>CM077160.1:151346582-151754507 GCA_039583875.1 Platanthera guangdongensis | reverse complement strand
AAAGCACAACTAGAGACTTACATTCCTAGTGGAATTATGTGCTTATAGGTAGAGTTTTCGCCTTTAGAGTCCATTTATCAAAGCCCTCAAATGAGAGGAAGATGGCTTATTTTGGGGGAATTCTAGGAATTTTAGCAAAAACATACTGAATGTTACTTTTCTATGATAGAGCTAAGTATATTCATATCTTAGATTCGCAGATATTCCTGACGTCTACCAAGTGTTTCATATGTTCTCTTTCAGCCCTGGTCATTAGAGGCTAAGCAAGGGCAGTGGCACCTTCAAAAATGGCAAAATTTTTGGAGCCGGGTCCCGGATGGTCCGTATGATCTTTGCGGAGATCACCGTTGATCTTCGCGGAGATCACCCGGACCATCCGCACACCTGAATGGAATAATCTCCCCTTCAAATGATTGATGCATGCTTCTTGCAATCCAAAAAAACTTCTGTAAGAACATCGATTGCAATTGCCCTTTTTTGTTCGCCTTCGACTGTTTTCGGCCGCAACATCCTCTCATAAGAGATTCTTCTATTTCAGTCTCATTCATTATATTTAATACTTCAGTTAAATTGAATGTAACCATAATCACCTCAAAAGTGTGTCCCATTCGCATAATCTGGGATCATTTTTGTCAAAATTAATTGATTCTGAGAGTATACAATTCATTAGGACCGCCAAAACTGCAACAAGAGCAGACTCACATTAAGAGCATATACAATCTTCCTAGCAACTATTCATGAATGCTGGATGTAAATGATTAATGTGTAGACTGCAGTAAATGTAGAGACTGGCTCCGTTTGGTGCGGCGTTTTTGCTCCTATGAGTTTGGACAAAAACACAGCTGTCATAGAATGTATGTTTGAAATGACAACGGTTATGACCATCATCTAAAAAAAAGAAAAAGTACTTTTGAACATAACAATAAATGAAGTTCCTTAGGTGAGGTCGGGTGTTCACGAACAACGGTTCATAACCACTGTGTGCACAATCGCAGCCTCCGCGCCAAAAGGAGCCATAATGTCAAGTTTAGGAACCATTGGCTGGTAGAAATAGTAATGGCAACCTGTGTTGAAAACATTAATCCAGAACTTAGAATCAGTGCAGTCGCAGGCAGTTGAGAACAAGGACCGAAGAGTTACATGAAGAACTGAAGAGTTAGCTGAAGACGAAGAGCTTCAAAATTAATAGAACTATAAATTCAATAGTCAATCTGACTGTATAAATATGTAATTGAGTGAGGAAAAGAATTCCAATATCTCCCGATTTTTCTCTTTCTGTTTCTCCTCTCTTTTCAAAACCATCAGAACTTGATTTCATCTTTTGAGTCATATTTTAAACTCACCGATCGATCTCATCATTCATACATATGTTACATTACTTTCAAACTGTTGTCCCCATCTTCGAAGGAGAATGCTACGACTATTGGAGCACGCATACGACGATTCTTTTTCAGTCTCGAGGGCTGTGGCACCTCGTGCAAAATAGACTACCAGATCCTGCATCTATATCCTCCAAGGAGCCTGCTGATTCAAATAGAACCAAGCAGCGAGCAGAAGAACAAAAAAGAGATTCAAAGGCGCAGCTTTATCTTCACCAAGGCGTCAGTAAAGACATTTATCCGAGGATCGGGGGGGGGGGGGGGGGGGGGGCGCCCGGTTCCACTCTGGTATGAGGGGGAAAAAAGGGGGGAGGGGGAGGGAGGAGAAAGAAAAAGAGGGGAGGTGAAGGAAAGGGGGGGAGAGCGAGAAAGGAAGAAAAAATGAATGGAGGGAGAAACGTTGCCGTAAAATCGCCGTTGTTGTGAGAGTCAACATAGCTTGTTACGGCGTTTTATTTTTAAAACGGTGATGTAACTCTTAAAGACTACCGCCGTGTTTTTTCAAAAACTTCGTGTCATATTTTTTTCAAAAGCGGTGATTTTATAAATTTTGTAATATTCTTCTACAAATATCTTAGCAGTAGATACACCTAAAGACATTACACATTCCATCAACTCAATGTTATTAGAATTGAACGTGTCATGATAAGCTAGAAGCCGCTCACCGATTCTGCATTCTCTTTGATCGAGTGAGGCTAAAACAAGGTGCACTCGATGCGGCTAACTACTTATCAATGAGAACATGGAATCAACCGATCATTGATTCTGCATTCTCTTTGATCGAGTGAGGTTATAAGCCTAAAACTAGGTGCACTCGATGTGCTAACTACTTTTCAATGAGAACATAGAAAGAGTTTATTCAACACTTTATACATTTACAAAATACCAATGACAATAACCCCAAAAACTTTGCCTGGTCCGCGGCCTCAGACCCCACGAGCCGAGATCAACACCAACGTCATGGTTGGGTTAGAATTCTAGGCATATAATTAACAAAATCCTTACAAGCTCTAATCTCATTTTTCGATAATAATAATAATACAATAAAAGAAACCATTTATAGAGGGAGAGCTATGGACTCTAATACATAAGGGTGAAAACCTACCTCCATGCTAGAGCTGTGAGAAAGAGAGATAAAGGGCATTAGAATCCATAAGAAGCTAATCAAGCTATGCCCTTTCAGGCACTGGTGGAGAAAATAATACAAGGAGTCTATCTTTGAGATCTAAATTCTTTTAAACTGAACAAAATTCAACAATAAAAACATGAAGGATAGCACAATCAGCACATCACTATTATACATAATCAGTTTCAACCATCTTTTGCGTCGCGGGCTATTCGTCTTCGAGCTCGATAATTTGAGCTCTCCGCTCCGCCGCCTTCTTCCTAATGAAGATGCCCCATCGCATGGCGGCCTTGATCTTGAGCCACCAGACCACGGCTTTGCCCGACGATGAGCGGCTGCGACAGGTCTTTACATGCTCGATGAGAATATCCCGCATCTTGTTTGACATGCCACTTCCAAGAATCTGAATTTATGGAGCATTTTGAACAGAACAGTAATAAATTAATAAAAATATAGATTAACCAATCAATAAACTATAGGGAAAACTTACATGTCTTAATCTTTGTTGATCTCTAACTAGAAGGTGTGGAAAGTCTTCAACTATGTGAATCCCATCCTTATTTAATTTCTTGTGGAATGCGCCGTCTTTGCCAATCTTCTCCAATCTCCAAACTTCGTCTTTTAAGGAAGGTGTGTTGTGTTTTTTGTATACTATATATCAATTTCACAGAAATTATAAGAGCAAAAAAACAACTGTCACTGCACGCAACAAAATCAAGGGTTTGCTCCAGGGTTAGAAATAAAAATATATTCTCCCGTCCCCTGCAAACCCCAGTGCACGCAACAAAATCAAGCGACGAAGAGAGTATTGCTCCAGGGTTTGCTAGCGGCCGGGATGTCATTGCATCAGGACAATGGCCTTCGCACGTGACACGGGGCGCGCACTATTACTCGCATATTAGTAAAGGAAAAAAAATCAAGAATACACAAATGTTCAATGACAATCTCCATGGAGATTTGACCGTGAAAATTCTTTAATGACCCAGAAATCTACTTTAGTCCCAAATCGAAAGGGATCGTCCCAACCACACAGATCACTAGTAAATTGCGATGTGGCGGTCATGAATGCAATGGCTATGAGCCCTCATTCTTAAATGCTTCCTCATGTATCAAACTTCATTTGCTTTTATGTTCAAAAGTAGTTTTCTTTTCTTGATGCCAGTCATAATCATTGTCATGCCAACCATACATTTTGGTGTCATTATTATCCAAACTCATTGGAGCAAAAACACTTGACCTCATCTAAAGAACTTCATTCACTTTTACGTTCAGAAGTAGTTTTATTTTCTTGGTAACGGCAGTTGTTATGCCAAACATACATTCTATTCTATGATCATTTTGGTCTAAACTCACTGGAGCAAAAACGTCCCGCCAAACAGAACCTAATATAACCCGGTTCTATGGGCCGTTCTTCCTTGTAGGTTTGCTCTTCAGCATGACCACGGATCTCCAGATTTCAAATTAAACTGGAGGCAGTTTAAACTGCAGAAACTTGAATGAAAATGGGGAAACTCATTTGAAAATAAACCAATCAAGAAAAACCCAATACAGATGTCTACGTCAAACTGAAGAATAACAGAGTCATTATACATTGTGAACAGAATAATCTGGCTGTATCATACGAGCATTCTAAAGTTTCTACAATGTACAGAAGATCAGGAGCACAAAGAGGCCATTTTGTGTATCAGAGAAGCTCTCGAGAGTTTCGGAACCCTAACCGGAGCGGGCGGAATTACTCACGACTTATCGTCTGACTTTGATTCCTTAGCCAGTCTGCGGAGGATATCTTGCCTCAGTAACTCAGTGAATTCCTGCAAAAATACTTCTCATCACTATTCTTAACCAACAAGAGACATTTTGTGTCTCAAAAAAAAGAGTTTTCTCAGAAACCAAAACATACCAACAGGCAGAACATTTGTGAGGGATCAGGGATCAAAGATAGCTCGAAAATTATTTAGAATTTTAGCTCGGATCGAGCCCAATTGATCCGAGACAAGCCAATGCTTGGCTCAAGCTTAATTTTAAGCCGATCTTTGATCAGATAGGCCATTGTGCAATGTAAGTCGTTCTTAAATTGATCTTAAAATTAATACAAGGGATTTAGGGTTTCACGACACAGTTCTGCATGGCGGTTACTGATCTGCCTTAGTTGACACTAGATTGTTATTTGATTCATTTTGTTCGTGGAACTTCATCTTCATTTTGTGCATGGTTTTCTAGTTCTCAAGTTGTATCTGAAATGATTTGCACCAGGCTTGAAATCGAATAAATTTGAGGCTTGCCAAAATTAAGTCTAACCCATTTGAGCTCAAATAAATTTCGAGTAGGCTAAAATTTCTTCAAAATGACTACGAGCCAGACTTTGCTCAGGCTCGAAGTTGGACCGACAACAGCCCTTTTTTCTAGTAAGTTGCACAACAATAATTAAATGTGTATTAGCTGTCAAATATAAGGCTCCGTTTGGGGGGACTTATTTTCAACAGTAAAACGGTTAAGACCGCATGAACTGGACCTTAAGGTACCCCCAAACCGCTTGACCGGTTCATGCGGTCGTAACCGCTTGACCGGTGAAAATAAGTCCCCCCAAACAGAGCCTAAGTATTAAAAGTCGATTTCCCTCTCATCTAATAAAAATTCAGTTTTAGTTACCATTTCATTAGAAAATTGTTTGTCACAAACTAAAATGGATTGCAGCATTGTTTTGCAATACATAAACCAATTAAATTTAAAAATTTTACTTTCTGAATACACACACCCACACACACAGATATATGCATATATATAGGGTTAATTACCGGGACCTCCCCTGGGGGTTTGTGTAATTACAACGTGCACCACTCTGACTTTCAAAATTACAAAAACCTCCACTCAATGTTTATATTTCATAACATCAATGCACAAAAGTACTTCCTTGGAGTAAATTTTCAGGGGTATATTGTGCATGAATCTTATGAAATATACACATTGAGGGAAGGTTTTTGTAATTTCTAAAGTTAGAGGGGTGTGTTGTAATTACCCAAACTCCCAGGGGAGGTCCCGATAATTAACCCTATATATAGGTATAAATTATAATACATGAATTTTGAGGATTAATAAATTCAGTTGTGAAATTAGATTTGAACTGGAGAGAAAGGACTTGGATAAAAATCCAAATTGAACAGAACCACATATTATTAGCAAAACAAAAAATTAAGAAGGAACACATACACTTGCAAGTTCCTCATCATCCCCGAGTTCCACAATGTCTTGGTAAAGTGTTTGCTCCCCACAAAGGCCACCAAAAACTTTAAGCAATGCTCCAAAAATGCCTTTGGGGTCATCGTTTTGCTCAATTATTTCAAGAGCCTGACCGAGATCAACCTGAAAACAATCAAATGAAATGAAATTTAATAGGCATGTAATTTAAGCCATGTTACCAACTAACAACATACTTAAAAGTTCAAAGGAATTATTTTCTGGGTGCTACCACGCTTCTGGAGTTGAAGCCTGACCAGCCTATGTAAATCACGAAAACCATCAAACTGTAAATATTTTGGAAAATAAGTAGAAACTTCGCAGTTGTTTCCATCAGTATGTATAACACAAGACTGACAAACACAAGTAATACACAATCTTCTTATCTATATGGTAACAAACCTGAATTTACATCTCTCAAAAGAAAACATAACACACAAACTTGTTGGAAAGTAAGGGGAAACACAAGTTGAAAGCATAAAACCCGCACCATTCTCATTGAACATCGAGAGCTAAGCATAATGCTCCAATAATGTAGAAATGCAGGGGATATCATATACATTTGTTATAATTCAAATTTCAAAGCAAATGGGAAGAAAAAGCAAATTGTCCATTTAGTTGACTTGCACAAAAAGTCCAAGGGGGATTGTTGAACCCAAATTTGTCCACAGAGTTCTAGTTAAGAGTGCAAATGAGTCGAGCTTGGTAAAATTTCCAAGATCGAGCTAACCATTTTGAGCTTGAGCTCCCTTTGCTCAGCTCGAGCTCAAGACCTACTTATTGAAGTGAGTCCGGACACCATTAGTAAAATAGTGTAAGATTCATGATGTGAGACTACATATAGTAGGAAAAAGCATTACATAATAGATGAAATGAGGAACAATAGAGAAGAAAAATAGTATCTTCGCAATCTCATTACAAGAACACCGGTGAGAAGTGTAACTACTAAAAACGAAGGCCATTTTCACTCAAAGAAAACTCAAAATATGCATACTTTAACATACAAAAATAAAAAAAAGAATAAACGAATAATAAACATTCTACAACATATGGAAACTTTCATTGGAAATCACTGACCGATTTCAAGAAGAGAAAGGCTCACTTGCTCACAACCTTCTCCACTGAAATCCTTTGAGCATGTGTCAAGTTCTGCACAAAGACAAAAAACAGCCAAAAGAGAGCTAAGCCATGCAGTTCTTCTATAGAAACTGTGGTAACTGGCAGATGCATTCATCACAACATCCCATTCGTCCAATCTATTTTCAATGACTGAGAATGAATCTACAAACTGGTTGGCTGAACCGCTATACACACACATACATATATACATATACATACACACATACGCATATATACACACACACACACACACAATATATATACAAACATATTTATTGGGATCTCCAACTATATTTGGAATTATAAAAACATCCCGAATCTACGTCACAAGAAACACCATCTCTTAGCTAAGCATGATACATCACAACTGCACCCCACAATAGAAGTGATTTATTATATTTTAACAATATAAAGCAACTTCAAAAATTAGTGGGGAGGTCCTTATAATTATGCAAAGTCTGAGGGAGGTCCTTCCAATTACCCATACATACACACAACAACACCAACAACACACGAGCCTTAATCCCACTATAGTGGGGTCGGGTTTCTAGTGGGGTCTTCCCTAAGAGATTACAAAATTACAGGTTGCACCCCTCTATCTTTTGAAATTATATTTACCTCCAATGTAAGTTTCTCCGGTTTACAACGGATGAAGGAGGACTGGCGATCTGCAGCTGGCAGTTGTTTTCGTTGGGAGGAAGGGGGAGATGAACAACGACTGATCTGCGTTTTTCTCCTTAATACTCCGGCGAAGATTCAGCAGGAAGAGACATGGTCGATTCAGCAGGAAGAGAACGGCCGAAGTGAAATGGAATGCCGGAGTGAAATGGAAGATGAGAGAACTGGTGCGATGCAGACGGAAGAGACAGTCGGAGTGGTTGCAAAACCTGGGGAAGAGGACGGCGGAGGCCTTGCCAACGGAGAACAACGATGGTCGCAGGAGAGGAAGGATTCCCAGCAGCAGCGGCAAGGAGAGGAAAGAGACCGTACGCCCGGCGACAAGGAGGAGAAGATGTCGTTGCTGCTGCTGGCTCTTTCTCTATCGGGAAGAAATGTTGTGCGGGTAAAAATTTTGGATGCAGTATTAAGCGGGGTAAAATGGTAAACAGTCAAAATCAGTCCAATTCAGTGAAATGAACGGAGAAGATGTCCCAAACTCTTTCTCTCATATGAACACATGTAAATTTAAAATCAAAACAAAATATATGAACACCTATACTAATTCAACATTTGCAGCAAGTCAACATTTACCAAAGTTTTGAAATCATTACAGAAGTTGCAGCAGTTCTTAGATGTTGGTGCACTATGCTGCTACAGGTACTATAACAATATTAGCATATCCAGAATGCAAAATGTCCTAATACAAAATTTGAAAGAAAGGCTTGATTTCATTAAAACATCACAACAAATTCAAATGTCTCCAAAACTTCTCAGAAATATGTCCACGTATATTTTACTTTTCACCAGCCTGATAAGCTTTGAAGGCATGATTAACATTTCTAATTCAAGGCCTGCTAACCAAATTAATGCAAATAAAGGGGAAAAAGCTTATACAGGAGAAATGAAAACATAAGATACGCATAAGAAATGAAAATTGGCACAGGCGTTTTGGAAGGTAAACTTTATTTAACAACAATAGATCTGAATTTCAACTAGAGGAAGAAGGTGGAGAGAATTGCTTACACAGGAGCTTGGATCTGTGGGTCGATCTGCTATATAAACGAGAAAGGAGGAAGCCCGATAAGGAATTTCCACAGACTGTGAAGATGATGATGGCCTGAGGGAATGGAGAATCGACGATGGTCTAGCACAAAATTGGGAAACATCAGTAAAACAACATCCAACGTTGAGAAGCACACCAAACATTTATAGACGTCAATATTTCACCAATATTAGTTTAGAATTTGTTTTGTTATTTACACTATCGCGTAGGTTTGAGTTATTCCTATGTCGCTTTATTATTTCTACAAACTACGGATTCTTTACCCCAAAGATGATGTACCATGAAGAGTTCTTATAGGAGAAATTGCATGAGCATTAATTCAAAGAAATTGAAACTGAACAAGTTTCATTAGGATTCACTGACGATCTCTCCTTTTCTTATGAAGAGGACTCGAGAATCACTCATTTGTGGTGCAACAACTACATGGGTGAGCAACAAAGGGATGCCCATGGAATGGCTTTAGGGTTAGCTCGGGATAAGAAAAATCACATCACACAAGGCGATGAAATTCTTACTTTGTGAAGTAAATTCTGTCCTTTATAAAAACGTGAAAATTCACATAGAAAAATCATAATTTGGCAAAGAGAGAATTAAAACCACAGTTAAAATTTAGATGGTAGATGAAGATTTTGAAGGTTAATTTAAATAGCTTCAAAACATTTTAAAAAGAAGGCTTAAATGTACTCCAAAAATGCTTCTCTATCTCCGGATCATGTTCAAGCATCTTCCGAGCCTAATTTGGCTATCAACATAGACACCTCGACAATATAGATATTACAACATAATGATATCAGAAACAAGCACTCATTCCATGGATATTGAGAGGCAAATATAGAAAGATTACAAACAAAACTTAATCGTTTATGATCATCACAAAGCAAAAATCTGTGGAGAAGGATTCGCCCTACTTGCACCGGTGAGGAAGAGCCGTGAAGTTGAGCAAGAAGGAAGACCTATGCATCCAGAGGCGACAGGTCGGCGAGCTGCGTCGGGAAAGGTGGATCAAGTTCTTCTGCGGAGGGGGCCGACTGAGAAGAGCGAGCGAGAGAGATATCGGGAGAGAAAGGGCGAGCGAGAGAGAGGCAGCGGGAGAGAAAGAGAGGGATTGGGAAACTGAGAAATTGAGAAAGGGCAGATCCCTAAAGAGAGAAACTGAGAACGGGAGAAAGGATGAAAAAGACTGGCATCAGCTTTGAGGGTTAGGGCATCGTCTAACCCGAATTTGTCGCAAAAGCAGATCGTCGGCGGACGTCGCGATTTAGGAGGAAGAGACCGGCATGATTCAGCAGGAAGATAACGACGCCAGTCGGTGGGTGGGGGGAAGATGAGAGAGGCGCCTGAGTGAAATGGAATCGCGTAAAATCAAGCATCGAATTTATTATACTCACAGGCGATGTGGAAGGTAGAAGAAGCAGGCGCCGGAAGTCGTCGCTCCAGAAGTCGCGTGCCTCCTCCTCGCCGTCGCAGTCCGTCGCGTGCCTCCTCCTCGCCGTCGCAGTCCGTCGAGGTGCCTCATCGCTGTCGCTGTGTTAGGGTTGCAAATGTGAAGTGCGGAAGTCCTCGCCGAGTGAGAAGAGCGAGCAAAGGATCCTTGGGAGAGGACTGCGATTTCTCGTTCGTCGCCTGCGAAGGATTAGCAGGAAGGAATATCGGGGGAGTAGTGGACGGGAAAAGGCCGCGATTGTTTTATGCACAGCCGGGGGTATTTCCGGAATCGCCTAACTTCAGTCCGATTCAGTCGGACTGAAGTGAGGCCCGACCGGGGGGTGGGGGGGGGGGGCTGCAACATCAAAGGATGTACGGAATACCCTTTACACGAGTATAAGAAATCCAACAAGGTAAATATCCATCAAACAAAGCCAACGGAGACAATTTGATACATGACTGATGAAGGATTCAGAAACCACACTCGAACCATGAGCATTGTCAATCAAATTTAAAGTCTTGGGGATAAAGATTAAAGTAAGAAAAACATCCCCAAATTACAAAAAAGTTTGCCACCCAAACATGATTCAGTTGCCACGACCATTGAGGAGTCCAAAGATCTCATGGCTCAGACAATACCTGAACTCATGGATTCTCTTCTGGACATGAAAAACGGCTACGTCAGGCTAATGAGCCTTTGGAACAGGCATTCCGAATGAAGACTCAGATCTCTACCAGATCTCTTGTCACGTAATATTTTATCGTATTGCTTTACAAATTTCGTCCCACGTGCAGTAAGCCCAAGTGGAGGGTATGCAATTTGGTTAGGTCCAACTATATGGTTTGGTTGGGTGTGCGGGGAAGGATATCAAAATATCAATCCTCTTAATCTCTCTCTCACTCTCTTGCTCTCTCTCCCAAACCCCTTTTCCCCTCTCTCATTTCCCTTCACCCATTCGCCCTAGCTTCTTACTCCCCCTTTTCCAAGCCACCGCATCTCAACCTCTCGCCCTCCACCATAGCTCTGCCAGTTCAAGGAAGAGGCAAGCAAATCCCCAGTGGGACCTCTCACACGGTCTCGGTTGGGAGTTCATAACATCTTGGTAACAGAGCTAGGTTCGAGAGCTGGCTACCCCTCCGATCTGAGGGACCGTCTCCACACGTTCGAGGACATCTTTCTTCCCTTGGAGGGACTTCCGCCCTGCAGCGGCTAGGATCATGACATTTGTCTCCTTCCGGGGACGGACCCGATCGTCATGCGACCTTACCGTTATCCCTACCATCAAAGGATGAAATCAAGCGACAGTGTGATCCCATGCTTCAACAACGGCTGATCCGGCAGAGTGTCTCGCCCTTCTCCTCCTCGGTTCTATTGGTGCATAAGGACGGCTCGTGGCGTTTATGTGTGGATTAGCGGGCTTTGAATGCCCACACTGTCAAAGATAAGTTTCTGATTCCGGTGGTGGAAGAGTTGTTGGACGAATTGCATGGAGGGTGCTTTTTCTCTAAAATCAATTTGTCTTCAGGTTATCACCAAGTTCGTATGACGGCAAGGGACGTGGAGAAGACGACATTCTGCACCCACCATCGTCACTTTGAATTTTTGTTCACGCCGTTCGGCCTTACGAACACACCCTTCACCTTCCAAGCTTTGATGAATGAGGTATTACAACCACTCCTCCGTAAATCTGTTCTCGCTTTCTTTGACGACATTTTAGTCTACAACAATTCATGGGAGGAACACCTACAACACCTCCATACCGTCCTCCAGTTAATTCAGACTCACTGTTTGGTTCTCAAGCCATTCAAATGCTCCTTCGGGCTGTGTTACCTATTTGGGCCACGTGGTGCACGGGCAAGGGGTTTTGGCTGACCCCGAGGAGCTTCAAGGGGTGGCGGCTTGGCCTATACCGCGGTCCCCAACCAATCTCTGCGGTTTTCTCGATCTTACTGGGATACTACCGCTATTTCATCCTTGATTATGGGACTTTGGCCGAGCCTTTGGTGAGTCTCCTACGGAAACTATATGGACTACAATGTGGGGTTAAAGAGGAATCGGTGTGAAACTATATGGAATACAATGTGGTTTTGGTAGTAGACAAATTCAACAAGCTAAGCAATAACTACATATATTTGGACATTAAAACATATTGATGATTGTGGCAATACCTGTGCATCATTAACTTCACCTCTATTTGCACCATAATAGTCAATCTTAACCATCTGACATCCTTAGCCTGAGAGTGTCCCACTTCATCAAACCTCTTCATACTTAACATATCCATAGCATGCAAAAAATGTCCTCATCCCAATTCATGAGTATCATGTTTAGAGGAACTTGATCCTACAGACTTTGGTTTGAACTTGGCGTAGATTAGTAAGGGCCTGAGTGGGCAAGAAAATAATACTTCTGGGAGTAATAATGAGAAACAGGAGGAAGTAATGATGCAAAAAATTGAGATATGCTTGATATGTTAAGTCTTGATGGAAATACATTGAGTTGATGAATAGACATATGTAGAAAATTGCATGAACCAGCCTGAATTGTGAATGCAAAGAACAAGTCTATTGACATTCAATTAGGAAAAGACTTCCCTTATCGCGAGTCTGTGATGAAGAAATATCTCAGTTATTCATCGTGTTGTCCAGTATCTGTGGATACAATTTAAAACAAAAGCAGTAGTCCTCTAATATTGTTAATTGGAAAGATTTTAAATATTCTAGTCATGCTCCACAATATATTCATCTATTTTTATTAGGCTAAAACCAGGGGTTTTCCTCAAACCTTTTACTCTAGCTTTGTTCCTTAGAGTTGTCGCTTTACTTCCACATGTAAGCCTCAGAATACATGTTGGAAACTAATGAATAAATACCTGGGTTATGGGGATCTAGCTCTAGGAGCCTCTCACCAATGACCTCTCCTAGTTCCATATTATTATGAATTTTACAAGCGCCAAGCAAAGCACACAGTGCACTGATCTCGTCCTTCAATGGAGAATGCTTAACCAAATCAAATGCTTGGTCGAGTTGACCTGCCCTGCCCAATAGATCAACCATGCAGTTGTAGTGCTCATCAGATGGAGAAACATGATGCTTGGTATTCAGGACTTTGAAGATCTGCAAACCCTCCTCAACTAGACCACAGTGGCTGCAAGCGGAGAGCACTGAAGTGAATGTCATCGCATCTGGACTAATGTTTTTCCTTTGCATTTCGTAGAACATCTTTAGGACCTCTTCAGCATTTCCATGAATTCCATATGCAGACATCATTGCGTTCCACGGGGACAAAGTTTCTTTCCCAATACTACTGAAGATGGTCTCGGATATATCCAACCTTCCGCATTTTGCATAAGCAATGATAATGGAATTCATGGTGGCACTATCTTTCATCAAAAGATTCCGATAAATAAAGCTATGAATTTCCTTCACTTTTGCCAGATGTCCAAGCTCCATATGTGCTTTAACTAATGTGATAAGAATGGTAGAATCAGGTTTTTCTCCTTCTTGTTGCATTAGTTGATACAATAGAAGGGCTTCGTCGACATGACCACATTCCATATAACAAATCATCAATATCGTCCATGTAAACAAATCTTTCATCTTAATGGAGCCAAAAATATATCTTGCAGTATCAATGCATCCCCATTTAGCATACATGTGTAGAATATGATTACAAAGATCAAAATTTGAGCTGAGATCATATTTTAATATGAATCCATGGACCCACTTGCCAAGTCTGGTATCTTTTAGATCAGAGAATGCTGAAAGAAAACTTATCATGGTTGCAGAATTAGGATCGATGCCTTCTTCAAGCATACATCGCAGTATTCTAAATGCCTCCCCAACTTTTCTATATCGTAGATGTCCAGATAAGATAACATTATACAATACAGCATCTCTTACCAAAATCTCATCAAAAAGCTTCCTTGCATAAATTATTTCGCCACATTCAGAATATAAATGAACAAGAGATGTCATCACAACTAAATCAAGTGAAATATTTCTTCTAATAAGGTACCCATGGATGTCTTTAACTAGGTAAGAACATCCTATATCAGCACAAGCTGCCATTATGTTTGACAAGGTGATTGAATCAGGTAAAATCATTGATTCCTTCTCCATATTAACAAAATAAGTTAACGCCTCTGCCCCCTTGCCCCACTGAACGAGGCCAGAAAGCATAGCATTCCAAGAAGCAATATAGGTTCTGCCCATCTGCCGCAGCATGGATGCAGCCAAATGTGAAGCTCCACATCTAGCATACATATCAACGATGCCGGTCTGCAAAGCTTCATCTGATAGATCAATGCCTCTACGTATAGCATAGCAATGGAGCGATTGACCCTTTCTAAGTGCTTGTAACTGTCCTGCTACATCGAACAAGCTAACTAATGTTACGCGGTTAGCGGATAAACCCTCTACATGCATATCAAATGCAATTCTAAAAGCCATTTGAGCATGAAATTGAGGAAAACTAGCACACCCAGTAATCATAGATGTATAGGCAACAACATCCTTATCAAATATCTCATAGAAGGCCTGAAGTCCAGCTTCAATCAATTCAAATCTGGAGTATAAACCAACTAAAGAAGAGCCAACAAATTTATCAGAGTTTAGACCAATTTTAAGAGTATCTACATGGATTGCTTGTCCAATTTCTAAAAGACCAAGCTCAGTGCTAGCCTTCAAACTAAATGTAGCAGATGAACTATCAATTCCAATTCCTTTAGACTTTAAATTCTGATACAACAAAAGAGCCTCCACAAACTGACCAGTCCGATGATATCCAACAATAGCAGAGTTCCAAAGCGAAATATTCATGCTATTGATCTTAGCAAACACCGATCTTGACTCGCATAATCCCCCAAATTTTGAATAACAGCTCAAAATTTTGGACCCAAAATATATGTTGTCGCCCAACCCGTGGATGAAAATGCTAGCATGAAGCTTCTGCAAGAATCTGATATCTTTACATGTTTGCAAACTGATAGCAAAAACCTCTGCGCTATGGACACCTCTAATGGATGAATCTTCGCCAACAAAACTTGAAATGTTCCATCTGAAAGATCGACCAATTTTAGTAGAAGATAAAAATCGGTTTGATAATCGATTAATCATTCATGGTTATGCTCTGTTCGGGATACAATTCTGCACTATGGATCCATGAGTGCCAGTTGCATAGAAAAATCACATCAAATTAGGAGTTATAAACTATTATCTAAGTTATCAAAGGCGCAAGGCGCACCAAGGCGCAAAGGGCCCCTGGAGCCTAGGCGCAAGGCGCAAGGCGCAGGCGCGCGCCTGAGGCACGTGAGGCGCAAAAATTTGGGAAAAAAGAAATGGAGCGAATTGGGAGCCCAATTTGCTGGAATTGAGCGAATTGGGCGACCAAATCACTCAATTCCAGCGAATTGGGCGACCAAATCGCTGGAATTGGGTTAATTCTCTTATATCAAGTTATTATAAGAGCTCATATTTTCCAATATTTTATCTAAACACGTGAGAAGTGATATAAGTACATGAGTCATAATTGATGCATACAAAGTGCAACTAGAAATCAAATAAAAAACTACAACATATAATATAAGGTTGACGGAGATAAATAAATTTAGGGTAAAAATTTTTGTACCTTTTTAACATCCCAGATCAACCTCTCTTGAATTAACAATATAGCATGACTTCCACTCAGCTAATGAATGACCAAATACCTCCATAAAACACAAATGAAGTATTAGAATAAAACATTTAAGCATAATAAAATGAGATCATTTTTTGAAGGCAACATAATAAAAATAACAACATAAACAAAACAATCAAGTCAGCAATCATAATCTACCAAATCAACATTGCAATTTTTCGCATCAAAAACAAACTTAAGCTACCAAGTCAATAATCAAATACTTTAAACTAATGTGCAAGAAAATAACATAACATCACGGCGATCACGCCATCACTCATCGTCTGAATCAATAAAAGTTTCATTTTCTTCACTAAAATTTTCTTCTTCTTCATTGAACTCGGCCTCTTCTTCATCCTCGACATCATCTATATGCATTGTTGGAGTAGGTGCCTTCTTCTTAGATGTGCTCCCCTTGTCAGCTATCATCTTCCCTTTAGATAAGCGCGTGGAGTAGATGTCTTCTTCTACCCCGCTGGCCCTTGCTACTGCACCCCAGGTCAATAATTTGTCATCAAAAACTGTATCGTCATCCTGCTCAACCTCCTCATCTTCCTCCATTCTTCCCATCAGCCATTCATTGCTATCGTCAATATCTTTCAGTGAGATCGGACTAATACAATCACGTGAATCATATCGTCAATATCTTTTTAGGATTTCGAACGAGCATTTTTTTGACAAGATCTTTGGCGCTATCTGAGATGCTAGGCCATGGATCACTTTCAAAGTCAAGATCACCATCAAGAACCTCATCAAATATAGCTTGCTCAACCTCTAGGTGATTAAGCAAAACAGGAAGTATAAAAGTAGGCTCTACGTTAACAGTGAACTGGAGCTGCCCAGTTCACTGTTTTACAGTGAATTGGAGCCCAGTTCAACTTTTACAGTGAACTGGAGCCCAATTCAACTTTTACAGTGAACTGGAGCCCAGTTCACTGTAAAACAGTGAACTGGGCTGCCCAGTTCACCTTTTACAGTGAACTGGAGCTGCCCAGTTCACTGTAAAACAGTGAACTGGAGCCCAGTTCACTGTTACAGTGAATTGTGCTTCCACTATGACTATATGCTAGAAGACTAGAAGGCTAGAAAAGAAGAGAGCAGCCAAAATAATCACTTGAACGAGGCTTTCACTATGCGTCTATGCTATAACAGAAGAGAGTAGCCGGAAAACATGGCATCCAGAAAAAACAACCGGAAAAATCTCAAACGACGGTCAAAATGCAAGAAGAAGAAGGAATGAAGTGAGAAGAGGTTACCAAAAATGGCGGCGGCCAGCGAGCCCAAGAAGAGCGGCGAACGGAAGAGGAGCGGCGACGGGAGCAGAGCGGCGAATGGAGCGGAAATTTCAACCCTAACCCGCGACTGATGCGTGAATCGGAAAAATGAGGGCATCGGGTATATAAAGTGTTAAATTAAACCGGGCCGAGCCCGATTCTAGGCTAGGCGCGCCTAATTAGCGCCTGAAAGGCTCCCAAGGCGCGCGCCGAGGCGCGCTTGGGGCACGCCTGGGCCAATTCGCCCGCCTCACCCAATCTCGGGCGCTGCTCCGTGCGCCCGGTGCGCCCAGCGCCTCAGGCGCGCCTAGGTACGCGCCTTGATAACTAGGACTATTATAATGAAAATTCTGGAAAAATAAAATGCGTAAGATCATGGGAACAATAACTGAGACGAGTGGTAATACCACTTATGCCAAACTAAAGGAGGAATCCGCCTCCTGAAGAGGAACTCGCTTCTACTGATCCCACCGGGAAAAGAAAAGCAAAATAAGTAAAGCAAACTCTGTATGAGTGGCGAGCATAAAAATGTGGAGAACTGAGAGTAGAAGTAAAGAGAAAGATGAACATCACTCCAAGTTTCTTCTAGGATAAGTGACACCAGAGAAGAAAAAACTTTAGCCATGGAGAGCAGAGAAAACAGTAGGAACTCAAAACCCTATTGATGGGAGAAGAGAAATCAACCGCAAGAGAGACTAACAAGGATCGAACAAAAAAACAACCCATGGGGTTTGCTCCTGACTCAAACTGTTTGGTTCGATCCAAATAACAAAATTTTGATCCCCCTGTTTGGCGCGCCTGTCTTAGGGCCCTGCAACATTTTTGCTCCGGTGAGTTCGGATAAAAATGACATCGTCATAGAATATATATCATGGCTATTGATGGGGAACCATCAGATGCACCTGGAGGGGTTCGCCGCAAGGCGGGACCCACGTACATGTATTCGCGTAGGAGGACTTGATTGGATCGCCGATCGGACTCCGCGGTTGCGTCCGGGACGTCGCCGCGAGTCAAAAAAACTATATTATTTTATTTTTTAACTTGTTTTGATGTATTTTAAGGGCCGAACCGACCGGCCAATCATAGTCGATGATGGGGGATGCCCTAGCCTTCTTTTATTATAAATAGGAGTCTTGAGGGCTGAATTGGTTCATTGTTGGATTTGGAGAAGCATTCCCGGATTCCAGCGATCCCTCCCCGGTGCCGACGCCGTGGAACCCTAGGAGACAACTCCTAGCCCGCCAAACTCCTCCCCAAGGTACACCCCACCCCACCATCGTTTTCCACCTCTCCTCCATATCCAGCCACCGGATTTCCCAAAATCCCCCTCCCAACAGCCGCCGGCCTGCAGTCCAGCAAACCGGCCGACCCCCTCCTGTTTTCCCCATGTCCGCCGCCGCCTGCTTGCCCAGAACAAGCCGCCGGCCTTGCTGCCAGCCACCCAGCACCCCACCGCCCAATGCCACCTCAAACCGGCCACCTCCAAGGTCCTCTTGGCCCTAGCCGACCACTCCTCCTCATTTCCCTCCGTGGATCCACTTCCCTCCGTGGATCCACTTCCCACCGCTCCGAAAACCCTAGATCTATCTTGATCTAGTGCTACCACCCTCCGATCCATCATTTTCCCCAATATTCATCATCCCGTAGCCCGGATCCGTAGTCAAAACATCGGATCTATCCACCTACACCCGGATCCATCCCCTAGTGGCTGGATCTTTCCGTTTCCGGCACATTTTCCCTCTTTTCCACCGTGGGCAACCACCTCGTCGTCGCCGTACCACCGGTTTCACCTCCGATCACTCGTCAACATATCCGGCACTACAAATTTTCCAGTGCCTCGGTTCAGCCCTCCACGTTGTGAACATTTGTGGTATTGTATTCAGTGATTTGACATTTTTCATTTGGTGTTTTATTTTACTGTGCTGAGATTATTGTTGCGTGAAAATTTGTTTTATTATACTAATAATTGCAGGAGGAGTTATTCGCCGCACGCTTGTTTTGGCCCTCCAAGCGGAGGAAGTCGTTGCTTAATTGCTAAAATTAATTGTTTGTCTCTTTTTAATTATCTGTGTGGTGTTAATAATCTCATTGCTTATTTTAATTGTCGTCGTCGACCGACGGTTGCATTGCATTTAAAGTTGCATTAGTGTGTCACCCCCGCACCCGCACCTAGAGTCATCGTTCGCCGCACACCACTCATAGAGATCGTGTCGACCCCTCGACACTATTCCATCATGCTAGAGGAGATCACCACGACGAGAGGTCCTCACGTCTTCGTCATTACACCTCTCTGCGATTTCACGATGATAGAATTGAATATCGTCCAGGTCATCGCCGCCACACATCTCCTCTAGAAGAGGAACCTGAGTTTGGATATGAGCGACCTCCACTGCACGTTCACAGGGCTCATATGCACCCACGAGCACAATCTAATTATGTTAGCAACTACCGTCTAGACGACCCTCAAGAACCCTATAAATGCCACCATCGGCAAGATCACAGTACATGTCAAGACTCTCCTAGTGTTCCATCAATAGAGTTACCTGAGACTGAATTTATGTGATTAGTACTTGACTGTTTTGATCTCTTAGAAACTCAGTTTGATCACCTAAGATTTACATTACGAAGAAATCCTATGGATTTGGGTCAAGCCACCGATGCGGCGAGTAGTGCTCCCACCAAGATAAGAGCCCCGACACTTGGTTTTGATCCTTCTCAGTTTGATGAGATTCAGTGCTCATGTGATCTTGAGGTTGAATCTGATCATGAACTTTTGATACAGGTGGAGAGTGATACTGGCATGACTCGTGAGCATAGTCACGTGGGTGAGGACGAGCGACCTAGTGACACTGTGATGGTATACCGATCCTTTTCACCTCACCTAGACCTACACCTAGGCCTAATGCCCCCTTTAAACAGAGACACGGTTCTCGACACTATATCGATTGACCCACACTTGAGCTTGGGCACCCCATACTCTTCCCTTAGTACTGTCTCGGGTCACTTCACTACTGAGAGTCGAGAGTATAGTGTTGATCTTGTAGTGGCTATGTCACTCATGCACGGGGGCACTACCCCTTTCGATGGTACTCATTGGGAGGACCTTGACCTTAGTGGCGAGCCCTATGACGAGCCCCTTGTTGAGCCTCCTGATGATCCGCCACATCTTGGTGAGGTTGAGACTCGGGTGAGCCATTCAGGTATGACGCCTTCTTCATTATCATCTCTGACCTTGCCCCAGAGAAGGGACCTTGAGTGGAGAATGACATATGTAGGGCCTAACTTGAGTCCACATGAGTATACTCATATTGTGAGGACCTACCTTATGACGCCTCATACTCTGCATGAGTTTTGGGACACGCCACCCGCTGAGCCACCCGATAAGTTCTTTCTTGTCTGGGACGTCCACCATATTTTAGAGTAACGACTTCTAGTCGGTGTACACGATTTTCACTCAGGTGGTCGTCTCCTTCGTGATGACTTTTCTTACCTCCTGCAGGCCCCCCTGATGTGCTACGTTCCCTGAGAGACATTTGGCTCTTTACGAGCCCGTATTTGAGTATAGTTGTCTCTCACGGTCATCTGAGCACTCGCCACACACGGGATGAGTTTGTCTACACTACACCGAAAGAATCTCCTGATAGGCCACCCCATTTTAGAGACATCTCAGACATTATTAGATTTTCCTGTAAGAAGTGTACCGTGTCTGTCGTGTTGTCTTTGCATTATTTGCATTATCTGCATGAGTCTGCTGAGTATTTTACACGACATTTGCATGATTTGCATGAGTCGGTTCGCCGACGAATAATAATAAACAATGAAAACTATAAAGCCCATGCAGATAAACGAAGGTGAGAACAAATATTTAATGAAGACAAAAGGGTAATGATACGAATCCGCCGAGAGAGGCTCCCTTCGGGGCCTGCCAAGAAGTTAAGCGCTAGGCGAATGAGTCCGTACTCCATTATTAGTCGTATTGGGACCAACGCCTACCGACTTGACATCCCGGCCAGTATGGGAATTCACCGTGTTTAATGTTGAAGATCTGACTCCATATTATGAACCTCATGAGTATGTGGAGCCGAGCAGTGGAGATGCCCAGCCACCCCCACCCCATTGTCGCTACCATACCACTCTCACACATTACCACCATCTGATGGTCATCCTAGTTCACCCACTGTTGCCACCCACCCACACGAGAATTCGTCCACTTTGGTTCCACCGTAGGCACCACCGATCGCACCGGGATCCACCTTCCAAGAGGCGAGAGATGAGAGTATCACGGAGATCAGATCCCACCAGTTTGTTCCCACCTCGGACGGACCGCGCTGCCGCTACCTGGTACATTGACGGGCCGCCCTGACACTGACGACACTTGGATACTACCGACAGAGCTTGATCGACTCGCCACCGGACTTCGACCTCAGTACGATCATCTCTATTCATCGGAGATGAAGGCTTTTCAGTCGGGGGGAGTTGATGGGGAACCATCAGATGCACCTAGAGGGGTTCGCCGCAAGGCGGGACCCACGTACATGTGTTCGCGTAGGAGGACTTGATCGGATCGCCGATCGGACTCCGCGGTTGCGTACGAGACGTCGCCGCGAGTCAAAAAACTATATTAGTTTATTTTTTTAGTTTGTTTTGATGTATTTTAAGGGCCGAACCCACCGACCAATCATAGTCGTTGATGGGGGATGCCCTGACCTTCTTTTATTATAAATAGGAGTCTTGAGGGCTGAATTGGTTTATTGTTGTATTTGGAGAAGAAGCATTCCCGGATTCCATCGATCCCTCCCCGGTGCCGACACCGTGGAACCCTAGGTGACGACTCCTAGGCCGTCAAACTCCTCCACAAGGTACACCCTACCCCCACCATCGTTTTCCACCTCTCCTCCATATCCAGCCACCGGATTTCCCAAAATCCCCCTCCCAACAGCTGTCGGCCTGCAGTCCAGCAAACCGGCCGACCCCCTCCTGTTTTCCCCATGTCCGCCGCTGCCTGCTTGCCCAGAACAGGCCGCCGGCCTTGCTGCCAGCTACCCAGCACCCCACCGCCCAACCCCACCTCAAGCTGGCCACCTCCAAGGCCCTCTTTGCCCTAGCTGACCACTCCTCCTCATTTCCCTCGGTGGATCGACTTCCCACCGCTCTGAAAACCCTATATCTATCTTGATCTAGTGCTACCACCCTCCGATCCATCATTTTCCCCAATATTCATCATCTCGTAGCCCGGATCTGCAGTCAAAAGATCGGATCTATCCACCTACACCCGAATCCATCCACTAGTGGCCGGATCTTTCCGTTTCCGGCACATTTTCCCCCTTTTCCACAGTGGGCAGCCACCTCGCCGTCGTCGTACCACCGGTTTCACCTCTGATCGTCCGTCTACATATCCGGCCCTTCAAATTCTCCAGTGTCTCGGTTCAGCCCTCTACGTTGTGAGCATTTGTGATATTGTATTCGGTGATTTGACATTTTTCATTTGATTTTTTATTGTACTGTACTGAGATTATTGTTGCGTGGAATTGATTTTATTATACAAATAATTGCAGGAGGAGTTATTCGCCGCACGCTTGCTTTGACCCTCCGAGCGGAGGAAGTCGTTGCTTAATTGCTAAAATTAATTGTTTGTCTCCTTTTAATTATCTGCATGGTGTTAATAATCTCATTGCTAATTTTAATTGTCGTCGTCGACCGACCGTTGCATTGCATTTATAGTTGCATTAGTGTGTCACCCCTGCACCCGCACCTAGAGTCATAGTTTCTGAGCACCACTAGCCTACCCCCTACATCAGTTATGACCGCCACCAAGAAAAAAACACTAATCTTGAACCTAAAAGTGGATGGAGTTCCTTAAGTGACGTCGGGCGTTCTTAAAAGACGGTTATGGGCCCTCAGTTATGAACTCAGTTGTGGGAAACGGTGGTCACAAACATAGTGGTGTGAAACTGTGATTATTGTTTGAATGAGCTGGGTTTTAGTGCAGTCATGGACTGAAATGGCGGCACTATCATGATACACAATAAAATATCAAACTAATTT
Source organism: Platanthera guangdongensis (assembly GCA_039583875.1). Taxonomy (NCBI): domain Eukaryota; kingdom Viridiplantae; phylum Streptophyta; class Magnoliopsida; order Asparagales; family Orchidaceae; genus Platanthera; species Platanthera guangdongensis. The sequence continues at coordinate 151,731,505 of CM077160.1, read as the reverse complement.
GAAGCAAAAACATCACCTGCACACATGTAGATTAACGCCATACTGTTATTACAAATTTACGTGCACCCCAATTCATCCTAAGATAATAATTGCAGACCCAAAAAATTTACTCAGGGGCTTCCTAAAAAACAGTAAAAATTGTTAAAATTTTGATTCCTCAACAATGCAGTAAAACTGTAATTTATGCCCTAAATCCCAGCACAAAGAATGTCAAAAAAAAAACCAAATAACCACAAGAATGCATCGAAGTCTTTTACGCTCCAATTCTATTCTGTAGAGAAGATAAAAGATTACTTAGATGACAAATAAAACAAAAGGAATCTTAAATTGCCAGAACCAGGAGAAGAAAAACAATTATTCTAAGGACCAAATAAGCACCATACAAAAAGGGAAACAAACGCAGGGCAAGAAATATCGCCACTTGAAGGCCTGCACTACGGTTGCACCCTTGCTCCGTAGTCCTTCAGCACCATTGTCCCCTTGAAACAGCCATTAGCTAACCGCAGGGAAAGAAAATTAAGAAATATTGCCTCCGGAAGGGTCGACGGCGAGCTGCAAAGGTGACGAGTGACCGGATCAATGGAGTTCATGGAAGAAATGAGAGGGCCTCTCGAGAGTTCACGGCTTCCCGCTGGTCTCTGTTGGAATTTGGTGTGCAAATAGCTCAAATTGGTGTGTAGTTAGCGGCCTCCTTCTTTTGTGATTAGTCTCACATCTCAAATTTTGTTTTTAGGTCTCCCTCTTGTGTGTATATATTAGAGAAATGTATTGATTTGAATAAGTGTGAATAAAAAAATTTCTTTTATTCTCATTTCTACCTGATATCAGAGCTAGGTTTGAAAAAAATAACAACCGGTCCGAAGAAATTTCTGTAATTCTGCTTCCGTGATCATGGCCCTCTCCCGCAGTTTTGTTTTCTCTTTCCTTTCCTGGTAGTGTGCGGAAAGAAACATCGCACAGAGGGTGGTTCAGGAGTCGCGTCGCGGAAGGGCAATGACACAGCGTTCGCGGCAGAAGAGGAATTACACGGAGGCGTTAGTGACAGAGGACTGTTCGTGACTATCTCACAGAGGCAGTACGCGCACGAAGAGGGATCGTTCACAGAGGAAGTACGCGTGCGCACGGCTCGGCAAGGATAATGTAACGATCCTACTAGGGGTATGGGCGGTGGTCACCGGAGGAAGGCCGGAGATTGGCCGGAGGGGAGGGAAAGAGGTAGAGGGAAAGAGGTAGACGAAGGGGGAGTAAGAAGGTAGAAGAAATACTTTCATTAACTTGCATAAAAACAAATACAGTGGGGACTGGATATAAATACCCAGCTGGTCACATATGACCGTTACAACAGCATATTAAAACAGACAAATATTCTGGGGAAGATGCACTGGCAATACATTATAAAATTAGGAAATATTTATTGTCCTTATTAATATCCGCCTGCTGGAAAGTTTGACTTGCTCTGCATCGTTGGGCTTTTTGATGGCTGTGATTCCTCTTGGCCGGTGATGACTGGGACCCTTGGGAGTTGTATCGTGCTGGCACTTTGCCCCCGGTTGCCTGGCGTGATAATGATGAAACTGGATTTTCCTTTTGAGCTGTCACAGTAGCGACCGATGGATACTCCCGCCCCCTCTGAGGCCGTTGGATGAGCCCTGTCCCTAACATCACCTTCCTCCTTAAAGACGTTGTCCTCAGCGTCGATACTTCCCCTGTTCGGCTTTTGGTACTGGTTCGGTGAAAGGAACGATAGGGTTGCTGCGGGATAACCGAAGGGAGGGGTTGGCGCTGCAATGTCGGGAGCCTTGGTGAGAACTTCAGAGAGGGTAGCCATGCCCGCAGGAGGTAAGGTTTTTTTCCGAGCGGGAGTGCTGCAACTCAATGTTCGCGCCTTGGACAGAGGTTTGCAGGGTAAGTTTCCTCTCTGTGGTTGTGCGTGGGAGACCTCAGCGTTGGAAGTGAGGTTGGAGCGTTTGGTACGCGGTTGTGTGTGACCCCATGAAAGTGGATGCAGCGGATCTTGGGTTCGCTGGAATTGCCTTGGGTTCCTTGGTTGCGTTTGTGACCAAATAGGGAAGCCCGGTGTTGCTCCAAGATTGTTACCTGGCCGGTTGGTTGTGGCTGGCGGGACAGATTCCTCGATAGAGGATATGTCCTCCCATGTACTGTCGGAGGGTGGAAGACACTCCCACTGCACTAGGGCTTGTGAAACAGGTTTTCCCTTCCGGAGGATGTCGCGGGTATTGATGATTGCTAGGGGTTGGTGTAGGGGATTATTCTTCCATTGGCACGGTGGTAGGTCGACGATCTGGACCTTTGGGTTGCCGATATAAGGCTTGAGCATAGAGGCGTGGAAGACGGGGTGAATTCGGGATTTGGGTGGAAGGAGTTTATATGTTGTTGCTCCAATGGTGTCCAGCACCTGGAAAGGTCCATAATACTTGAGATTTAGTTTCCTTCCCTTTGGTCGGGTCATGGTGAGCTGACGGTAGGGATGTAGCTTGAGAAGGACCCAGTTGCCCTTTTCCAGTTTAAGTTCCTTGCGTTTTTTGTCTGCTTGGGCTTTCATCCGCTGTTGTGCTTTGTTCAAGTTCTGTTTGAGGCAATGCAGCAACTCTTCTCGTGTTTAGAGTGTCGCGTCAACTGCTTCATTGTTAGTTGTACCTGCAGTGTAGGGGAGAAGTCCCGGAGGTGGCCGACCATACATGACTTCAAAGGGGGTCATGTTGGTCGACGAGTTATAAGATGTGTTACAGTGATATTCTGCAGAATTAAGATATTCAGACCAAGTGTGTGGGTGCTCGTGTGAAAAGATCCTGAGGTATTGCTCTAAGCATCGATTAATTCTTTCTGTCAATCCATTCGTTTGTGGGTGGTAGGATGAACTGTATTTGAGATGAGTTCCTTGCAATTTGAACAGTTCGACCCAAAAATCGCTTAAAAAATGGTGTCGCGGTCGGATATGATGGATTCCGGAAGGCCATGTAGTTTCCCTACACTTCCCCAGAAGGCAGTAGCCACGTGAGGCCCCGATATAAGGTGCTTTAAGGGGGCAAAGTGGGCGGCCTTGAAAAATCTGTCTACGACGACGAAGATTATGGTGTAGCCCTTAGAGTTTGGGAGATGGGTGATAAAATCCATTGTGATATCCGCCCATAGTCGGCGGGGAGTGGGTAGGGGTTGTAGCAATCCATACGGAAGATGGTTGCTGGATTTAGCCTTTAGGCAAACGTCGCATTGGTTAATGAATTTTGTGATTTCTTTTTTCATATGGCGCCAAAAAAATTGTGGTTGTATCCTATGCAGGGTACCTCTGATTCCGGAGTGTCCCCCTAGCAAGCTGGAGCATGCTTCTTTGATTATGCGGGTTTTGATATCTGATTTATCTGGAATGTATATGCGATTGTGATGCATGATGTAATTATTTTGTATTTTCCACTTTGGGTAGGCGTGAGGTTCTCTTGTAATTTGCTGTGCCAAAGCATCAGCCGCGTACTCGCGTTCAAGTCCGTCCAATAAGGGGGAAGATGGAATGGAGAGAATATTGAGGCTTGCTATGGAGGGGTCGTCTGGAATCTCGGTTATCCTGGATAGAGTATCAGCTGCTTGATTGGTTTTTCCTGCCTTATATTTGACGAGGAAGTCGTAGACTAATAGCTTGGAAAGGAACACTTGTTGTTCCGGAGTTTGAATATGCTGGGTTAAGAGGTGGTGTAAACTCTGATGATCCGTCAGAATTGTGAACTGATGTCCTAAGAGGTATTGTCGCCATTTACTCACGGCGGCGGTGACGGCAAACATCTCTCGGGTGTAGGTAGACTTCTTTTGCATTGCGGGGGTTAACTTTTTACTAAAATAGACTATGGTCTGGTCTCCTTGTTTTAAAATTGCGCCAATGCCGGTACCTGACGCATCCGTTTCTAGAGTGAATGGTTGGTGAAAGTCAGGTAGAGTTAAAATTGGGTACGAAATCAGTTTGTGTTTTAGGCTCCGTTTGAGGGGACTTATTTTCACCGGTCAAGCGATGACGACCGCATGTACCGGACCATAATTAAGGTCCGGTACATGCGGTCGTCACCGCTTGACCGGTGAAAATAAGTCCCCCCAAACGGAGCCTTAATGTATCGAAAGCTTCTTGTGCGTGGTTGGTCCAGGAGAATGCAGTTCGCTTGAGTAGCTCGGTAAGCGGGAAGGCAATTTTTGCGTAGTTCTGAATGAATTTGCGGTAGTATCCAGTGAGACCGAGAAAGGCCCGTACGGCTTTTTGGTTCTTTGGGCGAGGGAAATTTTTGACGCTTTCGATGTTGCTTTGAGTCGGAAGTACCTTTCTTGCCTTAATTGTGTGGCCCAGGAATTCAATTTCTGGCACGACAAAGTAACATTTTGAAAGTTTAATATATAGTTGATTGTCTCTTAAAATACCGAGGGTTGTTCGCAAATGTTCAAGGTGAGCGGTTTCGGTTGGGCTGAAGATGAGTATATCGTCAAAAAAAATGACGATGAATTTCCTTAGGTATGGCTGGAATAATGAGTTCATCAAAGCCTGGAATGTGGAGGGAGTGTTGGTCAAGCCGAAGGGCATGACGAGAAATTCGTAATGGCCTTGGTGGGTCCGAAAGGACGTCTTACCGATACTCTCTTCCTCCGCGCGAATCTGGTGGTACCCCGACCGTAGGTCAACCTTTGAAAAAAAACGCGCGGTATTTAACTCGCCTAGTAATTCGTCGATTGTGGGTATGGGAAATTTATCTTTAATGGTTATTTTATTGAGCGCTTTGTAGTCAACACAGAAACGCCATGTTTCGTCTTTTTTTTTGACTAATATGACCGGGGAACTGAAGACGGAAGTAGAGGGTCGAATTTGTCCGTGAGCAAGCATTTCGACTACCATTTTTTCAATTTCATTTTTCTGGTGGTATGGATATCGGAAAGGTCGCAAGTTGGGGGCCGACGTATTTGGTAGAAGCGTGATTTTGTGGTCTACGTCTCGGCCGGGTGGGAGATGTCTGGGCTCGTCGAATACTGTTTTGAATGATTGAAGTAACTGGTAAAAAAGTGTTGATAGTGTTTTTTCCAATTCTGTGACCTTCGGAGGTTGTGTGGCTGGGGAATTCTTGGATATCAGAAAGCACATTGTAGCGGGTTTGAGGGCTATCATTCGACGAAGCTGCGATGATGAAACCTGGCCAACCGGGGTTCCATTACGGTGCCCCAATAATGTCACTTGTCCTTTGCTGCCCATATATGAGAGGGTGAGTTTTTCGTAGTCAGTGGTGACTGGTCCGAGGGCGCGGAGCCACCGCTGTCCGAGGATAAGATCTATGCCTTCGATTTCGAGGACATATAAGTGAACTAAATATGGGTTGGCCTGAATGAACAGTTGAACGTCCTTACACTTGCCCTTGCATGATTCGGTGGACCCGTTACCCATGAAAACGGGAAATTCAGTAATCGTGAGAATGGGTAACTTAAGAAATTCTGCCATTCTAGTGGAAATGAAATTATGCGTGCTCTCTCCGTCAATAAATAACTCCAAGGGTTGATTATAAATATGTCCGGTCATGCGTAATCCATGATCCGGGATTATGCCAGTGAGGGCATGCAAACAAATGGGTGTTGTGGGATCTCCTTCTTCGCAGATAATTTCTACGGTTTCTTCCTCTTCGTCGTCACTCTCCTCGGTTCCACCTAAGTACAGTAGAGCACCTCTTCCCTTACATTTATGTCCAATGTGGTAGCGTTCGTCGCAATTGTAACACAATCCTTTGTCTCGTCGGGCTTGGAGTTGCGTCGGAGGTAGTCGTTTGATGAGTGGTAGTTTGGGTTTAAAGTTGTTGTAGGTATGGGTTGTTTTGGTGGGGGCATGCTGATTGGAGGAGTTGTAATGCGGTCTCAATTTGAATTGTCCATGCTGCTGATCCTCATGCATCCGTGCGAGGGCGAATGCATCGTGTATCTCCGTGGGTCGAGCAATCATGACTGGGCCTCGAATGCTCTCATTGAGGCCAGATACAAACATGTCGGATATGAACTCGGGTGACAACCCCGGTACCTTGGTAATCAACTCCTCAAACTCACGTTTGTAGGCCAAGACGGTGGTTATTTGTTGTAGTTTGGTCAATACACCGGCGGGTTTGACGTATGGTGAGGGTCCAAATCTTTTTTGGATTGCGTCGACGAACATGGGAAAGGTGAGGGCTGGATGGTCCTTAAGTGTGGCTTGGTACCATTTGAACGCGGGTTTATCCAAATGGAAAGAGGCAATTAACAAGTAATCTTGTGTTCTAATTTCGTGATAATCAAAATATCGTTTGAGCTCATACAACCAATCGGTAGGATCTCCTTCAGAATAGCGAGGGCAATGTATTTCTAGATTACCAGGGCGGTTAGAATTGACCTGATTTATGTGGATAGCTGGGCTGGATCCCAAAATTCCGGCAGCTGACTGGGCCGGAACATACTCCTGTTGACGCGGTGGATGGCTCGTGGCTTCCTCTATGATGATAGGCCGGTGATCGGTTTGGCCTCCTCGTTTGAGCAGATTTTCGAATTGGAGCATCATATCTTTTCGTAACGCCGTGATGTGTTCGGCGATATGATCAGCCGATTGTTCCTTTGTCTCCAAGATTTGGCGTGCGAGGAGATTCTCCTTGGTTTGTAACTCCGTAATGAGAAACTGTCGGGTCTGTTGTGTTTTTAGGGCGAGCTCCGCCAGCATCCTTTGGTTAATCTCTTCCATCTGGTTAACTCTGGCCGCTTGTTCCGCCTGAAGGGCGGACTTGAACTCCGCAATCGAACGTAGTCCTTCGCCCATGGTGCCTAGCGGATTGACTGAGTTATCTCAACGAGAGCACCAAAGATGTAACGATCCTACTAGGGGTATGGGCGGTGGTCACCGGAGGAAGGCCAGAGATTGGCCGGAGGGGAGGGAAAGAGGTAGACGAAGGGGGAGTAAGAAGGTAGAAGAAATACTTTCATTAACTTGCATAAAAACTATTGGAGCCATGGGCCCATTTAATGGCTCTTTCTAGTCCCACATCATGCGTATTCTCTGTATTTATATACTTGATCAATACATACAAGCTTTGGGCACTATCAACATGTATCAGAGCCAGGTTCTCTCTAGCTGCGACCTGCTTTTTTTCTGTCCGCTCCGGTCTCCTGCAGACTGCCCCTCTGCATCCGCTTCTCTGCGGACTGCCTTTCTTGTCCGCCTTCCCTGCGGACTGCCCCTCTGCATCTGTCCGCTCGGCTCTCCTGCGGGCTGCCTTCCTGTCCGCTCCAGTCTCCTGCGGACTGCCCCTCTGCATCCGCCTCTCTTCTCTCTCTCCGTGGTTCCACCCTTCTCAGGCTTCTTATAGCCATCTTCTGCTCTGACTCGTGGGGCCCACCTCTTCTATCCGCTCCGGACGATCCTTCATGTCCGCTGCACGCTCTGTTTGTGTCCGCTCGAGCCTCTTTGCTCGCGGACTGCTCCACTCTAGCCCGCTCTGCTTCTGTCCGCTCGAGCCTCTTTGCTCGCGGACTCCCTATCCGCAGTCTCTTGCGGACTGCTCCTGTTCGCCGCGACCTCTCCCCGTGTCCGTTGTGCGCTCCTCTTCTCTCTTGTTGCGTGGCTTCTTCCTCGCGGTCTCTTCTTCAGTCCGCCACGGGTTTTCAGCGGCCTGCCCCAGTCCGCTGCGATCTGCTCCAAAGTGCTGCGACCTCTGCCGCGGACTGCCCCCCAGTTCGCCGCGACCTCATCCAGCTCTGCTCCAAACCGCTGCGACCTCTGTCGCGGACTGCTCCAGTTCGCCGCGACCTCATCTAGTTCGCCGCGCCCTCCTTTCGCGGACTGCTCCCGTTCGCCGCGACCTCACCCAGTTCGCCGCGGTTTGTTCTCTCCGTGCCCTGCTGTCTGCTCATCCTCAGTCGCCATGTCCTCCAGCGACTCCACTACCGCTCAACCCCCGGCCGACCACGTGGCTCCTCTCGAACTCCGCGATGAGCTTCAGATTACTACTATTTCCCTCTCTGGCAAGTCCAACTTCATCCCCTGGGTCCACTCCGTCCGCCGGGTCTTACAGGCCAAGGGTCTTGCACAGTTGCACGTCACCTTACCCAGGGCTCACCGACTCCTCCTACTGATGATTGGCTCCGAAATGACGGTCGCGTCCAGACCTGGATCCTGAACTCGGTGGAGGGTGAGCCGTACCAGATGATCATGTATCATGAGACAGCCAAAGCCATGTGGGATGAACTTCATTCATTGTACTCGGGGAAGGACAACCTTCAGCACCTTTTTGACATCATCACTGATCTTCAAGCTTTGGATGTTGGCAAAGCTCTGGACATGACCTCCTTCGTGGCCCGTGCTAAAACTCTCACGGAGGCCTGGATTCAGCACCAGCCCGCGACTACTGATCTCGCTGCTCAACGCGCCCAGAAGGAGGCTGTTTGTATTGCTATGATTATGGCTCGCGTCCCGCCACACCTTCACAGTATCCGGGCCCAGGTTCTGGCTTCACCCACTACCCCTTCCTTCTCCGATGTCTGCTCGATGTTACTTCGCGTACCACCTCTACCGGAGGCTCCTGCCCCACCCTCGCCGGCCCTTCTTCAGCAGGCCCTTCCTCCTTTACTTCCCCCACCCTCTTTTACTCGGGGTGGACGTACGGGCTCCCGTGGGCGGGGCCGTGGTGGCCGCGGACGGCCCAAGTGCACCTACTGCGGCCGGGATGGCCATACTGAAGCAGTCTGTCACAAGAAACATGGCTACCCTCCTCGCCCGCCTACTGTCGCTGTTACCGATAGCTCCCCTCCGACTGGTACAGATCTTGAGGCTCTTCGCCTTCAGCTGCAACAACTCCAGGGGCTCCTCAACCCTCCATCTGCTTCCATTGCCTCCACCTCCCATGCAGGTATTGTCTCCACCTCCACTACAGGTACTGCCTGTCTTTCCTCCGGATCTCGCTGGATCCTGCACTCGGGCGCCACCCACCACATCACTTCCATGCGGCCGCCCCAGTTCTCTGCTGCTGCTCATCCCCCGTCTATTATTGTGGCCAATGGTGCGCTTGTTCCGGTCTCCGGATGTGCTGATCTCTTCCTCCCTCCCTCTCTCTCTCTTCGTTCCGTTCTTTATGTGCCGGCCTCACCATTTAATTTACTCTCTGTTGGTCGTATTACTACTGATATGAATTGCTATATCACCTTCGCCTCTTCTGGTTTTTTGATACAGGATCGGCAGACGCGGATTACCATTGGTAGGGGTCGACTGCAGAACGGGCTCTACCTCCTCGATGTCTCTCCCACATCCCTTTCCTCTGTTTCCTCTTCTGATTGGCATTGTCGGCTTGGGCATGACCCTCTACCTATCCTCCAGAAGGCGCTTCCAGACATTTCTCTTCTTGTTTTTAAATGTGATTCTTGTATTCTTGGCAAACAGCCTCGCTCTTCTTATCCCGCACATTGTACTCGGAGCTCTGCTCCGTTTGATTTAATACATTCTGATATTTGGGGCCCGTATAAAGTTTCTAGCATCTCTGGTTATCGTTATTTTATAACCTTTATTGATGATTACTCTCGCACTACCTGGTTGTATCTCCTACATGATCGCTATGAGCTTCCTCGTGTCTTTCAGGCTTTTGTGTTAGAGACTCGTACGCAATTCTCTACCACCATTAAAACTTTCCGCTCTGATAATGCCCGGGAATACACTAGCCACGAGTTTGCCACTCTCTGCGCAAACTTCGATATTGTTCACCAGACCTCTTGTCCCTACACCCCTCAACAAAACGGGGTCGCCGAACGAAAGAACCGCCACTTGCTTGATGTTGCTCGCTCCCTCATGCTTCACATGCACGTTCCCAAAGTATTCTGGAACTTTGCGGTGTCCACTGCATGTTTTCTTATCAACCGTCTCCCATCTCCGGTTCTCCAGAACGCTACCCCCTTCAGCCTTCTTTTTCCCTCCACACCCGCCTTCCCCCTCACCCCCCGGGTTTTTGGTTGTACCTGCTTTGTCCATAACCTGGGCCCCACTCTTGACAAACTGGATTCCCGTGCGGCCAAACACATTTTCGTCGGCTACTCCCGCACCCAAAAGGGCTATGTATGCTACTCTCCGGTCACCCGGAAGGTCTCTGTATCGGCTGATGTTACTTTCCGGGAGGATCAACCCTTTTTCCCTCCTCCTTTGCCACCACTTCTACCACCACCTCCTACAACACCCTCCCTCCCACGGCCGGTGATCCCCGTCCACTCACCTCCCACCATCCCTCCGCCTCCTCCCACCATTGACCCTCCTCGACCCCCCGTTATTCGGGTCTATACTCGTCGCCCTCTTCCTCCCGTTGCTCCTCTGCAGTCGGCTTCGACCTCGGCTTCTCCGTGTTCTGCTGCTCCGGTGTCGGCCTCTACCGCTCATCCAATGACGGACTATGTTTCTCTCCATCGCCTCTCTCCACCTCTTCAGACCATGGCTACTTCGCTATCCTCGGTCTCTATTCCTACTTCTGTCCAGGACGCTCTTCAACATCCTGGGTGGCGTGCTGCCATGGAAGAAGAGATGGCTGCTCTTTGGGCCAACCAGACTTGGACCTTGGTGCCCCTTCCTCTCGGCCAGAAACCTGTTGGGTGCAAATGGGTCTTCGTCATTAAACATGCTCCTGATGGGACCATTGATCGCCTCAAAGCTCGTTTGGTTGCTCGTGGCTTCACCCAGCAACAGGGGCTGGACTATGACGAGACTTTCTCTCCGGTCGCTAAGCTCAACACGGTCCGCATTCTCATTTCTGTTGTTGTCCATCGCCAATGGCCCTTATTTCAACTCGACGTCAAGAACGCTTTCCTGAATGACGACCTTCAGGAAACGGTTTACATGCAACAACCTCCCGGGTTTGAGACCACGGGGGAGTCACGGGTTTGTCACCTTCTCAAATCGCTATATGGTCTCAAACAATCCCCTCGGGCATGGTTCGACAAGTTCAGCAAAGCTCTTCGGGAAACTGGCTTCACTCGAAGCTCGGCTGACTTTTCATTGTTTACTCGCCACCGGGCCACTGGTACGGTTCTCCTATTGGTATATGTCGACGACATCATTATTACTGGAAATGACTTGGACAGCATACAGGCCGTTAAGCTACATCTGAGCTCCGTCTTCCAAACTAAAGATCTGGGACATCTTCGGTACTTCCTCGGTCTGGAAGTGGCCAGACGGTCAGATGGTCTGGTTCTCTCTCAGCGAAAATATTGTCTGGATCTTCTTCATGATGCAGGCTACTCTGGCTGTAAACCTATTAACACTCTCATGGATGCAAATCACAAAATATGTGCTCAGGGCTCGGATTCTGATTCTCTTCTACAAAATCCAGAATATTACCGTCGTCTAGTTGGGAAACTTATCTACCTAACAGTTACAAGACCTGATATATCTTTCGCTGTGGGACTCGTGAGTCGTTATATGCACTCTCCTCGAAGCTCTCATCTCCAGGCTGTGGAACGCATTCTCAGATATCTTAAGACAGCTCCTGGCCAAGGACTTGTATACAAAACCTCATCTTCCATTCCTACACTAGTGGCATACTCTGATGCCGACTACGCTGACTCCCTCGACGATCGACGGTCTACTAGCGGGTTTTGTACCTATTTTGGAGGACATCTGATTACTTGGCGAAGCAAGAAACAAGCAGTGGTTGCTCGATCCTCAGCAGAAGCAGAATATCGGGCAATGGCTGCTGTGGTCTCTGAACTCACATGGATTGAGAGTCTCCTTACCGACCTTGAAGTTAAACTACCTTCACCAGCTCTCCTCCTATGTGACAGTCAAGCTGCCATACATATTGCTAAGAACCCGATCTTTCATGAAAGAACGAAGCATATTGAGGTAGATTGTCATTTCATCCGAGAGAAAGTCCACATGAAGAAGATCGAGCTCAAGCATGTTCCGGGTACTGAACAGGTTGCTGACATCCTCACCAAAGCTCTACCTAGTACCCTCTTCTATCAGTGTCTATCCAAGCTTGGCGCATACGACTTGTACGCTCCAGCTTGCGGGGGAGTATTGGAAAAGCCCATGTAAAAGTCTCATTTAATGAGCCCACTTTGTTTATTTTCTTTCTCCTCCTTTAGTCTCACATCATGTATAAGATTTATTCTTCTCTCCTCTCTCATATATATTTGTATTCTCTCCTTGTATTTATATACTTGATCAATACATACAAGCTTTGGGCACTATCAACAAAAACAAATACAGTGGAGACTGGATATAAATACCCAGCTGGTCACATATGACCGTTACAACAACATATTAAAACAGACATAATATTCTGGGGAAGATGCACTGGCAATACATTATAAAATTAGGAAATATTTATTGGCCTTCTTATTAATATCCGCCTGCTGGAAAGTTTGACTTGCTCTGCATCGTTGGGCTTTTTGATGGCTGTGATTCCTCTTGGCCGGTGATGACTGGGACCCTTGGGAGTCGTATCGTGCTGGCACTTTGCCCCTGGTTGCCTGGCATGATAATGATGAAACTGGATTTTCCTTTTGAGCTGTCACAGTAGCGACCGATGGATACTCCCGCCCCCTCTGAGGCCGTTAGATGAGCCCTGTCCCTAATAGATAAGGATCGTGCGCGGCTCTGCGGGGAGAAGGATCACACGCGGAGAAGGTTCATACAGCGTCAGGTATTCGGTTCTTCACGCGGCGCGCAGAGGAGCGTCGGGCGGATCCTTGTACGCAAAGAGCAGTGAGAAGGTGCGCAGCAGGGAGAAGAATCGTCGGGCATTTCTTCATGCGCAAGTACACGCAGAGGGAGCGCGCGATAGATCGACGAGGCTTGCGGGTTCTGACTGTGAAGGAGCGTGCGACAAATCCCCCCTTCTTTGAGTCAGCGACGTTGAAGACAGCTTCCGCTGCAAAGAAAATCACTCGTGAAATCGGTGCGGACAAGGAGAGCATTTTCAAATAAGGGGCGCAACATTTGAGAGACAAGCAAGGGGGCACTATGGCGTGAAAAACAAAAACAAATCCAAGCAGCTCAAATCAGCGGTGTGTGGCTTGCAAATCAAGTTTGGGCTCGCAAATCAATCAAGAGTGTGAGTGTGTTTATGGAGAAACTGGTCGCCAAAATGGAGGAGGCACACTTAAAAGTATTTTTTTGAGTTCTTGTGAATGTCCAAAGGTCAGTCATCGTCGCCTCCAATGAAGCTGGATCTCCCCCCGTGGAGCTGAAACTCGATGGATCAACTACATACTTAAGTTGATCTCGTCGGGTGAAGAGGGTGCTTTCTGGGAGGAATCTGAAGGGCTATCTGACTGGTGAGAAGGGGGAACAAAAGAAGGAATCAGATGGATACAACGAGTGGAAGACTACACATAACCTGATCCACACTTGGCTCCTAAACTCGATGGTCACATCTATCGCTGTCACGTTGGATGACAGAGACAGTGAGTGATGTTTAGGGGAAGTTGCAGAGAATTTATGCAGGAGCCGAGAATAACATGAAGGTTTTTCAGATTGAGAGAGAGAGATAGAGACGATAACACAGAGAAATCAATTGATCCGGGAATATGTCGCAGATCTGGAGAAATTATGGGCAGATTATGATCATTTCTCTCCAGCCGCATACTGCAAAGACCCCGAGTGCAGAAAAGGGGAGCGAGAAGATCAAAGGTGGACTATGCATTTTATGAGAGGATTGAACCCGACATTTAAGCCGAGGTGTGCAATATTGCTTGCTTAGCAAAAATCGATTCCCAAGATGAGACAATCTCAGTCATGATGCAGGAGGAGAGCATGATTAAGCTCCAGTCTGGTGCAACCACTCTTTCAGGGGTGAAATCGGCTCTAGCGGTCACCAATGTAGAGCACACAAAATACAAGAGCGAGACACGACAATGTTACAATTGTGGTGAGATAGGTCAGCTCTGACTTGCCCCAAGCCACCAAAGGAGCGAGATATAGGTGGACGGGGTCACTTTGGAAGCCGTGGTCGTGGACGTGTGGGTCGTAGAGGTGGTTGAGGAGGCTACCGAGCAAATCCAATGAACGTGGGCGAGGAGGTAAAAAGAAATATGGTTGATGCAAGTTACTCAAAGGAGCAGAGAATCATAGATGCGTACTCTCAATTGATGCGAAAAAAACAGGAGGCTACGACTGTCGACTGATGACACACTCGTTGTAGCTTCATCAAGGGGTAACGTTGCCTCTTTTGTTCACACAGCCACAGGTACTTACAATACACTGGCCCTCGCATCTACATCCACCACTAACTCACTAGATTAAATAGTCGGCTCGGGTGCCTCTTAACATGTTACTGGGGATGCGAAGGATTTCCTTTTGTACACTCCCCTAGTAATCCCGGAGCGCATTTAGACTGCCAAAGGCACTGCTCAGTCAATGATTGGTAAGGGCACTGTGCAATGTGCCAACACTTTAACTTCGTTCAATGTTCTGCATGCTCTTTCCTTTCCTGTGAGTCTCTTAGCGCAATTATATCTCAACTAAAGTGTATCGTCTTATTTGATATACCAAAGGTGATCTTCCAGGAGAAAAAGACTGGCAGGAGACTTGGGACTGGCGCATGACATAACGGCTTGTAGTGCTTAGTAAGGAGAATATGGACTCAACTCTTTCAACATTGGTAGAGGACGTTGCAGGGGGGTAGAAGAAGCGTAGAGGACTTACTTCTACTTTACCATCGACGTCTGGGACATCCTTCCTTTCCTGTTTTAAGACATATGTATCACATTTTGTTTGAGAAAGTTAATTATAACAAACTTGTACGTGATGCGTGTAAACTGAGAAAACATACCAGAAACTCGTATTCCAGTTCTGATAGTATGTGTTCTTATCCATTTAATCTAGTACATTCTGATGTTTAGGGACTATGTCTCATACCTACTGTTAATGGATTTCAGTGTTTTGTGTCTTTTATTGATTGTTTCTCTCGTGTAACTTGACTTTACCAAATGAAAAACAAGAGTGATGTGCTTGCTTGTTCCAAAAATTTTCATAAAGGGATTCAAACTCAATACAGTGCAGTCGTAAAGGTGTTGAGGTCTGACAATGAGACAGAGTACACCAACATGACGTTTGAAGAGTACTTGTTCTCACAAGGAATCCAACATTAAATGACTTGTCCATACACACCAGAGCAGAATGAAGTAGCAGAACAGAAGAACAGATATCTTCGAGAAGTAACTCAAAGTATGATGATAACAATGAAGGTGTCAAAGTACTTGTGGGGACAAGTCGTGCTAACAACAACCTATTTAATCAATCGAATGTCCTCGCAAGTATTGGATCAGAAGTCTCTGATTGAGATACTACGAGAGAAGAGTGAAGATATTCTTTCCCTCAAGACCTTTGGTTGTGTGTGCGTTGTGTGTGACAAAAGACCAAATGTGGGAAAATCGGATCCAATGGCCCTGAAGTGTGTTTTTGTTGGGTATTCAGCTACCCAAAAAAGGTATGTATGTTGGAGTCCGGTGGAGAGAGTTATTCATCAGTATGAATGTCACATTTAAAGAGTTTTAGTCATATTATTCCTCTTTTATTGACTCGTATCTTGGAGAAATAATTGGAGAATCATTAGGTATAAATAATATGAGACAACAGGGGGAGGATAGCTGTGGTGGTGAGAGGCGGATAGCGAGTATCCTGTTGTCGCCTGTGCCAAAAAAATAGAGTCAGTTGAGGCGTCGGTTCTTGAGGAGAGTGAATATGTTGATGACGGACCTCCGACTCAGAGGGAGTTAAGAGTATATACGAGAAGAAAGCAGTTGAATGAGACTACAATGTCTACATTACCACCTGTGTGAAGTCTCTTGCCTCTGCCTACTCCGATCCTTGAGGCACCTGCACCATCCACCACAAGTTCAGATATCTCAGGTAAACTAACCCATCGTCTCTCTACTTCCACTCCCTTGCCGGTAAGACGGAGTTCCCGCAAGAATGTTGTAGTCTCACCTGATTGATATGGCTTTTAACATGACATTCATAATTTGTTTTGCTCTCATATATCTCCTCCACATGGAGCATTCATTACATCTTTTGACATTATTTTTATTCCTAAGTGTTGGCACGTTGTTAAGAAGGATCCACGATGAAAAGCTGGAATGCTATAAGAACTTGGCGCACTGGAGAAAAACAAAACATGAAACCTTGTGTCGCTGCCACCAGGGAAAAAGACAGTTGAGTGCAAATGAGTTTCACTGTGAAACAAAACCAAGAGGGTCGGGTTAAGCGCTACAAGACACAATTAGTAGCAAAGGGTTACAGTCAGACTTATGACATCAACTACGATGAGACCTTTGCACTGTCGCCAAAATGAGCACGGTACAGACACTAATATCCTTGGCAGTGAATAGAGGATGGAAGCTGCACCAGCTCAACGTAAAGAATGTCTTTCTTCATAGGGATCTGTTGGAAGAAGTATACATGGAGGTGCCACCAGACTTTGACACAAAACAAAGGGTAGACAAGGTGTGTAGACTCAAGAAATCCTGAATGGGCTAAAGCAATCTCCTCGAGCGTGGTTTGATAGGTTTACGAGAGCGATGATTAACATGGGATATCGACAGACCAATATTGATCATACTGTGTTCTTTAGGCAGAGTAGAGATTGTAACACCCCATCCTAGTTCAACCACACTTCAGCCGTCTGGCTGAATCTAGCGATAAGCAGTAAATTAAGAAACAGTATTAAAACTAGCACATAGCAGGTAAAATTGAAAATAATCTGAAAATAAGCTTACAATGGAAGTAAAAGTGCAACTAAGTGTAAAATTGTACCTCATCAAGCTGAATTCACAGAGCCACTAGAAAAAAAATAAAAACCAAACAACTGAACATATGAAGTACTATAAAGTGTCTGGTATAAAGAAAACTTTTAAACGTTAATATTACAATTGTCCATAAACTAAACAGTACAGTACTCAAAATAAAAACAACTGAAAGAGAAACAAATTATATGAGCAACTCCAATAACACGCTCAACCTAGACGCAGTTTCTCACCTAGGTCCCATTTAAAAACATGCTCAAACATGGATAAATCTAATGGGAGAGTAAAAAAAGTTATTCCTCCAAGTGACACTAAAATTATTTTGAAAGAAATGTACGCATGCTTTTAAAAATAATTTTTGTGCTATAGAAAAACTGTATGCTTGTGTACTATGCATAATTTTCTAAAATAAAACTAGCAAAGTAAATAACTGTTCTAATAAAACATATTGTGAGCAGTTTACTCAAGTTCTAAATAATTTGGTTAACTAGGAGTTTCTAAGATTCGGTCTAAACTTGAGTTCTAAATTCACTTATAGTTGTCCTTCAATACGACCCTAGGCAGAGTAGCTTCTATCGCCCAATACTAATCTAATGATCTGAGTCATAATAATATTCTCAAGTGTTCTAGTGTCACATAAACACAGACTCGAATCTACTAATCTACTAAAACGGTATAACATCTCCCAAATACTGAAACGCAAAAGATGCACTACAACCCAAGAGAAAGATAGTGCGTCTCTATCAAACACAAGAGGAGACCTCAACCGTGCTCACTAAACATATGTTACGTACTGCTACTCTGCTTGAGAACATATATGCATGATAATGACAGTTCATCATATTGATTTATTCGACTAGAAAACATATTCCCGAAGTCGATAACTCATGTTCGTAAATCTATACAAGCATTCTTATGATGAGGTTCGTATGGTCTAACTGGTTGAGATGTTTATATTTTAATTCTGAACCATATAAACCAACTAGGTCATAGTAAAACTACCAATCCCTAATAACAATAGCAGTTCCAAGCATCAATATTAATTTTACTGAATTATACAATACATTACAATACAAGCTATCTGATATGTCTAGCCAGAAAGAATAATGATTTCTTACCGCAGTACTGCGGCGCTCGCACACCAAACGCGGATGCATAATTTCCCTTGAGAAAAGTTCTGAAGCACTGATTTGATCTCCGAAGTAAGGTGGCTTATCTACTTAAGAATCATAAATGAGCATTTAACATAATTATATTCCTCTTCAAAATTTAGGGAAAGTTATGCTACAATAAAGGAAAGATGTCAACCTCTTATCTGATGGTGGTGGTTGACATTCCTAAAATCCCCCCATTTTTTCCTCGACCTAGTTTCGAGTTGTGACAATCACTTGTAGTTTGAAATCATCATACAACAACACTCAAGCCTTTATCCACTATAGTGGGGTCGGCTATATGGATCCTTTGTCGCCATTGTACTCTATCTTTTGTCATAATCCCACTAATGTCTAAGTACATCATGTCTTTCTTTATAGTTTTATTCCAAGTCTTTATTGGTCTACCCCTCCCTCATCTAACATGCAGAGTGACTAGACTCTCACAACACCTAACATGTGCCTCTAATGGTCTCACTTATACGTGTTCAAATCATCTTAGACGAGCTTCTCGTATCTTCTCTAAAATTGGTGCTACTAATGTCTTATCCGGATATTTTCATTCCTAATTTTATCAAATCTCGTGTGTCCACACATCCACATAAGCATTCTCATTTCCGCAACTCTCATTTTTTGCTCATGTACACAATTGACTGCCCAACACTCAGAACCATAGAGCATCGCAGGTCTAATTGCAGTACGGTAAAACTTGCCCTTAAGTTTTAGTGGTACTTTACGATCACATAAGATCCCTGACGTGCCTCTCCACTTCAACCAACCTGCTTGGATTCATCATACACCTTAATAAAATAATTGGCATACTAACTAAAGCCATCATCCTAAAAAAGAAAGGGCTGAAGAAGTAGCACCCTCACAGAAATCTAAGGAAGAGAAGGTGAAGTCAACACCTTCAAATGGCTAGAATGAAGTCCAAAAACCCTTTTTTTGGAAATAGAACGTGAGGCAGAAGAGTCGGCTAGGGTTAACAATGAAAATTACCTCATAAACGATGGGGGAAACCACAGACGAGAACAACCTTGCCCGTTGTTGGTCCTCAGTGCCGATGAGGAAGGTTCGTCGAACTCCTCAGAGGATAGAACTGGAGTAGGTGACTGGTCGACGGAAGAGGCGCTGCCGTCTGAGAGAGGAAGAAGAACGACCGCTTCTGCACAGGATCGTGATCGGCTGGGAGGAAACAAAAATAGGTCGCGACAGGAGGTTTTTGCGGGCTTTAACAGAGTGGCGAACAGGGAGCAGTTACAAAAACCGCTTAATGGGGTCCAACCGACACCCCCTTTTGAGATAAATTTAAGATTTCACTTTAACTACAAAAATGTCATTATCTTTTAGCTCTCAAGGGAAATTTAAATGATTCGCTCTCGCACTACCAATTAAAACGCATCAAACACATACTCAACGGCTAAAACTAATCCACAAATTAACATACAAGATGTTAACCATACTAACATCGTACCTCGACGAAACGTTGGCTTGATCAAAATCGCTCGCGATCAGACCCTACAATTAAATTATATTTTTGAGTCAAATTACGGATGTTACAAATCTCCCCTTCTAAAAAAAATTTTCATCATCGAAAATTACAGCATACCTGAGACAAAAAAGAATGCATAGTCAGCGTTGCTCTGAAGCTCATCCTCTCTCTCCCAAGTATATTCTGGTCGGTCACAGTTCATCCAAAGAAGCTTTACAAACAAAATTTCTCTGCTCCCGAGCTTCTGAATCCTTGAGTTCATTATTTTGACTGGTCTAACCCCGATACTAAGATCTGATTTGATTGATGCTTCCTTGGTATTAATTATCTGGCTAGGATCTCTAATTGTTCTCCTCAAATAGGAGATGTGGAATACATCAAGTTGACCGCTCATTTCTTCAAGGTAAAGTCAATCTATAAGCAACTTCACCAATATACTTCAGTACCTCGAAAGGATCAACGAACCTAGGACTTAATTTCTTCATTCGCTTGATTCGAGAGACCCCCCTAACTGGTATGACCTTCAAAAAGACAAACTCTCCAACATTGAACTCCACTAATCTGTGCCTCTGGTCATAGTACTTGGCTTGACGGTGCTGAGCTATTTTCATACGCTCCTGGATGAGCTTGATTCGATTCGTTGTCTTATCAATCCAAGCTTCACTGATGGAGGACCTTTCTTCACTCTCAGCACAACATAACAGCGTCCGACAATGTCTGTCATACAGTGCCTTAAAAGGGGTCATCCTGATGCTTGCCTGAAAGCTGTTGTTGTAGGAGAACTCAACTAAAATAACATACTTCTCTCACTTTCCTCCAAAGTCCAGAATACACATCTGAAGCATATCTTTCAAAGTTCTATCTGTATGCTCAGTCTGTCAATCTATCTGAGGATGAAAGGCGGTACTGAAATGTAGCTTAGTGCTCAACCGCTCTTGAACGTATCTCCACTCCTTGGAAGTAAAAATGTCATCTTTGTCTGAAATTATGGTTTTGGGAACGTCGTGGAGTCGGACAAGCTCATCTATACATAATTGCGCCAATCTGGGACCCTGGTCTGTCCTCTTATTGGTGATAAAGTGGACAACCTTAGAGAGTCGGTCAACTATAACCCATATGGAGTCATTCTCACTATGCGACCTGGGAAGGGCATGAACAAAATTCATCGATATATCCTCAAAATTCCACTATGGGATGAAAAATGACTGCAATTTTCCTTTGGTCTCTGACACTCAGCCTTAACTAACTTGAATGTTTTGCATCTCCCAACATACTCTGCAACGTCACCCTGTAGGTCTGACCACCACACTATCTTCTTCAAATCCGCATACATCTTCGTGCTACCCAGATGTATCGAACATCTGGAGTTAAGGGCCTCAAACAGTATGTCCTCTCGAAGGTGGCTAACATCTGAAACGTATACCCTATCACCGTGCAACAATAAATCCTCATGTATACTGAACTTCTCCTTCTGGCCTGCCTGAGTCAAATCTCAAATCTCTGACGTGTTTGGATCTAAGGGTAGACCTATTCTGATTTTATCATGTCACAAGTGATTTCTATCAACTCAAACATGCGGATTCAAAATTAGAGCGCAACACCACACTGATCTCTAGCCTCTCCAACTCTCGCACCAGCTCCTCTTGCTGAGTAAGTATAAAATAACTTAATCATCTACGGCTAAGCGCATCAGCTACCACATTCGCCTTCTTTGGGTGGTACTGAATATCCACCTCATAATCTGACAGAAACTCTAACCATCTGCGCTGCCTCATATTGAGCTTTTGCTGGTCGAAAATGTACTTGAGACTTCTGTGATCAGTGAAAATCTCACAACAGACCTCATAAAGATAATGTCTCCAAATCTCCAGAGCGTGGATGACTGTTGCTAGCTCCAATTCATACATGGGATAGTTTCTCTCGTGGACCTTCAACTGTCTGGAGGCGAAGGCTATGACCTCACCATGCTGCATAAGCACACAACCCAAACTTTGACCCGAGGTGTCGCTATATATCTGAAATTCATCTGACCCTGATGGTAAACTCAAAATCGGGGTGGTCATCAGCCTAGTCTTCAACTCTTCAAAAGCCAGTTCGCACTCCACTGTCCAATTAAAAGCTTTACCCTTCCTGGTGAGTGAAGTTAGTGGTAAAGCTATCTTCGAAAAGTCCTCAAAAAAACTCTTGTAGTATACTGCTAAACCCAAAAAGTTGCGAACCTCTGTAACTGCATCCGGGCTCGACCAATCCTTTATTGTTTCTACCTTCTTCAGGTCAATGGAGAGACCTCACTGACTGATAACATGTCCAAGGAAAACAATCTCTGAAAGCCAGAACTCGCACTTAGAAAATTTGGCATAAAGCTGGTTCTGTCTGAGTGTCCCCGAAACAGTCCTGAGGTGCGAGCCGTGATCTTCTGTACTCTTGGAATACACCAAAATATCATCTATGAAGACGATAACAAACTAATCGAGGTATTCTTGAAACATCATATTCATCAAATCCATAAAAGCGGACATGATATTGGTCAGCCCGAACAGCATGACCACAAACTCATAATGTTCGTATCTGGTACTGAACGTCGTCTTCTAAATGTCCTGCTTCCCGAATCTTCAACTGATGATAGCCCGACCTGAGATCTAACTTAGAGAACGTGCAAGAGCGCTCAAGCTGATCAAACAGGTCGTCAATCCTGGGGATAAGAAACTTGTTCTTAACTGTCAATTTGTTCAGCTCGCGGTAATCCATGCATAACCTCAGACTACCATCTTTCTTCTTCACGAACAAAACTGACGCACTCTAAGACGAAGTGTTGGGGCGAATAAACCCCAGGTTGAGCAACTCCTGCAACTGAACCTTCAACTCTGCGAGTTCTCTGGGATCCATGCGGTAAGGGAACTTGGCCACTGGAGCTGCTCCAGGTAGAAGATCGATCTGGAAGTCAATCTCTCTAGTAGGAGGGGCACCCGAGAATTTCTCTGAGAAGACATAAGGAAATTCCTGAACCACGGGTACCTTCAACAAATCAGTCTTGGCTTCTGCATTCATCAGCACTAAGAAGGTTTCACAATCTTTGTTAATGCATCTAACAACCTTGATGGAGGAGATAATTAGCTTAGTGACTCCCTTCATGCCTTGCAAAGTGACAGTGATCTGGCTAGGTCCTTCAAACTGTATCAGCTTATCCCTGCAGTCTATCTTGACATTTACTACTGATAATCAGTCTATATCCACAATCAAATCAAAACCCGCAATAGAAAGTGACAAAGCTTCTAAAATGATTTCCACTTCTCCAAACTGCACTGGTACCTTACACTTATCTCTGGTCTGCAAGAAGGATCCATTAGGCATTATAGCCTCTAACGATACTGCCTCTGGAAAGACTTCTAAACACAGCCTACGCACTAGAGATTTTGCTATGAACGAGTGTGAAACACCCGTGTCAAAGAGAATCTTGGAGGGTACGTTATAAATCATAAGGATGCCTACATGAATAATTGAAGAGGGAATTAACAGTGTCACAAAGAAGGATTTAATTAACTTTTCTATATGACAGACACATTATAACGCATACATATCACCACATCCACCTGCTCTTTGACTTCTTGTTGGTCAAGGCCATAAGCTGTAGGTTGCACTGGTCCTCGTCCCAGAATTGGTCTCGCGTGAGCACCTATGGGTGATTTTCTCTTGTCAGCTCTACTCGGACCACCGACCTCAAACTTCGACTATACGAGTGGGTTACGCTTAATCAAGCTAAGGTGGAAAAGGTAAATAAAAACTAATCAAACACTTAACTTAAATTACATGATTCTCAGAAGTTCCCTGACAATAACGGGCTATGTGTCCTGGCTGCTGACACTTATAACATACCTCCGTGGTAGCCAAACACTCTCCTAGATGGTGACGATAACACTTAGGGCAGAGGGGGTAATCCTTGATCCTGGCCCCAGTCTGATCACCTCTCTGGAATCCTGACCTCTGCTTCTTGTTCCAGTTTTTGCCCTGGCTATTCTTGCCTTACTGCTGCTGAGGTGCATCCTGAGGTCGCTTCGAACGTTGTGCTTCTGCACCTTCTGCTGGTTAGCTTCCAACTTCCTAGCAGTGTCCACTAAACTCTTATAATTCGCATTCACCATCGTCATCAACGACTGCCTCAGAGAATCACGCAGTCCGTCCACAAAGCGGCTACACTTCTCATTTTTGTCCCCTACATTGTGCCCGCATAACGAGAAAGATGGGTCAGCTCCCACTCATAAATCACAACTGACTTGTCCCCCTGAATCAGCTTAAGGTACTTTTCCTGGAGACTGCGACGCTCAAACAGGGGAACAAACCAGCTAGCTAGCGCTGACGAGAAGTCATTCCAGGTGAACATATATACAATACGACCTGACAAACTTCGGTAAACACAAGCCATCACGCTAAAAGGATAAAGAAAAACCGGGGAAAGACAAATTTTTACACTAAGGCACTTACGAGCGGGGTCGTCTGCCAATTGTCTGGTCCACTGATGGGCTTCCCCTTTCAGGAGAAAACTCGCTAACGGAACCTTCTTGTTCTGTGGGCATCCATCACCTCGAGCAGTTCACGGGTCTTAATCAGCCAATCATCAGTCTCCATTAGCGTCTCTTCTCCAGTGTAGTTGAAGGGATGATGATCACGAAGATTTCTCAGATAGCGCTCCATCCCTAAATCCCCTGCAGCTGGCACAGGAAGTGTTGCTGAATCTGTAGCAAGCAGTGCATATCTGAATTCCATCATAGCTAAGGCCACCGCTCTAGCAATAATAGCGGTCATGTCAGTCGGGTCTGGCACTACTGGAGCTGCTGATGTTGCAGGTGCTACAGACACTGCTGGAGCTTGAGGCGCTGTTGGAGCAATATTATCATCCATGACTATCTCAGGTGTAGTATTCAGGTGAGAAGGCTCGCCGGCCTCAATGGTACGAGGTGCCTAAAACACGCAAGGAAATGAGTTATTGATGTATGAGAAATAAAATAAAGGATCTACTAAGAAGGATAATCTTAAACGCATGCACAACTGAGAACTAGATAAAACTCGATGACTCTATCGTCTCAAGACCATCTCAGATAAAATCCTATGGATCTGTGAATTTTTTTGGGTCAAGGGATACTAAATTTGGCTTTAATACCAATTGTAACACCTCATCCTAGTTCAACCACACATCAGTCGTCCGGCCGGGTCCAACGATAAGCCGTAAACTAATAAACAGTATTAAAACTAGTACATAACAGAAAAAATTGAAAAAGATCCGAAAATAAGCTTACAACAGAAGTAAAAGTGCAACTAAGGTTAAAATTGTACCTCATCAAGCTGAATTTACAGAGCCACTAGAAATAAATAAAAACCAAACAATTGAACAACTGAAGTAATATCTACTGTCTGGTACAAAGAAAACTCTTAAACGTTAATATTACAATTGTCCATGAACTAAACAGTACAATATTCAAAATAAAAATAACAACTGAAGGGGAAACAAACTATAGGAGCAACTCCAATAACACGCTCATCCTAGACGCAGTTTCCCACCTGGGTCCCCCGTAAAAACATGCCCAAACATGAGTCAGCCAAAAGGGAGAGTAAGAAAAGTTATTTCTCCTAGTGACACAAAAATTATTTTGAAAGAAATGTACGCATGCCTTTAAAAATAATTTTTGTGTTATTAAAAACTGTATGTTAGTGTACTATTCATGATAAACATATTAAAACTAGCAAGGTAAATAACTGTTCTAATAAAATATATTGTGAGCAGTTTACTCAAGTTTCAAATAATTTGTTTAACTAGGAGTTTCTAAGGTTTGGTTTAAACTTGAATTCTAAATTTACTTATGGTTGTCCTTCCATACGACCCTAAACAAAGTAGCTTCTATGCGCAATACTAATCTAACGATCTGAGTCCTACTAACGAACTCAAGTGTTCTAGTGTCACACGAACACAGACTCGAATCTACTAATCTGCTAAAACAGGATAACATCTCCCAAATACTGAAACTCATAAGGTGCACTACAACCCATGAGAAAGATAGTGCGCCTCTATCAAACACGGGAGGAGACCTCAACCATGCTCACTAAACATATGATATCTACTGCTACTCTGCCTGAGAACATATATGCATGATAATGGCAGTTCATCATATTGATTTATTCGACTATAAAACATATTCCTGAAGTCGATAACTCATGTTCGTAAATTTATACAATCATTCTTATGATACGGTTCATCATAAATAATGGGAGTGAATTAGACCCGCGATACTCTATGATTCTAAGTGTTGGGCAATGAATTGTGTACATGAGCAAAAAATGGGAGTTGTGGAGATGAGAATACTTAGGTGGGTGTGTGGACACACGAGATTAGATAAAATTAGGAATGAAAGAATTATGGATAAGACAAGAGTAGCACCAATTTCAGAGAAGATGCGAGAGCTCGTCTAAGATGGTTTCGACACATACAAAAGGAGGCCATTAGAAGCACATATTAGGCGTTGTGAGAGTCTAGTCACTAAGCATGTTAGACGAGGGAGGGGTAGATCAATAAAGACTTGGAATGAAACTATAAAGAAAGACATGATGTACTTAGGCATTAGTGAGATTATGACAAAAGATAGGGCACAATGGCGACAAAGGATCCATATAGCCGACCCCACTATAGTGGGATAAAGGCTTGAGTGTTGTGTATTATTCTTATGATGAGGTTCATATGGTCTAACAGGTTGGGATGTTTATATTTTAATTTTGAACCATAAAAACTTACTAGGTAATAGTAAAACTATTAATCCCTAATAACAGTAGCAGTTCCAAGCATCAATATTAATTTTACTGAATTATACAATACACTACTATACAAGTTATATGATATGTCTTGCCAGAAAGAATAAGGATTTCTTACTGTAGCACTGCGACGCTCATACACCAAACGCGGCGATATAATTTCCCTTGAGAAAAGTTCTTAAGCACTGATTTGATCTCCGAAGTAAGGTGGTTTATCTACTTAAGAATCATAAATGAGCACTTAACATAATTATATTTGTCTTCAAAATTTAGGGAAAATTATGCTACAATAAAGGGAAGACGCCAACCTCTTCTCTGAGAGTGGCGGTTGATATTCCTAAAATTTCCCCTTTTTTCCACGACCTAGCTTCGAGTAGTGACAATCACTTGTAGTCTGAAATCATCATACATCTTAATAAAATAATTGACATAGTAACTAAAGCCATCATCCTAAAAACGAAAGGGCTGAAGAAGTAGCACCCTCGCAGAAATCTGAGGAAGAGAAGGTGAAGTCGACACCTTCAGATGGCTAGAATGAAGTCCAAAAACCCCTTTTCTGAAAAAAGAACGTGAGGTAGAAGAGCCGGCTAGGGCTAACAATGAAAATTACCTCAGAAACGATGAGGGAAAGCCCAGACGAGAACAACCTTGCCCATCGCTGGTCCTTAGTGCAGACGAGGGAGGTTCGTCGAACTCCTCAGAGGATAGAACTGGAGTAGGCGACTGGTTAACGGAAGAGGCGTTGTCGTCTGCGAGAGGAAAAAGAACGGTCTCTTCTGCACGGGATCGTGATTGGCCGGGAGGAAACAAAAATAGATCGCGACAGGAGGTTTTTGCGGGCTTTAACAGAGTGGCAAACAGGGAGCAGTTACAAAAACCGCTTAAGGGGTCCAACCGGCACCCCTTTTGAGATGAATTTAAGATTTCACTTTAATTACAAAAATGCCATTATCTTTCAACTCTTAAGGGAAATTTAAATGATCCTCTCGCACTACCAATTAAAACGCATCGAACGTATACTCAACGGCTAAAACTAATCCACTAATTAACGTACAATATTTTAACCATACTAACATCGTACCTCGACGAAACGCTGGCTTGATCAAAATCGCTCGTGATCAGACCCTGCAATTAAATTATATTTTCGAGACAAATAAAGGATGTTACAGAGATCACACTACAATGTTGGTTGTGCGTGGATGATATGATTATTATGGGTGATGATGAGAAGAAAATTTTGCAGCTAAAGATGAGATTGGACAAGGAATTTTAAGTGAAGGATTTGGGACAGTTAAAATACTTCCTTGAGATTGAAGTAGCTCGCAGTACAGAGGGAATCGCTCTATCCCAACAGAAATATGTGTTAGATCTACTCAAAGAGACAAATATGTTGGGGTGCAGGCCTGCAATTGCTCCTATTGATCAGAAAATCAAGCTCAACGTTGAGGCGGGAGAGCCAACTGATAAAGAGAGGTATCTGAGGCTTTAAGGTCGCCTGATCTATTTGAGCCACACCCATCCCGACATATCTTTTATTGTGAGTGTAGTTGCTCGTTATATGCATGATTCCAGGGAGGGGCACTTGGATGCAATGTATCAAATTCTTAAATACTTAAAGAGTGCGATAGGAAAGGGACTGATCTTACGAAAGAATGGACATCTGAATATCGAGGGATGTTGCGACTCTGACTGAGCTAGCTTTGTAGATGACAAGCGATCCACATTGGGATATTGCGTGTTTGCGGGTGCAATATTGTCTCCTGGAAAAGCAAGATGCGGACTTTAGTTGTGAGATCTACAACCGAGGTAAAATACAGGGTCATGATCTTAGGTGTGGGGAGATGTTATGGTTGAAAGCTCTGCTGAGTGAACTCGAGATAGATCAAGGAAGACATATAACATTGTGATGCAATAGCAAGTCAGTCATTAACATTGCAAACAATCTCGTCCAATATGATAGAACCAAACATATAGAGATCCATAGGATTTTCATCAAAGAAAAGTTGGATGGAAGGATACTAAAGTTGAGATATATTGCTACAAAAGAACAAGTGGATGATTGTCTAACCAAATGACTTAGCTTACTGGATTTATGTAGATTGTGTGAGAAGATAGAATTAGTGAATATCTTTCGCCCACCTTGAGGGGGAGTATTGGATTTTGGTGTGCAAATAGCTCAAATCGGTGTGCAATTCGCGGCCTCCTCCTTTTGTGATTAGCCCCACATCTCAGATTCTGTTTTTGGGTCTTGTCTCGAATACCGGGTTTGGCGATAAATGAAAAAAAAAAGAGTTAACTGCAAATAATTATTTTCAAAAACTGATATCTGCAAATAAAATTGTTAGCCCCCAAATAAATTTTAGGCGAAATAAAATCTTAAAGCATGGTAAATTAGAGCCATACAGTTTCATTGTTATCAAAATACATCCCAATACCAAATTCAAAGGCGGTATTCCGAAAACTGAGCCAAATACATAGCCAGTATTCTGAAACTTAACAGTGATCTAAACAAATGCAGAGAAGGTATTCTACCCGCGAGCAACAGATTGAACTGATAATACCCATATCTAAACAAATGCAGGATTTAATAACTGAAAGCGATAGTTTCAGAGGAGATCGACGGCCATACCTTGGATTCTTCGGGTAAGGATGCAAGAGGCGGCGAAAATCGCCG
The DNA here is from genome assembly GCA_039583875.1 of Platanthera guangdongensis. Taxonomy (NCBI): domain Eukaryota; kingdom Viridiplantae; phylum Streptophyta; class Magnoliopsida; order Asparagales; family Orchidaceae; genus Platanthera; species Platanthera guangdongensis. The sequence continues at coordinate 151,702,626 of CM077160.1, read as the reverse complement.
GCCGGCGAGAAGAAAAGGGAGGCCCCTGGGTGAAAACGAACCAGCTGCGAGAGGGCAAGCAGATTCCAGTAATTTTAAGAGCAGGAATAGTTGGGCGTGCGAGAGGCGGGATTCTCTGCGAATGAAGAAAAGGAGTCGGCGGAAACGCGAGGGAGAAGGGAGTGAGTACAGCTAGTCTTTCCACAAAGCCCTCAAAAAATGAGTACGATTAGCCAAACTTCTTGTGATAATAACGAGCAAATTATATATTAAAATAGTAAATTATTTTATTTTCACACAAATGCATTATTATGAATTTATGACACCAGATTTTAAAATCATTTTTCTCTCCTGATATTTTCACACCAAATGAATGTGACCTCAAAATTGCTATTACCAAAAAAATGCAAAGATTTGCAAAGATTCTAATCAATCTTTGACTCTCCATTTTCATATGATTAATAACTCGTGTGCTATCAAATAATATAAAATAATCATCAATTTGATTGAAACAATAAAATACAAACACAACAGTCCAAATATTATTTTTTATCCAAACATTCACAAGCATCAAGTACAAGGATTCAAGGAAACAACAAATATAATATAAACTTTGCACGATCAACATCGCTCGTAAGAAATTTAAAAACTCTACCCTACAGATCCAATAATAGAATCACGATCTCTTGCCTGCGGGCGGATTGATCAACAAAATGAGAACTCCCCCTTTCACAAAAAAGCCAAATCTCCCATGTTTTGAGGCAGAAATATTTATAGATGCCAAATCTACACTCTTTTGAGACAAAAATATGGTAAGAAACAATACAAGAAATTAGGGTTTGACCGAAATAGAGAAGGAGGAGCACAGAAAAATGAAGATGGGAACTTACATTGAAAGGAAGGGGTCTGGCGTTCTTCCGGTGAAGTTCCTCGGCACCGAAAGGGGGTGCGGCGTTCTTCCGACCGAAATAGGGAAGGGGGCGCGACTTGAACTAGCGAAAGGAAGGGGAGTGCGACATTCTTCTGGTGAAGCTCCTCGGCGTCGGTGATAGCCTCGTATGCCGACGAATTGGTGGACTGGGAGGAGGCGAGGGTTCGTGGGAGGCTTGAACTCGCGATAGGCGGAAGCGGAAAACAGAAAAAAAAACCCGGTGTGCGCTTAATGGATGTGAGGTTAGAATTTTATTGTTTTTTGAGTTAAAATTGGTGTGACAATAGCTTATATTGATGTGCATATAACATTGTCAATCACCAATATAAATTTTAGGTCTATTAATTTGTTTTTTAAGGGTGAAAAGGGTAGTCATCTGTTATATAACAGTACGCAGTTGTTATTTGCAGATCATAAACGTCTATCTGTAAATCAAATATTTCTTATTTATAATTTACAATCTGCATATCAAATTTAAACTTTAACAATCAATGTCTTCTTCTCACATTTAGTGTCCGACAATAAAGGAATATCTTTGTCAACCTTTTGAACCAATACCGGAGACAAAATGATGAAATTCACGTCAAAATTGAGAAAACAATGCCAAATTGTTGGAATAGAGTCATCGTCATAGGCTCAAAAGGGTTTCAGAGAAGTTCCTTCGTTGTCGAGGCTTGCTCAGGAGAAGAAAACATCAATTACTAAAGTTTAAAGTTGGTCCGCGGATAGTTATTTATGAACATAAAAAATTTGGTCTACAGATAGACGTTCATGGTTTGTGAATGACAATTGCCTAATAATATTTACAGATATGTGTATCCTACAACTCTCATCTATCGCAGCTACCTCCTAATGCTACTTACCACTACTACCTCCAAGGAGCTGGTCTTATAGATAGTAATGTTGGAGGATGGTGATAACATTCAGTTCGCTCCAAACATAAGTATTGAAATCTTTTCTTTTATGAAGTATTTGCCACAATCAGTCTTAATTTGGGGTGAGTGTTCAAACGTCATTAATCAACATTGACGTGAAAAACTTCACTTATTGGTTCTGGAGCGAATCTGTGCAAGAATTCGAGAAGGTATCTCAAAAAGAATTTGTGTAAATATGTCTCGTCTGTCACTATAAATAACTTGCAATTTTCTATTATTTATTGTGTAGCATGTTCGAGTGGAGAGAAGAGAAGAGCGAGAGAGATCGAACAAGATAAAAAGAGTACACGAGCACAAGTGAGCAAGAGATAAAAGAACTCAAGATATGTTTCTGAACTAGATGCCTTATAAATGAAGACTACATCTCATTTTATAGTCATCCAAGACCAATATTATATTTACAAGTTTATGTCATCGCTGACCTCATTCTACTAATTACATCATCACTGACATAATCATATCATTTACATCATCAATGACATCATCTTACAATATACATCATCGATGACATCATCCTCAAATTTACATCATCGATGACATCATTCAATTACTTACATCATTACTTACATCTTATTCAGGTTCAAAAGATTTTGTATCACAAAATCAACAATCTCCTCATTGATACAAAATCATCAAAGAATGATATTTATTCATGTCCATCTGCACAATCTTTTATTCGAATTAAGTTTAAACTTAGTTTAAAATTTTCTAATGATATGACCTTCGTAAATGCGTCTGCAGAATTTACTTCTGTGTCTATCTTAAAAAGTTTATTTTTTCTCCTCTTTAATTGCATTTAGGAACAAATGACGAACATCGATGTGTCTTGTTCGCTCATAGAAGGTCTGATTCTTCACAAGACAGATGACACTTGAACTATCACAATTGATCTTCGAGACCACCTGACTCAAACCCAAATCTGCAAGTAATCCTCTGAGCCATATAGCCTCCTTGACTGCCTCCACTGCAGCCATGTACTCAGTTTCAGCTGTCGACAAGGCAATGATCGACTGAAGTGTCGATCTCCATGAAATTACGTCGGCTCCCGTTGTCGATTGTTTTTGTTCAGATCACTTGCATCGTTAGCATCAACAAAACCAGCTAAGATGGAATCTCTCACATTTTCTCCATCATAAATCAAACTGGTACTAACAGTCCCCTTCAAGTATCGCAAGATCCATTTCACTGCTTGTCGATGTTCTTTTCTCGGGTTAGCTATGTAACGGCTCACGACTCCAACGACTTAAGAGCTAAATTTGGTCAAGTACATACAATATCATACACGAGACATCCAATTGCACACGCATATGACACGTGTGACATAGACTCCTTTTTATAGTCTGATGCAGGTGATAATAAAGTTGAGAAGTCTGAAATACGTTGTTAATGGAGTAGACACATGCTTTGCCTTCTCCATGCCAAATCCAGCAAGAACTTTCTCGATGTATTGCTTTTGAGATAGACACACTTCTCTCCATCTTTTAACCCTGATAATCTTCATACCAAGAATTTTTTTTGTAGCGCTGAAATCTTTCATCTCAAATTCTCGGCTTAGTTGAAGTTTTAAAATCTTAACTTCGTCTTTGTTTTTCGAAGCAATAATCATGTCATAAACATAAAGAAAAAGATAAATTCAAGAACCATTATCAATTACCTTAAAATAGACACATTGATCTCGCAAACTCCTCTTGAATCTAATGGATGTCATGAATTCATGAAATCGCATGTATCATTGTCTTGACGATTGTTTCAAGTCATAAAATGATTTCTTTTGCTTGCAAATATGACCCTTCTTGCCTTCAATCAAGAATCATTCAGGTTGATGCATATAAATCTTCTCCTCGAGGTCACCATATAGGAATGCAGTCTTTACATCGAGTTATTCTAACTCCATGTCGTAAACTGCCGTCATAGCTAGTATGTAAATAGATGTGTGGCGCACCACTGGAGAGAAGACTTCATTAAAGTCCACACCTTTTTGTTCATAACCCTTTACCACGAGCTTTGTCTTATGCCTGAAACCATCCTCTAGTGAAGAACCTTCCTGGATCTTGAAAACTCATTTGCATCCAATGACCTTCTTGTGTTTTGGTAAACGAACTAACTCTCATGTGCCATTTTTATTAAGAGACTCAATCTCTTCTTCCATAATAACTCTCCATTGTGGAAAGTTGCTAAAATGTTTAGCATCTTCATAACTGATAGGGTCTCCATTTTCTATATTCAAAGCATATGCAGTTATATCCTCAAAACTATAGGTAATTCAATCTTCATACCTCACTGGCGGACGTTTATCCCGTCATGGCCTATGACCTTCATATTCAATCGAATGTGGCTTTAGCTCCTTATGATGAACTAGCTGCTCCCGTCGGCATGACTCCTCCTCAATTTATGTCCTCGACACCTCATTTTAATCTCACAAAGTGAAATCTCAGTCTCCACCTCATCATGTAGGACATGTGTCCTTTCAACTTGAATTTGCTTCTTTAGAATGACAGATTCATCAAATGTCATATGTCGAGTGATCACGATTTTCTTTGCTTCAGGACACCACAATCTTTAGCCTTTGATTCCTTTAGCATACCCGAGTAATATGCATTTTTTTGCCCTAGGGTCAATTTTCCTAATTTTCTCAAGTGTATATGTCGGACACCGAAATACTCGTAGCATTGAGTAATTAGTAGCTTTCCACATCAATAACTCCTCTGGAGTCTTTGATTCAATCGCCACACATGACGACCTATTAATAAGATAGACATAGGTATTTAGTGTCTCTGCCCAAAACTCCTTTGAAAGTCGTGTAGTGATCCTCAAGCACTGCGTCTTCTCCAATAGCGTTTGGTTTATCTGTTCTGCAACTCCATTCGATTGTGGATCTCCAAGTGTTGTATTTTGACAATGATCCCTTCGGCTTTGCAGAACTCCTTGAATACATCAGAAGTGTATTCGCCACAATTATCAGACCTGACATTCTTTACATATCGTCCCGTCTTTCCACCATAGCTTTCCAAATTTTGAACTTTTCAAATACGTCGGATTTATTTTTCAAAAAATAAACCCATAATTTTCTTAAGAAGTCGTCAATAAAAGAGACAAAGTATTCAGCTCCTACTCGAGAAGGAATTGGTGCTGGCCCCAAACATCAGTGTAAATATAGTCTAGGATGCATTTTGTGTTATGCATTCTGACACCAAACTTCACATTATGATGTTTTCCCAATACGCACTCTTCACAGATGTCTAACTTCTCAAATTTACACCATCAATTAACTTTCTTTTATAAAGTACTTCTAGATTTCGTTCACTCATATGGCCAAGACGTAAGTGTCATAATCGTGATGAATCTAGATCAGAATCAGAAGATGTAAATGCAGACATACCAGTGATAGTGCGTCTTTGCAATAGATATAGATTATCAGCCTTTCTTTCTTTCATCACGATCATTGAATCACGAAAAATCTTCATAGTACTAGGCATCAATCACTGTCTTACACCCGATTGTGTCCAATACTCCAAGAGAGAGAAGATTTTTCTTCAAGTCCGGAATATGTCGGACATTCGTCAAAATTCTTTCAACCTCATCATACATCACAATCTGGACTGTTCTAGTACTAACAATTCTGAATATAGTATCATTTACCATGAATATAGAGCCTACATCAAGGGAACGATATGTTGCAAAATAACTCTGATTTGGAGTTAGATGGTAAGAGGAGTCAGAATCAAGTACCCAAGAATCTTGAATGTCAACTAATGCACATACTGAAAAAATGGAGCTATCACTGTCCAATGCCTCTTGCACAATGCTCGCAGAATCTGGAGGTTTCTTCATTTCATTTTCTCTGAGTATAGGGCAATCTTTCTTCTAATTCCCCTTTTTTTTAGTAGTTGCATTGATCTCCTTTAGGATCTCTTGACTTTGATTTTGACTTACTTCTATCGCTCTTCCAATCTCGCTTGTGTGATCGTCCTCTCACGAATAATCCATCGTTCATGCCCATTTGATCTATTCGTTGACACATTTCCACGTAACTCCTCAGAGTGCAGACTCGCTTTTAACGTCTTTAATAGAAAGTGTGTCTCAGCTATACACCATACTATTCACAAATTGTCCAAATGATGGAGTAAGTGAGCACAAGAGGATCATCACTCGATCCTCATCATCAATCTTTACTTTGATGTTCTTTAAATCCATTACTATTTAGTTTAACTCATCTAAGTGGGTTTCGATTGTCGTACCTTTTTTCATCTTGAAAGTGTAGAGTCGTTGCTTTAAACACGAACCGATTCGTGAGAGACTTCTTTGAATAGAGTGTCTAGAGTTTCTTCTATAATTTTGCCGTAGTATCTTCTTCGGTGACTTCACGAAGAACTACATCAGCAAGAGAAAGTTGAATAGTACTATGAGCTTTCATTTTCAATTCTTCATTTGCTTCTGCTGTCATATCCTTCGACAATTTCTTTGGCTCGAACACAATCTTTTACTCTCCTTGTTGCTTCAATAGAGCGATCATCTTGATCCTCCACAGGCTGAAGCTATCCCTCTCATCAAATTTCTCCATCTTAAAATTTGTTGACGCCATCTACGTCCAAGGTCAGAACTTGTCTCTGATACCAGTTGTTAGAGTGGAGAAGAGAGTAGAGTGAGAGAGACCGAATAAAATAAGAAGAGCACACTAACACAAGTGAACAAGAGAATATAAATCAAGAAATATTTCTGAACTGGATGTCTTACAAATGAAGACTCCATCCTCTTTTATAGTCATCCAAGACTAATATTTTATTTACAAGTTTATGTCATCGCTGAACTCATTATACAAATTATATCATCGTTGACATTATCCTATCATTTACATCATTGATGACATCATCATACAATATACATTATTGATGACATCATTCTTCAATTTACATCATCGATGATATCATTCAATTATTTACATCATTACTAATATTATTATTCAAGTTCAAAAGATACATCACTTTTGGCTATGTGCACACCAAATTCTTAAAATAAAGGGAAATGTTACGTGCACATCACTTTTGGCTATGTGCACACTAAACTCTTAAAATAAACAATACTATTACTTTTTTTCAATCTCACCCATATTAATTAAACATAAGTGCACACTCCACTCCTATTTTCTCCCGAAAGCCGAAACTCTGCCCTCGCCCCAGCTTTAGCCTCTCTTCACATGACATACAAGTAGAGTTGTATGGGATACTCTAAAAATACAACACATCATCGGCTATTCAAAAAATGAATTGAAAAGAAAAATACATGAGCTATTATATCTACATAAAGCCTAACTGTAGAACCTTTGGTTCCGGGTCACTTAAAGGGGCGACCAACAGGAAACTTGAACAAGCAAAATGACAGTGCATGTACTAATATTTAATTTTAAGTTGCTTGCAAATATTTTACTTATTTAAGACAACTAATATCCATATTTTTATTTTTGTGCATGTCTACTTGAACTTAAAAATGGACCGTGCAAATTTTGAGTTATATCGGTGGAAATGATTTGAGATTTTGATTTTTTTTTATTTTGTATGTTTTTTGTTGCTTTGAAATGTAAAAGAGAAAAAAATCTTTTGTATATGAAGTAAAAAAAACTCAAACTTTATTTTGGTGTTTATTTAACAATTTGACATGCAAATAAAATTTATGCTGCTTAATTGACATTTTGATCTGCAAATAAAAAGTTATGGTGAGCACATATCAAAGGTATGCACATAGCCAAAAATGATGTGCACGTAACAACGTCCCTTTATTTATTTGACGGATATAAAATATATGTATATATCATCAATAAATTAAAGCAAGTTAATGTATTGGCCAAGCTTGTAGAGTGCATGATATCTAACTCTAAGATCTTGGGTTCAAGCCCTATGTGTGTCACATTTTTTATTACCTATATATTTATTTATTATTTTATTTTCTAATATATTTATTTATCATTATATTTACTATACATTTATTTATCATTTATATTTATTGTATGTCACATTTATTTATCATTTTTTAGATATAATTCAAAGTAGTAATATTTTAATTTTATTTTTTTTGATAGTTTTCATACACCACCCACACAGTGAAAAATCTCTGCGTCCGTCACTGCATGGATGCATAAAAAGTTAAGGGTTAATTAACACGTATAGAGGGCGTGAGTTGTGTGCTGATATATTAGTTCTTACTTCCAGTTTAATGAGTATAGCAGGGCTTTCTCAATTGAGGGTCTGTTTGTTTTAGGGTTTTGCCCATATTTATTGGTCGAAAATGTCACAGCTAAAATAATTAATCCTCCGTCAATTCTGACCGCCACCACTCCAAAACGTCAGTTTTTACTACTTTTTGAGATTGCAGTACATATCCTTTCATTTCTCAACCACTCCATTATCAACGCTCTCATTCTCACATCTCCAATTCTCACCACCGAAATAGACCTCGAGTCATTGTTAAAGTCACCGCAGATTTGGCTACTGAAATCATTTTGTTAAAAGTATCGCGCATGACTAAAGACTCTCTAAAATGTTAATTGCACCATATTTTTTTAAAGACACTGCAAATAAATGAGATTAATTACAATATTAATTTTTTGTATTGTAAAATAAATTTCTTAAGAAAAACTCCTAGAAGCTAGTGGATTTTGGATCGGCACAGTTCCAACTACATGGACTTTTATCATTTCTGGGTTTATCATCATAACTAATATTTATTATAAATTTAATTTTGTAATAATAATAATAAGAATAATATGTATCGTAATATATAATATTATGATATATAATTATATAATTTAACTGTTTTATTTATACATTTATTATAAATTTGAAAATGCAATTTAATTATCAATTATATAATTTGACTGTTCATCGTCTTTCCGGTGGAAGAAAATAACGTCACATTCGCCATTATTAAATCTATGCCACCTCGTCGGCGTCCATGACAGAACTCCCCCACTTCGTCCACCGAGCAGACCTCTGCAGCCCTTGTCGGAGCAACGGGCGGAACTATCACTGGGCACGGTAGGGCACGTGTCTGACCACTTTTTTCATCGCTAAAATTTCACCCCGCATCCCGTCGCCGCTTTTCATCCTGCATCCCGTCGCCGCTCCTCCTGCTCCCGATCCGGTACCTCCTCCTCCTCCTCTTCTTCTTCTTCTTCTAGATCTGTTCTTCATTTTACATATCTGGTTCTAGATCTGTTCTTCATTTTACATATCTGGTTCTTTGAAATATGGACTGATTTCAGTTCAGATTTCACAGAAATCTGGACTGATTTCAATCCAGATTTCAGTGAAATCTGGACTGAATTTCAGTCTGTTAACCCCGAAATCGACGATCCTTCCCAAGGCAGCCAGCTCGCTCGCCGCGGCCTGCACCGGGTTCCTCCTGGAGGTCGCTTCCTAGGTTGGGCAGACAGGATTTTCTGTCCGCCCAGGCCGCATGGCTTGGGCGGTCTCAGCGGCCTGACCGCCCAGGCCGCGCGCCTTGTTACTTTGGTCGGCAGGGGCCGCGGGCTATTTCTTCAGTCCGCCCCTGCAGGCCGCGCTCCTCTTCAGCTTAACCGCAAGCTTGTCTCAACAGGTTTCCCTTTGCCGGACTTGGATCCCTACCGCTAAGGCCGGCAGCAAGCCGCTACTTAGCCTGCTCTTGACAGGAGACATCCAATATTAGCGGACTCAGAAGTCTATCGCCAGTCCGCCACAACGTCAAGCGGTCTGCCTCTAGGCCGCACACCTTCACCAGCGTCAACCGTCCAGCTCGCTGTATAGCCAGTCTGGCGACCTGACCCCAGACCGCCAGCCAGCTACAAGTTCATCTCGCCAACATGCGCGGCCTGCCTCGTCAGTCCGGCAGGTCGCGTATCCCTTGTCGCTCAGCAGCGTGGGCAGCCAGCTTCGCCAGTCCGCCTAAGGAGTGCGGACTCCAACTCCCCGACTACCCGCAAAGATTAGCAGCCACCTCCAGTTCATCGCGAGCTGGGCGGGCTCGAAGTGCAGTCAAACCCCCCAGTCCGCCTACAACGATGAACCTCAGCCCCAGCTCAGCAACAAGCCTCGTCTTTGGCAGACTCAGCTTATCAGCGGATGCGGACTCCGCAGACTCAGCGGACTCGCCATGCAGCCCGCCAGTCCTCAACCTCCAGTACCTGCTTCACTCCAACAACAGGGTCAATTTCCTCAGCTTGCACAGTATGGCGTGGACTCGATCAGTTGTGGCGGACTCCGCGGATTCTCCTCGCAGTCTGCCAGACAGCATAACCTCCCCAAAGCAGTCCTAGGCCGCATAGCCTTGCACGGACTCAGCGGACTCAGCGGGCACTCCTCAGCTCGAACCCCTCAATGCTCGCTCAGTTCAGCAGCGGCGGACTCCGCGGATTCAACTCGCAGTCTGCCACTTAACCTCCAGTGTCCGCCTCCCCAGCAACAGGCGGACTCTCCGCTCAGCAGTGGCGGACTCTACATACTCGCCTCGTAGTCCGCGACTTTGTCTCCCAGTTCGCCATCGACAGCGCCAACTACAGAAGTAAAGCACAGTCCGCACGGCCTCTTTCGGACTCCGCGGACTCGGCGGACTCCTTCATCTTCTCTCTCAAGTTACCGTCTCAACGGGGGTAAAGTCACCGGAAGCCGTTACCTCCTCAGGCTTATAAATAGACCCCCATACCTCTCATAGGGGAGGGCTTTAGCTAGAGCGTCAACTTCAGCTTCAGACATCACCAAGGGGTTCACGCTCGTTGACAGCTCACATCAAGCTCAACTCCTGCGGACTCCATTTCCCAGTCCACCGTCTCTCTGCCCTTAGTCGTGTGGTATGCCGACCTGGTTGTCCAGTCCGCGCGGTCTCCATCCCTTCCTTAACTGCGGGGTCTGCCGACCTCCTAGCTCAGTCCGCGCGACCTTTTCTAGCATTCTCTCCTTAGCCGTCAGCTTCCCCTTTGTACCCCTTTATTGCTTTCTCGTAAATGTGTATTAGCAAGATGTAACTCTCAACATTAATCAAATGAAAGCCCGTCGCAAGAGAAGCATTTAAGCCGCGGCGGGCGAAGTTTGTTGTTGCCGCTGCTAGCGGCCATTCCCTTCTCTTCTCAGCTCAGCTCAGCTCCCTCGGCACCAACCTGCAAGCACAACCGTCATAATAACCATCTGCTCGACAGCTCCTGATCAACCTCCTCTTCTCATCAGCCTTCCCGACTGCTCTCAGCAACCTCTCCTCTATCCCTGCAACCCTTTGACATGCATTTGCTCCACTCTCGAGCACTTAGAAGCTTCCTCTTCCCCGCAGCCTTCATCCTCTCCTCTCCTTGCTCGTGAGATCGAACACTCCCCTCCGTATTAACTACCCGGTGCCGTTTTCAGGCATCAATAGTTAACACGCGACCTTCAGATCCGATCAGACGGTGAACAGCGACAGTTAGCCATGCCAGATCATTCAGCCGAGAACCTTGCTCAACCAAGTCCCAGAGATGATCCTCTTTGGGAGGCCTTTGAGCAATAGTGTCGTGAGAATGCTCAGTAGTTACAAGTGATCAACCAAATGCTTGCTATGATCACACAATGATTAGGTACTTAGCCTGCAGTAGCCCTGTTGCTCCAGCTGCTCCAGTCAATCCAACACCATTATTAGAGCATCAACAAGCTTATCCTTCAGCTTGCCCGCCGGTCTATCCTCCTTATACAGCAACCTTCCCGCAAGGACCTGCAGCCCCTTTGCGGCCTCAAGATGAACAGTTTGCTTCTCGCCAAAACTTCTTCCGGGAAGCGGCCCGGGGAAGTCCTGCTAGATTTCTCAACTTTCAGGGAAGTCATCCTAACCCTTCAGCTCCTGCCTTTCCTCCTACAACAGCTTTTCCCTTTTATCCTTCTGCTTCTTTTGCAGCTGCAGCTTATGCTCATTTTCATCCTTATGCTGTAGGGGAACGGGAAGAGTCGTCACCATTTTCAGAGAACATTTGTCTTGAACCTACTCCAGCAAACTTCAAAGAACCCAGGCTACCAATCTATACTGGAGAGACTGATCTAGTGAAACATCTACAAGCCTTCGAATCAGCCGTTGCTCTCAAAACTCTCTCAGATGCAACTAAGTGCAAGCTCCTTGTCACAACCTTCGATGGGCAAGTGAGGGACTGGTTCTATGGCCTTCGTCCTCACTCCATCACTTCCTTTACTGATCTGCGAAGGGAGTTCTTGCTCAGATTCTCTACCTCAACCAAGAGAAAGGGCGGTCCAGAAGCCCTCTTTGAGATCAAGCAGTGTGGGAATGAAACTTGGTCTTAGTTCGTTGATCGATTCCAGAGAGAAATCTTGGACATCGAGGTTGTTAATCAGGAGATGTACCAAGTGGCTCTTATCAATGGTCTCCGTGAAGGGCCGCTCAAATTTGAAGCCAATGTCCGAGCGCCAAGAACATACCAAGAATTGATTGCCTTAGCCAACTCATACATCCGAGGCGAAAAGAGCAACCCAGGCTTCGTCTCCAATCTTACATCAGAGAAAGATCCTTCTCACAGGCAGCCTTCGATGTCTCCTCATAATGATTTCCCAACTCACTCAAGGGAGGGAAGAAGGTTTCAGCGCCATCGATACCCTTTCCCGAGCCGTGACCATGCTCAAGATCAGTCGCAACTGCCACCAGCTCCATTTTCACAAACAGCTGCAATTCATCAGCAACAAGATGATGACTTGCATGAGTCAGAACTAGATGAGGTCATGCAAGAAGTAAGCCAAATTATAAAAGATAAGGCTAACTACAAAAAGCCTTACCGGCCAGCAGATCAAAGATCAAGAGACTCCGAACCATACTGCGAGTTCCACAAAGAGTCAGACCACTTGATTGAGAACTGCCGAGCACTCCGCCGACTAGTGCAAAGGATGCTCCAGCAGGGTAAGATGCGTGATCTGCTTCCTAAAGATGATCACCCTGATCCAGCAACCTCAAAGGGCAAAGAAGTCGTATACATTCCTTGCAACTCAAGAGGGGTGAGCCTAGTCGAAGAGCACCCTCTCCTTGTTGTTCGCAAACTCATTTAAACCTTTAATGCCGATGACGAGAGCGCGCTTGGAAGGCTATTCTGAGCCAGCAAAGGACTTTATAGTTCTTCAAATTTTTTCACAACCATGACTGGTTACTCTTACTTTTATCTTTTCAAACATTCTCTTTGCAAAACACTTCTAAGTGTTTATTCTTGCTTTTCAATAAAGTTTTCTTCAGGGATCCTGTACTGACACATTTTCCTTTATGTAGTGTTTCCTCCTCTACTTTTTCTCTTTGCCAAAGAGATCACTGAGCCACTGAGTTATCGTCGAGTCTTGCTATAGGCCCCCTCGAGATTGGATTCTGGTGTAAGGCCACAACGACCACATATCGCGGGGAGTTTTCGCATATGTGCAGTGGGGGCTATCCAACTCTCATGCGGAGGAATACGGGACTTCGGATCCTAGCCAACATCTGACACAAAGTGTGTGCTAGGGAGGCCCCATGTGTTAGATCTGATGTGCTTTGCTTAGGATACGTTACAGTTACAATGATCTTTGCTTGACAAGCAATGACGACCAAGCGTAGCCTTGTCTCTTTGATCATCTCATGACTGTGATGGTCGGACACTCTATGGTGCTCTCAAATCCGTGTTTTCACGGGGCCCACAACTCCACTGATCTTTCCACAGACAAGCAATAGGCCACTTGACGCAACTAGCCTCACTGATCAGTGATGTTATAACCTGAGGCATGAGAGCAGTGTATCTAGCGATCCTTCTCAGGATTTCTCGTGCACCTCTTTTTCTTGCCCTTCTAAAGGATGCGCGGCCAACCCGCTTTTAGTAGGACTATACTCGTGACGACCTTTCTCAGGCAAGCGATGCATAAGGCTCACGGGGAACACCTGTGGCAGCATCCAGCCTCCCTTGGTCACTTCCGAGTGTAGACCTCCTTTTTTATCAATTGCCTATTTCACAGTCTCTATCAGATGATCACTTTTAAGATTGGCAGAATTCGTCAAGTTTCTTCTCTGCTAATTTGATCATATCGACCTTATCTTATCAACAGTTAACGCCTGCAAGCCTCATCCAGGTATTTACAGCTTAGTTCATTATAATATGTCTGCTCCTAACTCTTTCCTTGCAGAGATCAGCAGACACTTGCAAGCTTCTTCACAAGTACTTGCAAGCTACTTTCATATTTTGTCTGCTCCTAACTCTTTCCTTGCAGAGATCAGCAGATACTTGGAAGTTTCTTCACAGGTACTTGCAAGCTACTTTCATATTTTGTCTGCTCCAAATTCTTTCCTTGCAGAGATCAGCAGACACTTGCAAGCTTTTTCACAGGTACTTGCAAGCTACTTTCATATTTTGTCTGCTCCTAGCTCTTTCCTTGCAGAGATCAACAGACACTTGCAAGTTTCTTCACAGGTACTTGCAAGCTACTTTCATATTTTGTCTGTTCCTAACTCTTTCCTTACAGAGATCAATAGACACTTGCGAGTTTCTTCACAGGTACTTGCAAGCTACTTTTATAATATGTCTGCTCCTAACTCTTTCCTTACAGAGATCAGCAGATACTTGCAAGCTTCTTCACGGGTACTTGCAAGTTACTTTCACATGTTATGTCTGCTTCTAACTCTCATTTTGCAGATATCAGCAGACACTTGCAAGTTTATTCACAGGTACTTGCAAGCTACTTTCACATGTTATGTCTACTTCTAACTCTCATTTTACAGAGATCAGCAGACAGTTGTAAGCTTCTTCACAGGTACTTGCAAGTTACTTTCATATTATGTCTGCTAACTCTCCTTCTGCAGAGATCAACAGACACTTGCAAATTTCTTCACAGGTACTTGCAAGCTACTTTCACATGTTATGTCTACTTCTAACTCTCATTTTGTAGAGATCAGCAGACACTTGCAAGCTTCTTCACAGGTACTTGCAAGTTACTTTCATATTATGTCTACTAACTCTCCTTTTGCAGAGATCAACAGATACTTGCAAGTCTCTTCACAGGTACTTGCAAGCTATTCCCATATACTATATTTGCTCCTAACTTCTTTTTTGCAGAAACCGGCAAGCGCTTGCAAGTACTTTTCAGGTACTTGCAACTCATTCTTCTTTCTTGTATACTCCTCACTCTCCCTTTCAGGTGCCTGCAAGCCCCCATCAGGTACTTGCAAGTTGTTATGCTCATATATTTTCCTCTCACCTTCATTTTGTAGAACTCAGAAGAAAACACATCATCTTCATTTTGTAAAGGAAAACCCAGGTACGCGCAAGGTGTACCTTCCATACATGACTACATTGACTTTTCCCTTGCAAGAAAAAGATAGGCATCAACAAAACTACTAAGGTGAGACATCAGGTTCTATCTCTCACTGCCCTCTTCCTTTCCTTTGGTGTGGATCACGATTTTCGTGGGTCTCCAACTTTTTCGAAGTTCTCTTCTGAACTTAAAAAAGTGCGGGGATTATGTTAACCTCGAAATCGATGATCCTTCCCAAGGCAGCCAGCTCGATCGTCGCGGCCTGCACCAGGTTCCTCCTGGAGGTCGCTTACTAGGTTGGGCGGACAGGATTTTCTGTCCACCCAGGCCGCACGGCTTGGGCGGTCTCAGCAGTCTGACCGCCCAGGCAGCGCGGCTTGTTCCTTTGGTCGGCAGGGGCCGCGGGCTATTTCTTCAGTCCGCCCCTGTAGTCCGCGCTCCTCTTCAGGTTAACCGCAAGCTTGTCTCAACAGGTTTCCCTTTGCCGGATTAGGATCCCTATCCGCTCAGGCCGGCAGCAAGCCGCTACTTAGCCCGCTCTTGACAGGAGACATCCAATATTGGCGGACTCAGAAGTCTATCCGCCCAGACCGCCACAACGTCAAGCGGTCTGCCTCTAGGCCGCACACCTTCACCAGCGTCAACCCTCCAGCTCGCTGTATAGCCAGTCTGGCGACTTGACCCCAGACCGCCAGTCAACTACAAGTTCATCTCGCCAACATGCGCGACCTGCCTCGTCAGTCCGACAGGTCGCGTGTCCCTTGTCGCCCAGCAGTGTGGGCAGCCAGCTTCGCCAGTCCGCCTAAGGAGTGCGGACTACAACTCCCCAGCTACCCGCAAAGATTAGCAGCCACCTCCAGTTCATCGCGAGCTGGGCGGGCTAGAAGTGCAGTCAAACCCCCCAGTCCGCTTACAACGATAAACCTCAGCCCATCTCAGCAGCATGCCTCGTCTTTGGCGGAGTCAGCTTATCAGCGGATGCGGACTCCGCGGACTCAGCGGACTCGCCATGCAGCCCGCCAGTCCTCAACCTCAAGCACCCTCTTCACTCTAACAACATGGTCAATTTTCTCAGCCTGCACAGTATGGCGCGGACTCGATCAGTTGTGGAAGACTCTGCGGATTCTCCTCGCAGTCCGCCAGGCAGCAGAACCTCCCCAAAGCAGTCCCAGGTCGCATATCCTTATGCGGACTCAGCGGACTTAGCGGGCACTCCTCAGCTCGCACCCCTCAATGCTTGCTTAGTTCAGCAGCGGAGGACTCCACGGATTCTACTTGTAGTCCACCACTTAACCTCCAGCTTCCGGCTCCCCAGCAGCAGCGGACTCTTCGCTCAGCAGCGACGGACTCTGTGGACTCGCCTCGCAGTCCGCCACTTTGTCTCCCAGTTCTCCATCGGCAGCGCCCACTCTAGAAGTAAAGCACAGTCCGCACGGCCTCTTTTGGACTCCGTAGACTCGGCGGACTCCTTCATCTTCTCGCTCAAGTTAATGTCTCACCAGGGGTAACATCACCGGAATCTGTTACCTCCTCGGGCCTATAAATAGACCCCATACCTCTCATAGGGGAGAGCTTCAGCTAGAGCTTCAACTTAAGCTTCAGACATCGCCAAGGGGCTCATGCTCGTAGACAACCCACATCAAGCTCAACTCCCGCGGAGTCCATTTCTCAGTCCACCGTCTCTCTGCCCTTAGTCGCGCAGTCTGCCGACCTGGTTGTCCAGTCCGCACGGTCTCCGTCCCTTTCTTAACCGCACGGTTTGCCGACCTCCTAGCTCAGTCCGCGCTGCCTCTTCTAGCATTCTCTCCTTAGCCGCCAGCTTCCCCTTTGTACCCCTTTATTGCTTTCTCGTAAATGTGTATTAGCAAGCTGTAACTCTCAACATTAATCAAAGGAAAGCTCGTCGCAAGAGAGGCATTTAAGTCGCGGCGGGCGAAGTCTGCTGTTGCCGCTGCTAGCGGCCCTTCCCTTCTCTTCTCATCTCAGCTCAGCTCCCTCGGCACCAACCTGCAAGCACAACCGTCATAGTAATCATCTGCTCGACAGCTCCTGATCAACCTCCTCTTCTCATCAGCCTTCCCGGCTACTCTCAGCAACCTCTCCTCTATCCCCGCAACCCTTTGACAAGTGCTTGCTCCACTCTCGAGCACTTAGAAGCTTTCTCTTCCCCCGCAGCCTTCATCCTCTCCTCTCCTTTCCCGTGAGATCGAACACTCGCCTCTGTGTTAACACTCGCCTCCGTGTTAACTACCCAGTGTCGTTTTCTCACAATAATTCGTCGAACCCAGAAAGACTTAACAGAAATTATAACTATAACAACAACCTCAATAAATCTAGGAAACCATTTAATCCATTAGCTGATTGGATCATACCACCTAGAAGATATCATCCATTAGAATACAAATCTCAACTAGAGTTTTCTGTAATATCTAGAATACAAATCTCACAGAAATCTGGACTGAATTTCAGTACAGATTTCACTGGGTAGTTAACACGGAAATCTAGACTGAAATTCAGTCTAGTTTTCATAATGAAATCTGGACTGAAATTCAGTCCAGATTTCACTGAAATCTGTACTGAAATTCAGTCCAGATTTCTGTGAAATCTGGACTGAAATTCAGTCCAGTTTTCACTATGAAATCTGGACTGAAATTTAGTCCAGTTTTCAGTGTGAAATCTGGACTGAAATTCAGCCCAGATTTCTGTCAGATTTCACAGAAATCTGGACTGATTTTAGTCCAGATTTCTGTGAAGGGTTGATTTGGACGCACCATTGTGCTAATCTTCGAGCATTTTAATGTTAGGTACACACCATTGTGTTGCTGGAATCCATCGTGAAGGGTTGATTTGGAGCTCCAATCGTCTTGTGTTGCTGATACACTCTTGTTCCCTGATTTTTTTGTTTTAGTTTCCTTATGAGGGCCACCCGCCTTCAATTGGACGTAGTGTGTGTCTCACTCGGTTCATTGCGAACCTCCGGGTCGATTGTGTCCGTCCCCGACATATTTTTTGCATTAGTAATCTGACATGCGAGTCTGGATTTAGGCATGCTGTGTGAAGCTTACCCATGGCGGTAAGCTCGGATCGATGATGTTTGTGATGTGCATATCGATTAGTTCTAGTCGCGCTAACGGGAATGTCCCGTCAATTTTATGCAGCGTTTTAGTTAGTGCAATAGAGAAATTTTTTCTAAAAAAGGAGCATGTCAAAGTTCGTTAGATTCTCAGGAGTTAGTTGCAATTGGTAAAATAAGCCGCGTAGACGAGTTCAAAATTGAAGATCTATCTTCAGACCCGGGCTTAAGACTTTCTATTAACTCCTACGATGCAAACATTCAAGAGTCTATACGAAGATATTATTTGCAAAAGGGTCCTTGCCAACCTCATCTAGAAAGTTTTCCCCAAACAGAAATCGGAAACAAAGCTCGACGATTTAATAAGAATTGTTTTAATGAGTTTAAAGGCTGGTTAGAATACAACAAAGAAAAAAATGCAGCATTTTGCGATAAGGATTGTCCTTTCGTGGTCATGATGAGACTAAAGAGTCTACCAACAGAGGAAATTTTCTTGAACTTTTGGAGTTTCTTGCATCACATAATAATGACATCAACTCAGTTGTATTACAAAATGCTTCTCAAAACTGTCAATTTGCATTGCCTAAGATTCAAAAAGAAATAGTATCAGTAATTGCAATAGAGACAACAAATAAAATTGTTCAAGAGAATTAAAGAAGATTGTTATACAATTTTAGTGAATGAATCACGTGATATATCTACAAAAGAGCTGATATCTGTTGTTTTACGATATATTAGTTCCAATGACACGATCACAGAACGTCTTCTTGGGTTTGTTCATGAAGCAGATACTTCCGCGTTATCCCTTAAAGCATCTATAGATCATTCATTTATGAGATATGATCTTAGTATTTCTAAATTGCGTGGGCAGGGATATGATGGTGCTAGCAATATGAAAGGAGACTTCAGTGGGTTAAAAGCTTTAATTTTGAATGAGAACAGTTGCGCTTTCTATGTTCACTGTTTTGCACATCAACTACAATTGGAACTGGTAGCTGTTGCAGAAAAAAAATCTGATATTGCTGAGCTTTTCACACTTATTAACACAGTAATGAATGTTGTTGGTGGCTCTTGCAAACGTCGTGATTCTCTTGGAGCCTTGGAAGTTGATCGAGTTGCTACAGAGCTTGGATGTGGGGATTTGGAAAGTGGACGAGGGTTAAATCAACCTTTAGAGCTCAAACGCGCTGGTGACATGAGATGGGGTTCACATTATGACACAGCTTTAAATTTTATTCGCATGTTCTCTTCTATTGTTGATGTGCTAGAGATTATCATAATTGATGGGGCAGATGAAAACCAAAGAAGAATGACAAATGCACTTGTCTAAGTTATCTTGACTTTCAAATTTGCATTTGTTATTCATTTGATGAAAAATATTTTGTCAAAAACAAATGAACTATCTCAAGCATTGCAGAGGAAATATCAAGATATTGTAAATACATTGCATTTCATAAAACTATCAAAACTATTATTATTGAAGATGAAAAATGATGAAGCCGATTGAGAAATATTTATGACCGAAGTCTCAACTTTCTGCAAAAAAACATGACATAGAAGTTGTTAATATGGAAGAGAAGTTTGTTCAGCAAGGTAGATTAAGACGCAATGCACGTGAGATTACAAATAAATATTATTTCAGAATTGAAATTTTTAATGCAGTGCATGATTGGATGCTAAATGAGTTAAATGATCATTTTGATGAAGTAAACACAAAATTACTCTTATGTGTTGCTTGTCTAGACCCAAAAGATCATTTTAGTTCTTATGATAAACAAAAATTACTTCATCTTGCTGCATTATATCCGTATAATTTTACGCCAATAGAGTTGCAGTTACTTGAAGGACAACTTGACATATATATTTTTGATATGCGATCTACATCAACAAACATATTTTCTGATGTTAAAAGAATTAGTGACCTTCTGAAAAAAATGGTTGAATTAAAAAAAGATAATCACTATCAGTTAGTTTTAGATTGTTGGAGTTGACTTGCCACTTACCAGTTTCTATAGCTACTGTTGAAAGAACGTTTTCTGTAATGAAGATCATAAAAAATCAGTTGTGAAATAGAATGAAGGATGAATGAATGAATGATTGCTTGGTTGCTTACATTGAAAAAGAAGTTGTCGATACTATTACAACAGAAACTATTATTTCACGTTTTCAGAGCATGTGTCAACGAAAGTATCTTATTGAATTGTAAGTTTTCAGATCTAAACCTTTCTTTTGTAATTTTGTGTTCAATTTTTGATTGTAATATTGTGTTCAATTTTTTATTGTAATATTATGTTCAATATTTTCCTTACAAAAATATCTTTGCAAAAAAAAAAATTTCGGTTACACTGCCCCCGAACCCCCACTCAGGGTGCGCTGCCCCTCGAACCCCCCGAATTGATAGTACTTAGATTGTGTTCGTGCGACTTCAAAAAAATGAATTGAAAAGAAAAATACATGAGCTATTAGATCTACATAAAGCCAAACTGTAGAACCTTTGTTTCTGGGTCGCTTAAAGGAGCGACCAAAAGGAAACTTGAACCAGCAAAATGACAGTGCATGTACTACTATTTAATTTTAAGTAGCTTGTAAATATTTTACTTATTTAAGACAACTAATATTCATATTTTTATTTTTGTGCATGTCTACATGAACTTAAAAATGGACCGTGCAAATTTTGAGTTATATCGGTGGAAATGATTTGAGATTTTGGTTTTTTTTTATTTTGTATGTTTTTTGTTGATTTGAAATGTAAAAGATAAAAATTTTTTTTGTATATGAAGTAAAAAAAACTCAAACTTTATTTTGGTGTTTATTTAACAGTTTGACATGCAAATAAAATTTATGCGGCTTAATTGACATTTTGATATGCAAATAAAAAGTTATGGTGAGCACATATCAAAGGTGTGCACATAGCCAAAAATGGTGTGCACGTAACAACGCCCTTTATTTATTTGGCGGATATAAAATATATGTATATATCATCAATAAATTAAAGCAAGTTAATGTATTGGTCAAGCTTGTATAGTGCATGATATCTAACTCTAAGATCTTGGGTTCAAGTCCTATGTGTGTCACATTTTTTATTACCTATATATTTATTTATTATTTTATTTTCTAATATATTTATTTATCATTATATTTACTACACATTTATTTATCATTTATATTTTTTGTATGTCACATTTATTTATCATTTTTAGATATAATTCAAAATAGTAATATTTTCATTTTATTTTTTTGATAGTTTTCATACACCACCCACACAGTGAAAAGTCTCTGCGCCCGTCACTGCATGGATGCATAAAAAGTTAAGGGTTAATTAACACGTGTAGAGGGCGTGAGTTGTGTGCTTAAATATTGGTTCTTACTTCCAATTTAATGAGTATAGCAGGGCTTTCTCAATTGAGGGTTTGTTTGTTTTAGGGTTTTGCTCCATATTTATTAGTCGAAAATGCCACAGCTAAAATAATTAATCCTCCGTCAATTCTGACCGCCACCACTCCAAAACGTCAGTTTTTACTACTTTTTGAGATTGCAGTACATATCCTTTCATTTTTCACCACTCCATTATCAACGCTCTCATTCTCACATCTCCAATTCTCACCACCGAAATAGACCTCGAGTCATTGTTAAAGTCACCGCAGATTTGGCTACTGACATCATTTTGTTAAAAGTATAGCGCATGACTAAAGACTCTCTAAAATGTTAATTGCACTGTATTTTTTTAAAGACACTGCAAATAAATGAGATTAATTACAATATTAATTTTTTGTATTGTAAAATAAATTTCTTAAGAAAAACTTTTAGAAGGTAGTGGATTTTGGATCGGCACAGTTCCAACTACATAGATCTTTATCATTTCTGGATTTATCATCATAACTAATATTTATTATAAATTTAATTTTGTAATAATAATAATAAGAATAATATGTATCGTCATATATAATAATAAGATATAATATTATGATATATAATTATATAATTTAATTGTTTCTAATTATACATTTATTATAAATTTGAAAATGCAATTTAATTATCAATTATATAATTTGACTGTTCATTGTCTTTCCGGTGGAAGAAAATAACGTCACATTCGCCATTATCAAATCTCCGCCACCTCGTCGGCGTCCATGACAGAACTCCCCCCACTTCGTCCACCGAGCAGACCTCTGCAACCCTTGTCGGAGCACACCTCGACAGCCCTTGTCGGAGCACTCTTCAGACGACGACTATAGGCGAGGGATTCAAGGATCGGGCACAACCATTAAGAGGGGGAGAATGTGAAGATCGGACTGAGCGGCTGCCGTGTGACGGGAGAGAGCAGCGCCTAGAGTTAGGGCCTGATCGGGAGCAGCAACAGAAAGGAGAGCTGTCATTTACCGCGTGCCATTAGTTTTTTTTATGATTGAATTTATCTCATAAATTTAACATTATTCGGTGTCATTACCCATATCTAAAGTGTCTTTAACAATTCTTTTTTTTTTCACTTTTCACGTTTTTCCTCTTAAAAAATTCATTGTCATCATGCTTCTTTGGGCATGTGCGTCTAGAGGACACCAGACTTCGTTTGGTTTGGTGTTTCGCCGCCTCCGTTTGGAGCAAATGCTGCTGGATGACGGGTAAACAAGCGGGTGTTGACGGCATTTGCTCCGTTTGCACCCGCCGGACAGAGGAAAAGCCACAAAATCGGAGCTTTTTCAGCCCCACCTCCCCGCCCCCTCCATTTCGACACTTTCGTTTGGACCCGCCGGCTCCTCCTGCACCGCTCAATCAAACGAAGCCTAAATTTAAGATTATTTATTTGATGTTAAATAATGACAACAACAACAACAAGAACAATAATGATAATAATTTCTTGCTGCAAAGAAATTTTCACACACTATAAGGCTCAGTTTTCGGTTTGGCACGATGGTGACGGTCATGAACAAGAAGTTAAATTGTCATTTGTTAATTTTCACCTAAGAAATTTCATCCACTTTTATGTTCAAACGAATGATGTTTGTTGGGTGATCTTTAACGAATGACATTTTAACCCGGCCTTGTGTTTACGACCGCCACCACCGTGCCCAATGGAGCCTTTTTAAGCTATGTTTGGGGCAGTGTTTGCGCTCCGGTGAGATTGGAGAGAACGCCACTGCCTTCAATCAGGATGTTTGTTTTTGCGTCTTTCCTCGCAGATGGTCTGAAGTTGGCTAAAAAACATATCAAAGTTTCAGATTCAAATCCATCTTATGCCGCTCCTGCGGCAGTTCGGAATCCTGAGACATCATCGGAAAATTCCCCGGCCACGGAATATTCCCGGCGGCCAGGTCGAAAACAATGGGCCGCCAACTCGCCCGCGCTTCTCCGAACCTCGCCGCCGCTGCCGCACCTCCCTCCACCGCCGTCCTCTTAGCCGCAGAGTGCCGCTGAGCTCTCAGCGACTGAAGAAACAGAGGAAACGCTGCGGTCATCGTCATCATCCTCTGCGACTGATGACGATTCCTTTTTACAGCCCCCCTCTCTCGCTTATGGGCATTTTGATGGCCGCCAAGAGCCTGACAGCTGTAGAATTTCTTCAGGCAGAAGTTGCAGGAGAACACCTTTGGAGGAGACGATGGCTTGCTCTGCGAACCCGAATACTCTTCACCTTCAGCTGAATTGCTTCTTCCAAGTGTCAAATCCAACCATTTTTTGGATTTTCCATGGCTGATTTCTCCATCTTCTTCTTTTTCTTCTTCTCCTCCTCCCTCTCCACCTCTTGAAAAATACATAGCTTCAGGTAATTTGGCAGCTCTTCTTCTTCTTCTTTCTTTCTGTCAGTTGTTGCTCCCTCTCTGTAATCTCTGCAGGTGAAATCAGAGGGGTGGGCAGTGAGGAAATGGAGTAATGGAATTTGAGATCTTATGGACTTTGTGGAAAGGTTTTGGTTGTATTAGAAAGAAAAAGCAAAATACAAAGCCGCCCACAGATTTATATTTTATTGGTGGTCACGTTTTTTAGGCTTTAAAATAGTAAAATTTTACATCAACAGTTCAACAATCAACACTGCCATTTTAGGGGTAATTTTCATGTATCTTCTATTGCACGTGTCCCAAATTGATCGATCATGAAACTTCATGTTAGTTGTGTTAATGTATATTTGTATTATATAACAGAGGTTTAATGGGTCTGATTCGGATATCGGGATATCTGATACCCGCTCTAATCATAGGGTTTACATATAAAATCCCAGCTAGAGGGGGAGGTAGTTGTACGAAATGTTTCGAGTGACGTAACAAATTATGTCTCCAATGAAATTTCATATATTAAACGGTCAGTGCTCTAGAATCAAAAGCCGCTATGCAGGGTTTTTGAGGTTTAGGCTCCGTTTGGGAGGACTTATTTTCGCCGGTCAAGCCGTCATGACCGGATGAACCGGGACTTAAATAAGTCCCGATTCATGCGGTCATGACCGCTTGACCGGTGAAAATAAGTTCTCCCAAACGGAGCCTTAGTCTCGAAACGACTTGGTGGTGCTTGTGGACGTAGCCGTCTTCGTGTGAACAGCATATATCTTGTGTTTTTTTTAATGTTTTTATCTGTCCTTTTGCTTTAATCTCCAACATTGGTGACACTTCTAGGCTAAAAATAAAGTGGATTGTTCGAAGGAGGATATGAAGGCTTCTAAGAGGTAGGAAGCGAGTAGAACTTTCTGTTGAGGTATATTGAAATAGGTGTGATGGGTGATTAATGGGTTTCGGTTAGGATCCGTAGTCGGGTATTTAGAGTTTATCTATAAATACCCATACTAGGGGCAACGAGTAGGTCGTTCCAAACTTGACGGGCACGCGGATGCTTCGAGCACTACAACATTCTCAAAGTTTCGTTTGCCATAGCGACCTCCCGCTCCCGTGACCTAGCCCCCGTCTCCCGCACAGCTGCCGCCCCTGTGAGTTTCTCTCCTGTTTTCGCCCTAGCCGATCGCGAAGGAGGAGCCACCGCTGCCGATTGTTCTGCTCCCATTGATCGACTGCGCCGCCTAGGAAGATCTGCGCCTACTGTCGCCGCCCGCGATCGGGTACACCATCGTGAGCTGCTCTGGATTGCAAGAGAGAGCACTGAGGTTTTCCGACGAGATCGTGGACTTAGGCCGATTCTCCGCTCCTCTTCTTGCGCCAAGACTCCAACAAGCGACAAGTCACGACATCCGCATCAGCGAGAGCACTCCCATCAGGGCTCCGCTTCAGCGAGACCGCTCTCTCCAAAGCTCTGTGGACTTCGAGATTATTCCCGCCGGAACGCTCCCACCAAGGTTCCGTGAACTCAGCAATATTCCAAGGCCGGAGTGCTTCCATCGAGCCTCTGAGGACTTCGCTCCTTTTTTCACCATTTTGCGTACTTTGCAATTGTAACAGATAAACGATCCGTCGTCCTCCGAGATCAAATCTCAATCTCTGTAAACTCAAAGAAACTAGTGGATTTTGGCTCGGCACAAATCCAACCATGTGGGTTTTAATCATTTTCAGGTTTTTCACGTTAAAAAAAGTCTCTTGTCTTTTGACGTTGTTTACTTTGACTGCTTACGCGCCCATTCCAATTCCAAGCTAAGGTTGTCCGATTTCTCCGGACTGGCCACCGGAAAAAGACCCGGTGACTCGCAACACACCTATAAAGTTGAAGTCCAAGCTTATAAATTGTATACTCAACCGCTCCACCCACAAACATTTTGTTCGTGAAAATTTGTTCTTATTAAAAAATGATCACGTTTTAATTATTGGATGCAAAAAAAGATAGAACAGTCTCCAATAATTTAGCTTCCAACCACGAATACACGTGTATCATCATAATTTCTATTGGCATGCATCTATCCTCAATAATTCTTTTCTTTCTTTTTTGCTCACTCATTAGCAATCACTTGTGTGCTTCTTTGGCATAAACCCTAAACCCTAAACTATTAGACAAGCCCTATCACGGGTCGGATCTTTGACGTCTAATTTATGGACTTTTTTTTTCAATAGGGGCGCCGTGCTTGCTTCGTTGTGTTTTGAGAAAGCACCCGCGTCATAGAATGTATGTTTGAAATGACAACGGTTGTGACCGCCGCACGATAAGAAAACTAGTTTTGAACATACCAGTCGATCAAGTTCCTTAGGTGAGATCAGCTGTTCACGGATGAGAATTCATAGTCACCGTGTTCACGCCGCCGCCACCATGCCGAACAAGGCCAAAGGGTCCATTTGGACTGGCATTTTTTGCACTCGTGCATTTTAGAAAAAGAATGACACCCCTATAAAAATGTGTTTGGTATGACAACAGTTATGACTGTAACAAATTTTTTTTTAGTTTGAACATAAAATAAGAGGAAATTCAATTCATGGTCACGACCGCAACTGCAGTGCCAAACGGATCCTAAGTCATTGGCTTTAACCACTACCCTACACTAAGTAAAGCATATTAACTTCCTCCATCAATAAACTTATTCATCTGGTTGCTGTAGCTAAGATTGAAAGCAAATTTCTTTCTAAAAAACCTCAGTTTTGATAAAATAATTATTGTCTAAGGCCTTGTTTGGCGGAGTGATGGCGGGAGCAGCCGGCGGCAGCAGACGGGGTCTCGAACTATAGGGAGGGAACGCGGGACCGAAACAGAGCTTTTTGATACAATTCTCATGGCGCGGCGGGAGAAGACGCGGTCAACGCCGTCGCCGGCCATTTGATTTGTCACCTTGCGGCGGCGTTTGCGCAAACGTCGGGTGAAACTGCCACGCCAAACGAGGCCCAAGTGCACTAGAGGATTCACTTAGTGTCACAAAAATGTGTCACCAAAATATGTTGGTGTAGAAATAGCACGTGCTTGGTGCTCAAACATAGGCTCAAGTGCTTTCAGTTGAATTCGAGTTTAACCGGTTGATGCATTTGGCCCAACTTCAGCACACTTTGATTTATGCACTCTAACCAATGACATTTAAGGGTATGTTTGGCATGGCGGCAGAGATCGTGAACGCAGTGGTTACGAACCGTCATTCGCAAACACTCCACTGGACCTAATGAACTCTGTTGGTTTGTTTCGGATCCGGTCGTGCTGTATCCGGTTTTGGATTGTAGTTTTTTCCTTCTACGGAGTTATCAAAATCAGTGGTTAAATGGAATAATGTCTTTCCTGTTTGGAATTTTGGTGGGTAGCCAAAATTGAAGATAATGAATAATTTATTTCCTTGTTTTAACTTTGCATCCATGGTATAATCCCCACCGCGTGAAGATATTGATGCGGGCTGTACCATTTGGAAAAGTGAGCCGCCTGTACCTATTTTTTTGGGGAGAGCCGCCTGTGCAATCCATAGGAGTAGCCCGCCTGTGCAATCCATAGGAGTAGCCCGCTGTAAGGAAGAAAGTGCCCGCTGTAGCCTTGTAAGGAGAGACTCTCTCTCCTCTCACTCTCTCTCTCTTGTTCGTGCACTCGGAGAGGTCATTGGCCGAGAGTGCTCGTCGCAGGTCTTGGAGAAGATAACCGCCGGCGTTGAGAGAGGTGTTGCCGCCGGGCTTGGTGGAGTTTGCCGCCGGCGTTGCAGTGGATTTCCTTTGGAGTTGAGAGGCGTGGTGTCGACGGCGTGCGCGTGTGCAGTTAGCCTCGACGGAGTTTTCTCTCCGGTGGTGGCGTTCTCCTGTGGCGGCGTTGTTCTCCGGTGGTGGTGCGGTTGAACGTCGGACTTCGACGTTGAAGGTTCGGTGAACCTTGTGCGTCCGTAAGGCGGATTGCAGTCCAGATCTCAGATTCTCGCCGCGGATCGTTCGTGTCCGGTGCATCCACGGCGTACTCTCCGGACGGTCATTTTTCCCTTGCTTTCCTTGTATTTGTGAATTTATATTTTAATTATATAAATTTTGTGGCCGTTTTTGTGTTCTTGTAATTATAGCTTGTGTCTGTGTGTACCGGATTTTACAACAAACTCTGTCCATTTATTATGTTTAAAACTATTTTTTTTGGCCGCATCATAACTATTGTTATGTCAAACTCATATTCACGACGTTGAGATTTTTCTCCAAAATCACAGGAGCAAAACGTCCCGCCACTCTGACGACGGTCCGTAACCGCCGGTCCACTGCGTTCACAACCGCCACCACGATATCAAATGGGCCCTCCTATGTATGTTCATGTGATTGGCAGCTCTCATGACTCTGTGATTCCTTCAAATGTGGTCGGGCTATATTCAATAGTGGATGAACTCCAAAAAAAAGGCTCCCCGTGATTGAACGCACTCTTGACACAAGGAATATAATGCTGTTAACCTTCGCTCATAAATTAAAACTATTAGCCACTCAATTTTAGGGGATTGGAACCCTTTTACTATTTGATAAAAAAGAAAATGAAAGTTCTTTATCGTGCATTGAAAAAAAAAGATGTCGGGTGGTTCAGCATGAATCAAAAACGGCATGTTAAGATTTGTCTCACACCGTCCGCCCAAACGGTACACTCGTATTTGTAATAGGCCCCGCCCCTCCAATACTTAATCCGGATTTTAAAATGAAAAATAAGTGCGATGATTCAACAGGAGAAATTTAAAATTTTTGTTGTTTTGTTTGCCTCACAGTGCCATCACTTGTGCACACATATGTATAGATAAGACACTAGTATTGTCTTTATTGGTACCAGCTAAAACAAATTTAGTTGTGACATTTATGATCTCTCCACTCAATTCATACCCACATGTCCGGCCATGGAGAATCTCCCCATTTGAACAGTTAATGGACCCCCCCGACAGCCCTATTTAGGACCGAGAGGGCCCTAGTTCTACTCTAGTGACCATCAACTTTTCAAGAACACTTCCAGACTAATAGACTAAGGTCAACTTTTATATTGTCGTGAATGATGGTGGCAGTCGTGAATGAAGTAATCATGAACCATGTACACTAACACTCAACCACACCAAAAGAGCTTCGTCAACTTTTACATTCAAAACTAGTTATTCTTCTCTTGGCAGCGGTCATAACTATTGTCATGTCAAACAGACATTCTATAATGGTGTCATTTTTGTCCAAACTCATGGGAGCGGAAAAGTCACACCAAACAAAGTCTTAATCCCACATCAATAAAAAAAAGGCAAAATTATCAAATTGATCCCTAAACTTTGAGAACTTTTTCAAATCAGTCCCTAAACTTTCAAATGATTCAAATAAGTGCTTAAACTATTAAAACTAGTACAATGAGCCGACCCTCATAGGGACCAATTTGAGATTACTTCGAACTGATTTTAATAGTTTAGGGACCTATTTGAATCATTTGAAAGTTTAGGGACTGATTTGAAAAAGATCCCAAAGTTTAGGGACCAATTTGATAATTTTGCCTAAAAAAAATACATGTTGATATAAAATTTCAAATCTATGGCATCCTAACAAGACATCAAACTAAATTTCGCGATCATACGCACGCAGATAAACCACACCAATTAAGCGAAGTGCATAAAACACGTCTCCTATCTATTTTCTATATATTTCAACCAGGTCGGATATTTCGAAAGAGCTCATGTGATGTCAAGAGTTGCAGCAGTTAGATACAGTGAGAGGCACAGCCCTTGTAATTGAGGATTCCTTGCTGGGCATTGATGCAATTCACATGCTGTCAAGGGTTTGATGAGTCAGCAGCCACTCATCACTATACAGAGGCATGGCTTCTCCTCCTCCACATAATTTTTCTATCCAACATTTGGAGGTCTAAATCATATAAAGGAATCTGCCCTAATAATATAGATATGATATCTTCTTAATTATGCATTTGAAATGATTTGTGTGATCATGAGGCGGTTGTGGCGGCCCCGCGTGTCTTTTGCGAGGTCATGGAAAATATTCTGCAAAAAATTACAAACAGTAAACTCATTGGAGGATGAGCAAGGCCAATTTATCCCTAGTTCGGCTCGCAAAAGCGAGCTCGAGTTTTTTACAAAAGACTGGAGCATGCATGTAGTATGAGGCAAAATTTGGGGAGAGAAAATCAAAGATAAAGCAGACGTTGTAGGAGTTCGATGAGAATGTCGGTAATCTGGGAGGCAGCGGGAATATGTTGAAGCTGTATTTCTCGAAGGTCGACCTTCTCTCTGATAAAATGACAAACAATTTTGATATGGAAGGCATGATTCTCAGTAATGTGAATGGTAGGTTAATTATGACATAGGAGTGTTGCAGCACCAGAGAGTGAGATACAAAATTCAGTTAAAAGGCTTTTGGGTCAAGCAAGTTCAGAAACTGTTGGAGTCATGGGGTCATACACGCTTAGCCATAGAACGAGCAACAATCGACTGCTTTTTGATTTTTCATGTGATGAGAACGAGTGATCTTCGTCATATTTTGTATGGTCGGCATTAGATTAATCCACAAGGGAAGAGTAGATGATGGCTGAAAGTAAGTCCCATGTCTCGGAATGCGCTCTCGGTGGCCTGCATGTGAGAAATTCATTATGTATGTCGGGTCAAATTAATGTTAAGTAGATAAACTTTTCAGCAAATCTTCGATAATAGTCGGGATTATGTAGCAGCGAATCTGAGTAAAAAGTACCAAATGAGAGCTTCAACCGGTCTACAGTCCCGTATATTCTTTGCAACGGAATGAAGGACTCACGGTGATAAGTTACCTCAATATCCAGAAAGTACTACCAAGATCTTTGGCCTGAAATTGTTTGGCCAAGGTTAAATTTTTGTTATCTTGGAGATCCCCATAACATCATCATTTATGAAAACTATAATCAGGAGAATTATAGTTTTCTCCTAAAAACGATGGATAAAGAGGGGTAAGACAAATGAGCTGTGTTTGAAGTCAATAGCCTAAAAACACTTGGCTAAACTTCACAAACCAGGTTTGGTGAGAAGTCCCCATATAAGGATTGTTGCAGATGACAAATAAGGGACTCTCTTTAGTCCCATATCCAGGCGACTGCTGCATGAAGATGATCTTCGAGAGACAGTTATTGAGGAAGGAATTATTGACATCAAGATCACCTTTCAGTCAGTGGCAGAGAACTGCAAGGGGGTGAAGACACGGACCATGTTTAACTTCACCCTTCGAGAAAAACTGTCCTCATAATCTCGTTGTCGAGTAAATTTGTTGGCAACTAAGATTGCTTTGAGATGCTCAATAGAACCATCCGACTTATGAGTAACAGTCAAGGATAATCTTCAAGAAATGTTACAATTGTGGAAAAAAGTTTGTGAGCTTAGGGAGAATATCTAACATAGACCTTTGGAGTGCAAAAGTACTCAATAAAGATATAATTGACTGCACCAGTTTGTCCACAAGGGGGGTTAATTAATGAACAAAATGCGTTAACCAAAGACATGATTAAAGGTAAAAGACAAGCCTGAGAAAAATATAAGGAAGATGGTGGAAGCAGAGTTGAGAAAAGAGAATTGAGGGCCTCTCCCTTTCAGTTGACTGAGCCTTGTCCGCCCTCATTCCTTCTTCTCACTGAGGTTCCCAATCGAGTGTTGCGATAAGAATTGAGGGCTATTGAGACAGCTAGTTGTTAGATTGTGGAGCTTGACAGCGTTGGATGTACTGGATACTCACCACGATTTCGCCGGTCGAACTCGGCGCGTCCCCTGCTCAGGAGTTTGTGGGCGAAGCCCCGACCGAAATTTTTCCCCAGGGGCATTTATGTAATTTCCTCTATGTTATACTGTGGGTATAAAATGCTTTATTTTTGTCCTAGGGTTTTAGTGTGTTGAAAATATGAGGAGCGGCGGAAGAGGAGAGGTGTATTCACTTTTGATCATTCTTCATAGTGGATTTTCGGGGCGCGGGTGGTTGTGTTTTTCTCCCCGGTTTTGAGGTTTTTTCACGTTAACATCCTTGTGTGTTTTTGCTTGCTACTTTTCGGCTATTCTTGTGTGTTCCGTGAGCGTCATTTTTTCCTAACACTAGCACCCCGCAGCAGAACTGTACATGTGGCTAGAAATCTCCAGGGAGTAGTTCGGCGCTGCTTTAATCGTCGAGATGCTAAGGTTGGAGAAGATCGGGGCTTATCCATCTCATTTTGATTCCGAGGCCCGAGAGAAGCCCAGCCCTAAAGAATTTCCTGGCCAAAGCTCTCTTCCCTCTAGAATGTTCCACCTTTTCCTCCTTGGGGAAGTTTCCTGCCACCAACTTCTCCGCTACGTGAAAATGGAGCTTATGCTCATACATGCTTCTTCCTAAAGGTAAGGATCTCCTTTCATTCATTAAATCTAGTTGTTCAAGATTACTTTGAGCTTTGTAAATTGAAGAACATTTCCCGCCTCAAATCACAATAAAAATCAAATTTCTACTTTCCAAACACTTATCAAAATTCGATTTTACACATTTTTATCAAAATTCGATACTCCAAACATTTTTCTCAAAATTCGATTTGGACCCTTTGTCATTCGGTATGTGTACAACCCCGTATTCGCAGAGTGAGGTCCCCTCGGCAGACGCGAGGCCAGCTTTGTTTTTCTAAGAGGGGCGGGCGCGGCAAGTTGGCCGAGACCCGCCCCCGGCCTGTTAGGTGCCTGGCGGGGCGAGACCGGCCGAGGCCGGGGTCTCGCCCCTGCCCCGCGGCCTGGCGGGGCGAGACCGGCCGAGGCCGGGGTCTCGGCCTTGCCCCGCGGCCTGGCGGGGCGAGACCGGCCAGGGCCCGGGTCTCGCCCCTGCCCCCTGCTCCCCAGTTCTTCGGTATTTGCCCCTGCGCTCGGCCCCTAGGTGGAGGAGGAGTGGGGTGGTTTAACCCCCACTCCCCTCAGGCGTCCGAGGAAGGTAAGGGAAATGGTTTAACCTCTTTTTCCCCCGGACCTCTTTTGGCCGTGTTTTACCGTTTTGCCCTCGGGGTGGAATTACCTCTTTGCCCCCCGGTGTGGGTGTTTACTATTGGCCCAAGGCCTTTTTGGCGTAAGGATATTTCTGACATTTTGGTACATGGAATTTGGAAAACTATAAATAGACCCTTAGGGGTGCCTTGGAGAGCATTGCATTTTGAGCCACAAAAAATCCCTTTGCTCTCTTCCTCCAAGGCACCTAGCTCAGCATTGGCTAGGGAGGGGGAGACTTCAAAGATCTTCCGGGTGTGAGGTGGGACCTCCGCGCTAGAGTTGAGGGTCTGTTCCTAATTTCCCAAGTCTTCGGTCCGTGACGTTCCCCCGAGTGTAGTAGGTGTGAGGTCACCCCTCTTTTGGGACCCCGAACTTCACAGAGGTCAATTTTGGCTTCAACAGTATGTCTGACAAAATAATATCCACATGAAGATCTGATAATGTCTGACATCTTACATCATCTTCATCCATGCATCAAATTTGAAACATACATCACCTCTCTCAATCATCGTTGATGAACCAAAATTTCTCATCCTCAGAGAGATAGGATCACTTGCCGCCTATGATATGAAAAATTGTTGATGTAGGGTCATGAAATGAGGGAGTTGTGTTGACTATCCAATCAATATGACATGACGGCGATTCAACTGAAAAACAATAGTCATTACAACATTAAACAAACGTTACATCATTATCACGTATAACAATTATATCACTGTCCTCCTTAGACTTGTTGTCCAACTACTCTTTTGTAAAAAATCCTGCAATTCCTCTTCAGATGATCATTTAACGCAATGGCAGGTCTAGAGATTCTTTTGACTGAGACTTTTCTCTTGTTTTATCACAATCACTTGACATTTAGGACTTGATATCACTACTTTCTAAGTGAAAAAACTGAATTATTGGAGCAGATGACTTCATCAACGACCTCATCATTGAGCAAGCTACTGGACACTCAACTCCATTGTTAACACACCATCTCATGGCCACTAGCATTGTCGTGATTCGGTTACCTGTGAGTTGCATGATTCCAGAACTCGCCATTTCTGAATCCCCTGCTTCCATCATCACCACGCTTGAGCAGACCTGAATAATCTCCTTCTTTCTCTCCAGAGTTCACAGGTGTGGTTTAGGCTCTCCCCATTTCCAGTACTCGCCAGACATGTGGCTTGCACTTGCCCATAACTTAATCTCACTGACAACGTAAGGATGAATGTTACGTCCACCTCTACCATTCTGACACACTCTCTAGCTCCTATCTCTGACATTTGTGATGAACTACAAATTACCACTATCTCCCTCATTGGGAAGAAAATTTTTGTTGAATGGGCCCACTCGGTGCCCCGAATCCTCCAGAGCAAAGGTCATCTTCATCATCTGACTCGCAACACACTTGTTGAGACTACCGAGCAATGTCTTGAGAATGATGGTCATGTACAATCATGGATTCTAAATTCCAAATATAGTGAGCCCTATCATATGACAATGCAGCATTAGACTGCAAAGGCTATGCACGAAGAACCGAAGTTTCTCTACTCTGGGCAAAATAGCCTTCAACATTTGTTCGATCTCTTTAGAGACCTTCAGAATGTCGAACCAGGTTCGGGAGGTAACCTAACCTCGTTCGTGGCACAAGACTCTTGTCAAGGATTGGATTTGAAACTAGCCACAAACTTTGGACTTTTCTACACAACTGGGTTCAGAAGGAAGTTATTGGCATCGCGCTGATGATGGCACGATTACCGCCACACATATATAGTGCTTGGAATAACATCCATCCCACTATTCCTACTTTCTTCAATGTTTGTACCATGATTCTGAAGGTGACACTGCCCACTGATGTCTTTATGACTACCTCTCATGCTTCGCTACACTCCGATAAAGCTCGACCTCCATCTACTGGGTCTCGTAGAGGTTGTAATGAGTCCCGAGGTGGCAGGCGTGATGGCCGCACTTGTTCTAGGGAGCAGAGCACCCACATGTATACCCACCGTGGCTGAGCAAATCATACTAAAGCAACTTGTTTTCGGAAACACGGGTTCGCGCAACTACTCCCTCACCATGCCTCTCCAGCAGTAGATGCTCCCCACATGTCCCACACTGGAATTGACATCCTGCGGGAGGAGCTCAAGCAACTGTGGATGCTAGTTACTCAAACCCCGACTCTTTTGTCTCTACCTCCAATGAAGTTATATCTTATTTTTCTCATATCTCCTCCTGGATAATAGACTTCGGGGCTGCAAATTGCATTACTCTGCAAAAACCTTCTCGGTACACAGATATTGCAACTCCCAGATTTATCAATGTTGTCAATGGCGCTACCACCCATATCTGCGGATTAGGAGATGTTCCTCAAATTTAGTCCATTTTTCTACATTTTGAACTTTATATCCCTAACTCACAATTTAATCTTCTCTCTGTCAGTCGATTTACTCACGATCATGACAACTCCATCGTTTTTACCTCTTCTTTCTTTGTGGTGTAGGATTGACGAACATGAAATATCATTGGTAAAGATCGACTGTCAAATCGACTCAACACTGTGAACCTTCCTACCTCAGTATTATTCTCTGATACTTCTTGGTTGTTGAGGTAGCTCATCCACCAGATGGACTTGTTTTGTCTCAACGAAAGTCTTGTCTCAATTTTCTTCACAATACAAGCTACTCAGGTTGCAATCATGTTGATACACTAATGGATATTGTTAGAAAAGCCCATGTAAATGGCCCATTATTGGGTTCATGTTCTATTTTATTTCCTTCTTCTCCTATTAGTCCCACATCATTGTATAGGATTTCTTCTCTCTTTTTCTCTCCTATATATTTGTATTCTCTCCTTGTATTTTAATACACAAGCAATACATACAAGTTTTGAGCTCACTCAACATGGTATCAGAGCTAGGTTCGGTCCTTGCGGTTTCACTTCCTCTAACCGCCCGGCCCGTATTCCTCTCCTGTCCGCTATTCCTCTGCGTCCTGTTCTTCTACTCGCACCGGGTAGCGGACTCTTCTTCCCGCTCGTTCTCTCCGCGCCTTCTCCCTTGCTAACCGCTGCCTGCTCTCCTCTCCCTCCCTCCCGTGGATCCACCCCTCAGTGTCTTTTATAGCCTCTCTTCTCAACTCGTGGGCCCCACTTCCCGCTGCCAGCTCTGTCTTCCTCTTACTGCGCGGGCTCCTTCTTACCTCGCGAGTTCCTTCTCGCGCGGGTTCCTTCTTCCCGCGCGCGCTCCTTCTCGCCCGGTCCCTCCTCTTCTTGCCGCTCGAATACTCCTACTCGCAGCCTCCTCTTGCGGCTTATCTTGCCGCTTGCGGTTTGTCCCTCTTGCCGCTCGAGTTCCTACTCGCAGTCTCTTTTCTTGCCGCTCGAGTTCCTACTCGCGGTTTCTCTCTCTTGCCGCTCGAGTTCCTACTCGCGGTCTCTTTTCTTGCCGCTCGAGTACCCACTCGCGGTTTCTCTCTCTCGTCGCTCGAGTTCCTACACGCAGTCTCTTTTTGCCGCTCGAGTTCCTACTCGCGGTTTCTCTCTCTTGCCGCTCAATTCCTCCTCGCGGCCTCTGCCCTCTGCTAGTCGCCCGGACTCTATATATAACCGCTGAGACTTCTCCTTGTCTCTTTAGAGCCGTCTTCTCTTCTCGCTCTTGTTTGGCCGCTGGTGTTCTCACAGTGACCGTGCGGATTGTCCTTGCTCTCTCCCCGCACCCTGTCGCGGCCTCCTGTCACTCTCTCCCCTAGGCCTGTCGCCGTGACTACCCGCTGCGGCCTCATTTCTAACCGCGTGGGCTTGTCGTGCGTCTCTTCTCCGGCGACCTCCTCTTCCCGCAGCAGACGTTGTGTCTAACCGCGCGCTCCTCTATTCGCTGCGGCCTCCCCAGGCTCCATGGGCTCCTCAATCAACTCTACCGGACAGGCGGCTAATCCTCCTGTTGACCGCCCGACTTCTCTTCCAGACCTCCGCAATGAGCTGCGGATCACAACTATCTCATTATCTTGGAAGAAGAACTTTGTTCCATGGGTCCACTCGGTCCGGCGTGTTTTTCAGGCCAAGGGCCTTGTGCTTCACCTTACTAATGAACCTCCTTCCCCTACTACTGATGACTGACTACGGAATGACGGCCGCGTCCAAACATGGCTCCTTAATTTGCTGGAGGGTGAGCCATACCAAATGGTCATGTACCATGAGACCGCCAAAGCTATGTGGGAGGAGCTTCACTCCTTATACTCTGGAAAAGATAGTCTTCAACACCTCTATGACATTATTACCGACCTTCAGACTCTTGATGCTGGCGGGGCGGCTGACATGACCTCGTTTGTTGCTCGTGTCAAAACTCTAGCGGAGGCCTGGATCCAGCATCAGCCTTCTACCACCGACCTTGCTGCTCAGCGCGTGCAAAAGGAGGTTGTATGCATTGCCATGATGATGGCCCGTGTTCCGCCTCACCTTCAGAGCATCCGGGCTCAGGTGTTGGCCTCAGCCTCTACTCCCTCCCTCTCTGATGTCTGCTCTATGCTCCTTCGAGTATCACCACCCCTGGATTCTTTGGCACCCTCCTCTCCGGCCCTCCTTCAGCAGACCCGTCCCCCCTTGCTTCCCCCACCGCCTGCTGCTCGCGGTGGACATTCCGGCTCTCGCAGAAGGGGACGTGGGGGTCGGGGCCGCCACAAGTGTTCATATTGCGGTCGGGATGGCCACACTGATGCCGTCTGCTACAAGAAACATGGCTATCCTCCTCGCCCAACTGCGACTGCTGTCACTGATGGCTCCTCCTCCACTGGTACCGACCTTGAGGCCGTTCGCCTCCAGCTACAGCAACTCCAGGGGCTTCTTAGCCCTTCTGCTTCTGTTGCCTCCATCTCTACTGCAGGTATTACTTGTATTTCCTCCAGTCCGCGTTGGATCTTGGACTCGGGTGCTACTCATCGCATCACCTCGATGCGGCCACTCAAGTACTCTGATGTTCCTCATCCGAAATCCATCACTGTCGCTAATGGGGAAACTGTTCCATTCTCCGGCTGCGCCGACATCTCTCTTGCCCCCTCCATCTCTCTTCGCTCGGCTCTTTATGTTTCAGGCTCTCCATTTAATTTGCTTTTTTTTGGTCGTCTCACTCATGATATGGATTGCTCTGTCACATTTACTTCATCTACCTTTTTGATACAGGATCGGCGGACGCAGACTACCATTGGTAGGGGTCGACTGCAGAACGGGCTCTACCTTCTTGATGCCTCTCCACCTATCTCTCCTCCGTCTCCGCTGTTGACTGACATCGCCGTCTTGGGCATGCCCCTCTACCCGTTCTCCAAAAGGCGCTGCCTGATGTATCTTTTCCTGCTTTCAAATGTGATTCTTATATTTACGGCAAACAACCGCGTACTTCTTTTCCTGCTCATTGTACTAGGAGCTCTGCTCCGTTTGATTTACTGCACTCCGATGTTTGGGGTCCCTTCAAAGTTACAAGTATCTCTGGGTATCGTTATTTTAAAACTTTCATTGATGATTATTCTCGCACAACATGACTTTACCTACTTCGTGATCGCTCTGAGTTTCCTCGCATATTTCGCGACTTTATACAAGAAACTCACACGCAATTCTCCACAACTCTCAAAACAGTGCGCACCGATAACGCTCGTGAATACACCAGCCATGAATTTGCCAATATCTGTGCAGAATTTGGTATTATTCATCAAACCTCCTGTGCCTACACCCCCCAACAAAATGGCGTTGCCGAAGGAAAGAACCGTCACCTCCTAGACGTTGCCCGCTCCCTCATGCTTCAAATGAATGTTCCAAAAATTTACTGGAACTTTGCGGTATCCACTGCGTGTTTTCTCATCAACCACCTCCCTTCCTCGGTTTTCAACTCTGTCACTCCATTCAGCCTCCTATTCCCCTCCACTCCGGCCTTCCCTATCACACCAAGGGTCTTTGGCTGCATTTGCTTCGTTCACCTCCTGGGTCCCTCCTCGGATAAGTTGGATCCCCGAGCAGCTAAAACTATTTTCGTCGGCTATTCTCGCACTCAGAAGGGCTACCTGTGTTACTCTCCGATAACCCGGAAGGTCATCGTCTCCGCAGATGTTACTTTTGGGGAAGATCAACCTTTCTTTTCCCCACCTCAAGCTCCTTCCTACCCGACGACATCTCCACCACTGTCTATACCACGACCCGTCATCCCTACAACTGCGCCTATTTCCCTACGTCCTTCTAACCCAGCTCTTGCTCCCTCCAAGCCACCAGTTATCAGGTTTACACTCGCCGCCTTCCTCCTCGTTCCGCTACCCCTCTGCAGTCGGCCTCATCCTCGGCTACCCCGCGCCCTGCTGATCAGGTATCTCCCTCCATCGCTTATCCTCTGCCGAATTATGCCTCACTGCATCGCCTCTCTCCCCAACTACACACATTTGTCACTTCTATTTCCTCCATTTTGGTTCCTAACATTGAGCAGGAGGCGCTACAACATCCTGGCTGGAAGGCTGCCATGGAGGAGGAAATGACTGCTCTCTGGACCAACCAGACCTGGACTCTCGCACCACTTCCCCCGGGTCAGAAACCGGTTGGGTGTAAGTGGGTCTTCGTCATCAAACATGTCGCTGATGAGACAATTGACCGTCTGAAAGCTTGGCTGGTCGCCCGGGGCTTCACCCAACAACACGGGATGGACTATGAGGAAACTTTCTCTCCGGTGGCCAAACTCAACATCGTTCGGGTTCTTATCTCGGTGGTTGTCCATCACCGGTGGCCCTTACTGCAACTGGATATTAAGAATGCCTTTTTGAATGACGACTTGCAGGACACTGTCTATATGCAGCAACCTCCCGGGTTTGAGACCACGGGGGAGTCTCAGGTTTGTCGCCTTAAGAAAGCTCTATATGGCCTCAAACAATCACCACGGGCATGGTTCAACAGGTTCATCAAGGATATTCAGGAGGTTGGTTTTTCTCGGAGCACGACAGACTTCTCGATGTTCACTCGCCACCGTACAATGGGGTCGGTTCTTCTGTTAGTATATGTTGACGACATCATAATTACGGGAGATGACTCAAAGGGAATACAGGAGGTCAAATGACATCTCAATACAGTTTTTCGAACAAAGGATCTGAGACCCCTCCGGTATTTTTTGGGCCTTGAGGTTGCTAGACGGCCAGATGGACTCGTCCTTTCCCAGCAGAAGTATTGTCTCGACCTTCTTCATGATGCAGGTTACTCGGGTTGTAAGCCGATCAATACCCCAATGGATGTGAATCACAAGTTATGTGCTCAGGCTTCCGACTCAGATCTCTTACTCGAGAATCCGGAATACTATCGCCGTCTAGTTGGAAAATTGATCTACCTCACGGTAACTAGACCAGATATATCTTTCGCAGTTGGTATTGACAGCCGATATATGCATTTCCCGCGAAAATCTCATCTTCATGTCGTTGAACGCATTCTTAGATACCTTAAAACGGCCCCTGGTCAAGGATTGGTCTACAAGACCTCATCTTCAGCTCCTACATTGATAGCTTACTCTGATTCTGATTACGCTGATTCTCTTGATGATCGACGGTTAACCAGTGGGTTTTGCACATATTTTGGAGGATACTTAATCACGTGGCGGAGCAAGAAACAAGCTGTTGTGGCTCGATCATCTGCTGAGGCTGAATACCGGGCAATGACGTCTGTAGTTTCTGAACTAACATGGCTGGAAAGTTTCTTACCGATCTGGGTATAAAACTTCCTTCCCCAGCCCTTCATCTTTGTGATAGCCAAGAGACGATACATATTACCAAGAACCCGGTATTCCACGAGAGAACTAAACATATTGAAGTTGATTGTCACTTCATTAGAGAAAAGGTTCAAATGAAGAAGATTGACCTGAAGCATGTTCCCGAGACAGAACAAGTTGCGGATGTGCTCACTAAAGCTCTTCCCAGTACACTCTTCTATCAGTGCTTGTCCAAGCTTGGTGCATACGATTTGTACGCTCCAGCTTCCGGGGGAGTGTTAGAAAAGCCCATGTAAATGGCCCATTATTGAGCTCATGTTCTATTTTATTTCCTTTTTCTCCTATTATTCCCACATCATTGTATAGGATTTCTTCTCTCTTTTTCTCTCCTATATATTTGTATTCTCTCATTGTATTTTAATACACAAGCAATACATACAAGTTTTGAGCTCACTCAACAGATATCAACCACAAGCTCTGTACTCACACGTTTGTCATTGATTTGCATCCCCCTAATTTGGAGTACTATCGTCGTCTTATTGGAAACCTTATCTATATGACTGCCACATGACTTGATACCACATTTGTTGTCGGCGTGGTCAGTCACTTCATGTATGCTCCTCGGATACCCCACCTCCATGTTGTTAAGCTAATCCTTCGGTATCTGAAGAATGCTCCTAGACAAGGACTTGCGTATAACCCTCATCTTCCATATCTTTAATTGCCTACTATGATGCAAATTTTCTCTCGAGGATCATCAGTGTACATGTGACTATTGCACATATTTTGGAAGAAACATGGTCACTTGGCGGAACAAGAAGCAGATGTTGGTAGCACAGTCCTCTGCAGAGGCTGAGTATCATTTGATGACGTCTATTTTTTCTGAACTCGCGTGGCTAGAAAGTCTCCTTAATGATCTTGGTGTCAAGCCTCTCTCTGGCTTTCCTCTACTATGATGGTCAAGCTGTCATTCGTATCGAGAATCCAACTTTTCATGGACGTACCAAGCATAACAAAAATGGTTGTCATTTCATCAAAGAATAAGTTCAATTTCACAAACTTGAATTGCGAAATATACCCGTTGTCGAGCAAATCTCTGATCTCCTCACCAAGGCCTTACTGCACCCCTTATACCGACAGTCATTATTAAGCTTAGAGCCTACAATATGTATGTTCTAGCTTACGGAAGAGTGTACAAGAACTATGAATAAGGCTAATGTAAATGCCCACTTCTTGTTCCATTAAGAGAATCCTCTCATGTATATATTAGTGCCACATCTTAGTTTTGGAATTAAGATATCACTCCTCTCTTCTATATATACATGTGTACAAGAACTTGTGTATTTTAAGTGTTCATATATGAAGTAATAATATTATTTGAGCCTCATATTCCCTTTCTGTACAAATTGAACAGTAACGAAATAGCCCTCCAACACTTCAAAATTGTGGACTGGAATAAAACCATTTAAGCCCAACCACAATTACATTCAAGATCACACATAACAAAGACCACATTAACATTATAATTAGAGACTGAAATCC
Organism: Platanthera guangdongensis; assembly: GCA_039583875.1. Taxonomy (NCBI): domain Eukaryota; kingdom Viridiplantae; phylum Streptophyta; class Magnoliopsida; order Asparagales; family Orchidaceae; genus Platanthera; species Platanthera guangdongensis. Next base: position 151,660,441 of record CM077160.1, on the reverse strand, counting down.
GGCAGTCGACGTGGTGCTGACTCCACAAATCCAAGGTGACGACTCTTTTGTCTATCTTCTCCTTCCATCAACCCGCTACCTCTCAACTGACTCATATCTCGTCCACGCACGCAAGAATCATCGTTGTTGTGCCTCTTGCCATAACAAGCGCCCGATTCCACCCTTACAGCTGGCGGTTTCGGCTTTTCCCTAGCCCGACGAACTTCTTCCCTAGCGTCCCTGTTCCGTCTGATCCCCTCCAATACATCTAGCTCATCCACAACCAATTCACATTCTTCTGGAGTCCTCCACTAGCCATCGCTGGTAAAAGGACTGTCACCTGTTCTCCCAACCTATCACTGTCCTCTGTTTTGCATGTCCCATCTTTTCCTTGCAATTTGCTTTTCATTAGTCACTTAACTACTTCTTTAAACTGTTATGTGACCTTTCCTGATGTTTGTGTATTTCAGGATCTGGATACGAGGCGGACGTTTAGCAGTGGTAGGAACGTTGGTGGACTGTACTTGCTGGACCAGTCTTCTTCCAGTGCTTTTTCATCCACCAGATCTCCGACTTTACATGCCATTCAACACTGGCACCAACGTCTTGACCACCCTTCGCCTCTTTATCTTACAAAATTGTTTCTTATTTTTAACTCTTTAATTCAGTCTTTTTCTTGTGATGCATGTGAACGCTCTAAACATGTCCGTCAGAGTACTAGTCATTTGTCTGTCCCTAGTTTTTGTCCATTCGATGTTATTCACTCTGATGTTTGGGGCCCGTCTCCAGTGTTATCTTTATCTGGTTATAAATGGTTTGTTACTTTTATTGATTGTCACTCCCGCGTTACGTGAGTTTATCTGCTTAAAAAGAAAAGTGATGTCCTTTCCTGTTTCAGACGTTTCATAAGATGGCGAACCAACAATTTGGTGACACAATTCGGGTGTTGAGTAGTGATAATGGTGGAGAATATGATGACCGAGATGCTTTTAGGGCCTATCTATCTAATCATACGTCAAACCACATGCGTCCACACTTCCACCCAAAATGGGGTGACCGAACGGAAGAATAGACACTTGCTGGAGGTGGCTCGGTGTTTACTCCTTGCTATGCACCTTCCCAAATCCTACCGGGATGATGCAGTTTTCACAGCTGCTCACCTCATTAACCGTCTTCCGTCTCGTGCCCTTTCATTTGATATGCCCCTATCACGTCTTGCCAAACAACACATCGTCCACACCTCTCATCTTGCTCCTCGTATCTTTGGCTCCGTCAGTTTTGTCCATATTCATACCCCGCATCGTGATAAACTTGATGTGTGTTCCCTGTGGTGTATTTTTGTTGGGTACTCCCCTACCACCAAAGGGTATCGTTGTTATCATCCTCTGACTCGGCGCTACTATTGCACTGTGGATGTAACATTTCGTGAGGGGGAGTCGTACTTTAGTCCTCGTCAGGGGGAGACGAGAAGTGACGGTGACGAGAACATTGAATCTCCTCTTCCAATTGTTAACATCGAATCTCCTCTTCCAATTGTTGTCACTCCTCTTCCTTCCACCTCCGCTCCACCTATATTATACATGTACTCACGTCATCCCAGGATTGTTGAGCAAGTGCAGACTATGAATGTTCCGCCAGTGCCAGTGACTGTCTCAGCTCCAGATTCAGATGATGACCTCCATGTTCCTCTTGCACATCTTATAGGTAAAAGGGGTGGCACAAACACATCATTGCCAACTACATTTGTTATACTCATCTATCTCATACTTATAAAGTCTTTATCTCCTCTTTGTCATTTATTGTGATTCCTAAGACATGGCAGGAGGCTGTTCAGATACCTGAATGGAAACAGACTATGGAGGAGGAACTGAATGTCTTGGATAAAAATAAAACATGCTGACTCACTAGCCTTCCCCCTGGGAAGTGAACGGTCGGATCCTGTTGGGTCTTCACCGTCAAACAGAACCAAGATGGGGTGGTAGAGCGATACAAAGCATGTTTAGTGGCTCGAGGATATACCCAAGCTCAAGACATTAACTGCCAAGAGACCTTTGCTCATGTTGCCAAGATGAACTCAATCTGTGTGCTTCTTTCTTGTGTTGTGATTCGTGGATGGGAGCTACTGCAGCTCGATGTCAAGAATGCATTCCTGCATGGTGATCTGTAAGAGGAGGTCTGTATGGATATTCCTCCGGGCCTTGATGTCAAAGAGTCCAACCGGAGGGTCTGACGCCTGCTAAAATCCCTGTATGTCCTGAAACAGTCTCCCAGAGCATGGTTTGGGCGTTTTAACATGACCATGCTACGTCTTGAATATACTCAAAGTCAAGCTGATCATACCCTCTTCATCAAGAGGAAGGTTGCTCTGGTTTCTATCCTTATTGTGTACGTGAACGACATCATCATTACCGAAGATGACTTGGATGAGATCAAGTACTTGAAAAAACAACTGGGCGAAGAATTTAAAGTCAAGGATCTGGGAAAGCTGAAATATTTTTTGGGAATTGAAGTTGCGAGGTCCCGACAGGAGATCTTCATCTCCCAAAGGAAGTATACTCTTGATCTTCTGGAGGAGACTGGGATGCTTGGGTGTGCTCCTGTTGACACTCCAATTGAAGCTAATCATAAGATTGATGCAGATATTAGTGGGGAGAAAGCGGACGTCTCAAAATACCGACGACTGGTTGGGAGGCTCATTTATCTGTCCCATACTCGCCCGAATATCACGTATGCGACGGGTGTCCTAAGACGGTATATGCACTCCCCTACGTTATGTCATCAGCAGGCAGCCTTTAGGGTGTTGTGATATCTCAAAAAGACACCCGGGCGTGGGATTCTGTTCAAGGCTAATCAATCGTTGGAGGTTGAGGTATTTATTGATGCTGATTGGGCTGGTAGTCAAGATGCAGAAAGTCAACCACGGGGTACTGCACATTTGAGGGAGGCAACCTGGTTTCATGAAAGAGCAAGAAGCAGAACGTGGTTGCTCGCTCAAGTGCTGAAGCAGAATACAGAGCTATGGCTCAAGGCGTTTGTGAGGGACTATAGTTAAGAACCATTCTCCAAGATTTGGGCCTTCATGTGAACAAACCTATTACTATCTACTGTGACAACAAGACAGCCATCAGCATTGTACACAATCCAGTTCAACATAACAGGACCAAACATGTGGAAGTTGATAGGAACTTCATCAAAGACCACCTCGATAAGGGGAATATTTGCACTCCGTTTGTGAGCTCCTTTGATCAGCTTGCCGATGTTTTCACTAAGGGGCTATGCAGCGACAACTTCAAGAACAATACTGACAAGTTGAGAATGATCAATATATATTCCCAACTTGAGGGGGAGAGTTGAATATTCGCTTTTATTTTTTGATATCGAGTTATGTATTTCACGTGATATGTCACGTGCTAGTGTACCTATATATATGAGTGTGTTGCCCGGTTTAGGGATTAGAAAAATAATTCCCGATTTCTACTTACAATGCTCGAGTAACATTTGTAATCCTTAAGAATTGTGACCATATACTTTGTTGTTTGAAATTTTTACAAATAGTGTTGGTTGAGTAGTGCTTGTTTTGTTATTTGAATATAGTCTTAGTTTTGTAGCCTTGACAACAACATTCGTAACAATTTACTATGATGAGGTCACCTTCAATGGGACGATAAGGATATATGTCACCTCATTTTGGGATGACAGATACGTATTGTTTTCATAAATCATGAAAACAATATGAATCTATAAATACTGATAATAAGGTTCCGTTTGGTACGGTGGTAGCAGTCATGAACATGAGGGTTAAATTGTCATTCGTCAATGCCCACCTAAGAAACTTCATCCACTTTTATGTTCAAACGGATGATGTTTGTTAGGTGATTCTTAACGAATGACGGTTTAACCCATGCGTTTATGACCACCACCACCATGCCAAATGGAGCCTAAATGGAATCTAAGCTTGAGCTTGGCTTTTCCTTCTTTTGTGGATTCGGAGATGTGTATTCAAAATCTGAAGGGTTTCCATCATCTATTAATGATCATATATCGTCGCATGCCAACAAAAGTTTGGGATTGACAGGCCAAGAAAGAAGAAGGGCAGAGGTTGCTTTCTTACGGGCCCAAGATTTTCCAGCCATGAAATCGCCACCTGTACCCGTACCTTTCTAACCATGAAGAGTGATAGTTAGAACTAATAAGCATGATGAATGGTACTTGGAAATAATAAGTGTAGAAATGGAGAAAGCCAACCTTGTATATATGTCCACTTGATACAAATACAAAGAATGAGTACATATATATAGATGAGAGAAAGAGAGAGAAAAGTCCTATACACAATGTGGGACTAAAGAGAGGAGAGAAAAAGCAATAAATGCTATACAAATGGGCCTAATGTTAAGTGGGCTTTTCCAACACTCCCCCGCAAGCTGGAGCGTATAGGTCATATGCACCCAGCTTGGACAAACATTGGTAGAACATAGTGCTTGATAAGGCCTTTGTGAGGATGTCGGCAACTTGATCAGTTCCTGGAACATGCTTTAATTCAAGTTTCTTCAATTGAATCTTTTCACGAACAAAGTGACAGTCAACCTCGATATGTTTTGTGCGCTCATGAAAGACCGGATTCTTTGCGATGTGTATGGCTGCTTGACTATCACAAAATAGAACAGCAGAGGAGGGGAGTTTTACTCATAGGTCAGTAAGGAGACTTTCAAGCCATGTGAGTTCTGAAACAACTGAGGCCATCGATCTGTATTCAGCCTCTGCAGAGGAACGAGCCACCACAGCTTGTTTCTTACTCTTCCAAGTAATAAGATGCCCACCAAAATACGTACAGAACCCACTAGTTGACCTTCGATCGTCCAGGGAACCCGCATAGTCGGCATCAGAATAGGCAACCAATGCGGGAGCAGAGTCGGAGGTTTTGTAAACCAGCCCTTGGCCTGGAGCTCCCTTAAGGTATCGGAGAATCCGTTCAACCGCTTGGAGATGAGAAGCCCGGGGGGCATGCATGAACCTACTGACAACCCCAACTGCAAATGATATATCTGGCCTTGTGACTGTTAGATAGATCAACTTGCCCACCAGGCGTCGATAGTATTCCGGGTTCGGAAGAAGCAAATCGTCATCCGAAGCATGAGCGCATAATTTGTGATTTGCCTCCATCGGGGTACACGCAGGCTTGCAACCAGACTGTCCAGCATCTTTGAGAAGATCGAGACAGTACTTTCGTTGGGAGAGTACCAACCCGTCCGGCCGCCGGGCGATTTCGAGACCAAGGAAGTAGCGAAGTGTCCCCAGATCTTTAGTCTGAAAAACAGTGCTCAGGTGTTGTTTGACGTCTTGAATCCCCTTTGAGTCATCCCCAGTGAGAATGATGTCGTCAACATAAACCAATAGAAGAATGGTGCCAGTGGCCCGGTGTCGGGTAAAAAGGGAGAAATCTGCAGAGCTCCGAGTGAACCCCATGTCCCGAACCACCTTGCTAAACTTGTCAAACCACGCCCGTGGGGACTGTTTGAGACCATAGATGGACTTTTTGAGAAGACAGACCCGAGACTCCCCCGTGGTCTCAAACCCGGGCGGTTGGCGCATGTAGACAGTTTCCTGAAGGTCGCCATTCAAAAAGGCGTTCTTGATATCAAGCTGATGAAGGGGCCAGCGGCGGTGCACCGCGACGGAGAGAAGAACGCGGACAGTGTTAAGCTTGGCTACCGGAGAAAATGTTTCCTCATAGTCGAGGCCCTCCTGTTGTGTGAAGCCACGGGCCACAAGACGGGCCTTCAGTCGGGCAATAGTGCCATCCGGAGCATGCTTGATGACGAAGACCCATTTGCATCCAACAGGGTGCTGACCGGGAGGTAAGGGAACCAAGACCCAGGTCTGGTTGGCCCAAAGGGCCGTCATTTCTTCGTCCATGGCAGCCCGCCATCCAGGATGGTGAAGCGCCTCCTGCAAAGAGTTAGGGACTGAAACAGAAGATAAGGAGGTGGCAAAGTGAAGAAGAGAGGGGGAGAGGCGATGGAGCGAGACGTAGTTCGCCATCGGATGAGCGGTGGAGACGGGAGCCGGAGCAGCAGGGAGCAGAGCACCAGAGGGCGAAGCCGACTGCAGAGGAGCCACAGAATGAGGAGAGCGACGAGAATAGACCCGGATAACCGGTGGTGGTGGACGGACCGGAGGCGGGGAAAGGAGAGGGGCTGAGGAGTGAGGAGCAGGAATGACAGGACGAACGACGGGAGCGGGATGCAGAGCGATATCCGGAGCAGGAAAGAATGGAAGATCTTCACGGAAAGTTACGTCAGGCGAGACAGTAACCTTGCGGGTAGTAGGCGAATAACATACATACCCCTTCTGAGTGCGGGAGTACCCGACAAAGATCTGCTTGGTGGCACGAGGGTCCAACTTGTCCGTGGAGGGACCAAGGTGGTGAACGTAGCAGGTACACCCAAACACCCGTGGCGGAAGGGGAAAAGGCGGAGTTGTGGGAAAGAGGAGGCTGAAAGGAGTAGCATACTGGAGGACGGAAGACGGGAGGCGGTTGATGAGGAAGCAAGCCGTGGAGAGAGCGTAGTTCCAGTATGGTTTGGGGACCTGCATTTGAAGCATAAGCGAGCGAGCGACATCAAGAAGGTGACGATTCTTGCGCTCAGCGACACCATTCTGTTGTGGTGTGTACGGACAGGATGTTTGGTGAAGAATGCCGAACTCAGAGCAGAGGGTGGCAAACGTATGACTGGTGTACTCCCGCGCATTGTCAGTGCGAATAGTGCGAATAGGTGCAGAGAACTGAGTGCGAGTCTCAAGTATGAAGGCCCGAAATACGCGGGGAAGTTCAGAGCGATCCCGAAGGAGATATAACCACGTCATGCGAGAGTAATCATCAATAAAAGTAAGAAAATAACGATAGCCAGAAATACTAGTAAATTTGTACGGACCCCATATATCGGAGTGTACTAAAATAAAAGGAGCGGAGCTCCGAGTACAATGAGGGGGGAAAGAAGAACGGGGCTGTTTGCCCAAAATACATGTGTCACAACGAAAAGCAGGGAGAGTGACATCAGGAAGAGCCTTCCGGAGGACTGGAAGAGGAGCATGTCCCAGACGGCGATGCCAATCCGAAGAGGAGATAGATGCGAGGACAGTGGGAGAGTCGTCAAGAAGATAGAGAGGTGAAGTGGTTCCACGGGAGGAGAGTCTGCAGACTGGACAAGGAAGGCCGCAGGGCGGACGGAGAGGGGAGTCCGCAGGAGTCAGAAACCTGGCTTTGATACCATGTAGAAATGGAGAAAGCCAACCTTGTATATATGTCCACTTGATACAAATACAAAGAATGAGTACATATATATAGATGAGAGAAAGAGAGAGAAAAGTCCTATACACAATGTGGGACTAAAGAGAGGAGAGAAAAAGCAATAAATGCTATACAAATGGGCCTAATGTTAAGTGGGCTTTTCCAACAATAAGCAAGGGAAGAATCCATATAGAAACTACTAGTACGGAAATACAAGCAATTATGATTATAACACCAAACAAAAAAAATTATTTAGAGGCTATTGGATTGTGCACCAATAAAGTAGCCCACTGTCCACCTGATAGTGGGAAGCTGCAGTAAACATTGCAGCTCTACAAAATTACCTGCAATTGTCACAAAATGAAAATTGGATATTAGGATCTACACTTTGTCATTTTCACCAAACATTCCAAAGAGAACAAGAAAATTTCTTGACAGGTAGCAAATTTAAGTGTATGCACAAAAGTAAAGAAATGATGACATGGAGAGAAAAACTTAACCGGGTTGTATTCAGTAATATGGTACTGAAAGTTGTAAAGGCTCTCTGCCTCACCATTGAAGCTTGGCATCTGCCAATTACCTCACACATCAATTGCAAAATCAAATCAAGTATGGAACAATCCAAAATGCACGCAATCAAAAGATTAAGAACGAACAAAGTTAGGAGGCACCACATGAAAGGGACACAAGCAAACTCATCATGGCTCATATAAGCCATAAGATATATTTGAGATTTCCAAAAAGTAATGTGCAAAAATTAGGACATATAATGCTTTATTTGCTTACATGATTTACATGATAAAAAATTCATAATCATTGTAGTGTGACTCTGAATAACAAAGCTTATCAATATGGGGTCTAAGGAGGATCGAACCTGTCCGTTTACAAAGAGGCTGTTTTGGTGACACATATCCATAACATTTGAGCTATAATGTTATTCATAGCTCCAAACCTAAAACCCTGACTTCCTTATAGTTCCTTCTATAATCTTGACCTCCTCACATTTCTTCTACCATGCTTGTGTCAGGCCATGATTTTGTCACACATCAAATATATGGCGGTTTAGAAATATTATGTCGTTAACCCTCAACCATGGGCTTTAAAATTTCGAACTCAATATATATTTGATCACTTTGTATGTCTCATATAACTTTGTTTTCCCTTGGTTGTTGCTCCCTAGTCTCATACTTATACATCACTCATCAACACTGAACCTGAGTAAGGAATAATTTATTACAAAAAGAGGAAATCAGTGTAGCATAGCAAAACGATTTAATTACATTTAAAAACGGATCAAATAAGTCACAAATTGATTATTTTATGACTCGCAAAATGAATAAAATGATTTGTAAAGCTTGTAAAGTCATATCAGAAAAAAATTTGACAACACAACATAAGTTAATGATGTTAGACGTATAAATTAAATATAATAAATTTATGACAAGAACAAAAATATTGTCAAAATTTCAGTGGTGGAACTTGAAGATGGAAAAACAATTTGATTTCAATACAACAGTTATAGAACAACTAGTTAATGATCCCTATGTTGATCATAATGTCTCATGTGAGTTAAATCTTCACATTTAAGGATGAGCGGAAAGAAAGTACTTGGAGTATCAAAACGTCGTGCGGCTCCAAATAAAGAATCTTGGTGGTGGAAAGAGAAAGTGCAAGAAAAAGTGAGGGCAGAGAGAGCGGGCTACAAATCACTCTACACTTGTAGGAAAAATAAAAACATAGTCGGGTATAAAGTCGTCAAAAAAGAAGTTAAACATGCAGTAAGTAAAACAAGAAGTCAAGCTTATGAAGAATTTCATAAGAGATTAGATACCAAAAATGGAGAGCGTGACATATATAAAATTGTTCGAGCTAGAGAAAGGAAGACAAAAGATTTAAGCCAAATAAAATGCATAATGGATGAAACAGATACATTTTAGATGGATGACGCGAATATTAAAGAACGATGGAGAAGATATTATCAATTATATAATAAAATAAAAGACAACGAATTGAACTTGAAAGAGTTAAGTAAATTGGAGAAATATAGGAACATAACGTTTTATCGTAAAATTCAGGTATCAAAGGTGATGCTCTAAAAAAGATGAAAAATAGAAAGGCGGTTGGGATAGACGATATACACATCGAAGTATGAAAATGTTTAAGGAATGAATGAATTTTGTGGCTTACATGTTTTTTTAATAAAATACTGAAATCAAAGAGAATGACAGACCAATGAAGAGAAAATATATTTGTACTTTTGTATAAGAACAAAGGAGATATACAAAATTGTATTAATTACAGAGGAATTATATTGATGAGACATATCATAAATTATGAGAACGAGTAATAGAAAGAAAAGTAAGACGGAAGACTAACACCTCGGAAAATCAATTTAGATTTATGTCAGGACGGTCGACCATGAAAGCTATACATTTCTTGTGGAAACTCATTGACAACTACCGAGAAAGAAAACAAGATTTGCATATATTGTTCATCGATCTTGAGAAGGCTTATGGTAGAGTTCCAAGAGAGAACTTATGGAGAGTTTTAAAAAAAGGTGTAAATATATCATACATTGACATAATCAAAGATATGTATACAAATTCAGTGACTTGGTGTTTATTATTGTTAGCTTACATCAAAGTTCAGCTTTAAGCCCTTATCTCTTTACCCTTATCTTAAATGAGCTCACCAGATATATCCAACAAGCAATGCCTTGGGGTTTATTGTTTGCGGATGATATCGTTTTGGCCGATGAGACAAACGAAGGTGTAAACGCAAAATTTGAATTTTGGCGAGACAATTTTGGAAAAGAAGGGTTTTAGGTTGAGCAAGGCAAAGACATAGTATATGAAGCTTAAATTTAGCAGTGCAAGAAGGACGGATGACTTCGTTATTAAGTTGGGTGATCTCGTAGTGAGTGTTTTAAATATTTTGAGTCGATAGTTCAAAAGGACGGAGGTATTGATAAAGATGTGACACATAAAATCCAAGCGGGTTGGTTGAAGTGGAGAGGTGCGTCAGGGATCTTATGTGATCGTAAAGTACCATTAAAACTTAAGGGCACGTTTCACTGTACTGCGATTAGACCGGCAATGCTATATGGTTCTGAGTGTTGTGCAGTGAATTGTGTACATGAGCAAAAAATAGGAGTTGCGGAGATAAGAATGCTTAGATGGATGTGTGGAGACACGAGACTGGATAAAATTCGGAATGAAAGTATCAGGGATAAGACAAGAGTAGCACCAATTGCAGAGAAGATGCGAGAAGCTCGACTAAGATGGTTTGGACATGTACAAATGAGACCATTAGAAGCACTTGTTAGGCGTTGTGAGAGTCTAGTTACTAGGCATGTTAAACGAGAAAGAGTAGACCAATAAAGACTTGGAATGAAACTATAAGGAAAGACATGATGTACTTAGGCATTAGTGAGATTATGACAAAAGATAGAGCACAGTGGCGACAAAGGATCCATATAGTTGACCACATTATAGTGGGATAAAGGCTTGAGTGTTGTTGTAGAGGAAATCAGTGTAGCTAACTGAATTTAATAGTTAAAATCACTATCCAGAATATATTGCAAGGCTAAAGTTTGCAGGGAGAAATGATATCATGGCTGAGTACTTGGACAACAATTTTAGCTCAAATTCTTGCCAGAATAGCATCCCTTCTACAGGTGCCTTGCTAGGTAGATTGCAATAACTTTGTTCAAAAGAATTCATAATCAATAATAATCCCCACAAGAGCATGACCCATCAACAAAATGATGGAACCTACTCCTATCTCTCATGACAATCTTCCTCCCAGTAATCTTTGAAACGAGTTTCGTGACAGTATGACAGTCACGACAAACCCGAAGATTCTTAAAAATCTTAATTGTCGTCCCAGGTTCAGTGCTTATCAATCCGAAACATATCGCCAGCTTCTCGCTGTGCACAGCAAGCACTTGTTGCTTCTCAGGTTCCTCCAAATCATGCAGAATCAGCTCTGTCTGAGAAACATAGCCTCGATCCCTCAGCAACTCATTAAGTTCTTCCAGCATTACATATATCTCCTTGCTCATTGGGTGGCTCAAGTCTCCAGCTACAAACTCGTAGACTATTCTATCAACCTCGATGAAAGTGCATCCCGGTTCCTTCGGAATCCCACTCTCCTTCATCAAACTCCTAATTCTAGCCACCTTCTCCCACTTCCCTAGAGCTGCATATAAGTTGGACAGAAGCACAAAGGTTCCTGAGTTTGAGAGGCCATTGTTAAGTAAGAAATCTGCAATCTTTTCTCCTAAAGACATGTTCTTGTGAAGTCTGCAGCTGGCCAGGAGAGAACCCCATAACACAGGGTCAGGTTTGATTCCCATGTTCCTCACAAGATCATAGGCCTCCTCAACAAGTCCGGCACGGCCAAGAAGATCAACAATGCATCCGTAGTGCTCGATCTTGGGCTCAATGCCATGATCCTTCTCCATGGAATAGAAAAACTCTCGCCCTTCCTTTACGAGACCGGCATGGCTGCAAGCATTCAGGACACCAATAAATGTAATGTCAGTGGGCTGAACTTTAGCTTTTGACATTTCTGAGAAGAATCTAAGAGCTTCACAGCTCTTTCCGTGCATTGCATATCCAACAATCATGGAGTTCCATGCAACAACATCCTTGTCCTGGATACTATCGAACACCGAGCAAGCATCTTGAAGGCTCCCACACTTGCAGTACATGTCAATCAATGCCGTGCACAGACGCACAGTGAACGGAATCCTGCTGCTCTTCGCATAAGAGTGCGCCCACTTGCCCGTATCCAATGAACCTAACTGCGACACTGTGGCAAGCACAGAGAGAATGGTAACCTCGTTCGGCTTCACCCTGCACTTCAGCATACTGCGGAAGAGCATCAGAGCGTCATTGGGACGGGCATGCTGCATGTACCCGTCCATCAACGTGTTCCAGCAGGCAGTGTCTCTCTCAGGCATTTTGTCGAACATCTGTTGGGCGAGTTCGAGATTGCCATCTTTAGCATAGCAGGTGACCATGGCAGTATAAGAGACCATGCTGCGGGCAGGCATTTTATCGAACAGCTTGCGGGCGGAGGAAACATCAGCGCCACGGGCGTACATGTCAAGGAGGGCGGTGGCGACGTAGGTGTCGGCGAGAAGGGAGCGCTTGAGGGAGAGAGAGTGGAGGGCGCGGCCAAGGTTGATGGGAGAGGCCTTGAGGGCGGAGGAGAATGTGAAAGCGTTTGGGGGAGGGGAAGACGGGGAGGAGAGCATTTGGGAGAAGAGGAGGAGAGCGGCGTGGTGGAGGCCGTGAAGGGCGTGTGCGTGGATAATGGAGGACCAGAGGAAGATGTTAGGGTCGGGGGTGAGGCGGAAGAGGGAGAGTGAGAGGTCCGGACGGCCGATGGAGGAGTAGGACCTCTGCAGTTTGAAGTTAACGATAGGGTGGAGGTGATGGCCGGAGCGAATGGCGGCACCGTGAAGCTCGAGGAGGCCGCGAGGAGTCGATACAGAGCGGTCGATATGGCTGGCGATGGCTTGAGGGCCGAGAGGAAGAGGAGGCGGTGAGAGTGTTAGCCGGCGGGGAGAGGAATGAGCGGATTTGGGGCCAGTGCTGGCCGGAAAAGTGGCGGGTGAGGACATGAGTTGTAGCGCCGGGTTCAGGCTTGCATTCGAGCTGATGACAAATGGCCGCTGATATTTGCACGCCTAGATTAGATATTTAGAGACTCATTTTTTTGAAATTTATCTAATTTATAACCTAAATGAAAGATCCTAATTGCAGCCCTTCTAGGCCCATTTCACATTTTCTCTTCCGCACATCCGACTTGAACTCCCGCTGCCGCTCGGAGAGTCTTGAAACGTCGTCGGTGCCCCTCCAAAGCCCCTTGACGATGTAGCCGCCGCCTGGAGTGCTCGCCGCCGCCGCTGCTCGCCGCCGCCGCTGCTCGCCGCCGCTGCTGCTCGTCGCCGCTGCCCGGTGTGCTCTTCGTCGTCGCCACCTCCTGGAGTGCTCTTCGCCGCCGCCTGGAGTGCTCTTCGCCGCCGCGTGGTGTGCTCTTCGCCGCCACCTGGAGTGCACTTCGCCGCCTCATAATGTATTTTTTCTTGTTTTTTTCCCATTTTTTCATGTTTAGGGTTTCCTGGTTAAGAGGTTTGCTGGTGGGTAGTGTAAGAATCTTGATCAGCTTATTTTACAGTTATCATTCCAGTTTCGAGCTAAGTTTCAGGTGAATGCAACCGATTGGAGACATGTCCATAGGGTAGTCATTCCAGTTTTGAGCGAGTTTTATTGGTTTTTTACACTTCTTGATTGGGAGTTGGATTGGGATGCTGAGCCTCGGTTGAGAAAATTGTTCGTGCATGTAACATACCAAAGATCACAGTGCTAGACGCGCTGCGTTGTTTTCCGCCAATATGATTTTGTGTGTGTGATTGATCTAAAATACATATATATTTTAAGACCATTGTATTTCGCTGTGCAAAAATTACACTGTTGTAGTTTTTGGTATACTTCATTTTATCAATTAGTAGGAGGAAAAAAGATAAATAAAATCTTTTTAAATTTTGTTTTAAAGGCCTGTAAATATCCGGTGTGGCTGCAAATATCTATTTACGGATTGTAAATATCAAATATTAGCGCCCGAGAAAAAACTCCATCTCGTGTTAAATGGAAACCACCATCCGCATAAATTTGCCTGTTTGATTGGCGCGATGTGTTATGAAGCCATTCTTTTTTATCAAATTGTTTTTTCATTTACCAAATTTTTCAACTTCTCATGACTTCATTTGTCATTGTCACCTCGAAAACAAACAGCTATTAGTCAGCATATTATGCATGGTTGTCGCACAAACAGCTATTAGTGGATTAAATAGTTCATCAATAATTTGATAATGGGTTCCACAAAATTTGATCCAAATTCATTTTTTAAAGTCGAATTCAAATTAGAGTTCGAAAGATATTTGAATCGGAATAGTATTATCTCTATTGGCAAAATTTGTGAACTTTTTGTGAATAATAGTTGTTGCGCTCAAACTCGATCCTCCTAAACCGGTCTAGATTGGACCGTGTTAGTCTGGGAGCGGTCAAGCACGCAATCAGTCACTAAGTAAACAAATGAACAAGACGATTTTTACGTGAAAAAACTCTTCAATCGGGTAAAAAACCACGTGATCGGATCTGTGTCGATCAAACTTCAGTATTCATTCCGAGTTACAAATTTGTTGCAAAATCGAGGGCGACATGCCGCTGCTCATTATAATTTGGAGATGAGAGAGAGTATACATGTGCTCGATGAACTTGAATTTAACAACTTTCGGCGGTGCGAGCTTTCCGGGGTGCTTCGCGAATGTTGAACATGACGGTGAAACCGGCAGAATGATGTTGGTGGAGCGTGTGAAGAGGCTTCCCTGAGCAGTTGTCGTTACTCTCCCTTTGCGGTGGGCTTGGACGAATCCAGAGTGGAGAGGCGGTGACTCGTAGGAGGATTTCGGTAGAGAGGTGGTGGCTCGTAGGAGAATTCTGACAGAACTCTGGCCTGAGGAATAAGAAAGCACCGTGGAAAAAAGGTGAGAAATGAGAAGGTCTGGAGCCTTTTTATAGCCTCCAGAAGCTGGTCACCGTAGTTATGCGTCTCTCCGCACACCGTAACCACCTCAATTAATAGGCGCAGACCATGCTTCGCATAGTTTGGAGCGCATATTATTCAAATATTATTTTTACTAAATGCAGACCCCAACTAAAGTCAATGCTGCCCCAATATCGGAGGTGGTTATGTAGGTGATTACCCGATCAACGGACGGTCCTGATCGCGGGAGATTTATCGGGCGCTGGAGAGAAGATACAGCGGCGAGGACAACAGAGATACCTCTCAAAGCGGGGAAGGGAGGCGGCCAGTTGCCACCTTATACGATGGCCCTGACGGCGGTGGCGGGCCGCCGGCATGGCACCGCCAAAAGTGGTCAGATGACCGCGCTGGGGCGGCCCGTCGGGCGAGCCCCTGGTGTTGGTCGCTAGCCGTGAGACCGGCACCGGCCAGCCACAAGGTGTGGTCGTTCGGTTCCAACTCGGGCTCGGTGCGACCGGTCAAGCGGTCCCAGCCGGAGGGCCGTGTGCGGCCCGCCGCGCCTTGCACCTCCCGCGGTGGTCGCGGGATGGAGCGCTCTCGCCGGCCGAGGAGGGCCGGCGGGGCCGCCGCGCCCCACGGCCACGGACACGCAGTCGTGGTGCGTGGCCTCACGGCTGGCCAGAAGCTGGGCTGATTTGAGCCGACCAACCGGCAATTTGAGAGAGGGGTAGGCCTCCTCGACTGGCCACGGGCGGTTAGGGCGAGTAGGATCCCGACACGCGGATCGTGCGCTCTGATCTCGCGCGCGGTTGTTCCCCTATGATCCTGACTAAAGTGGTGGGATCATGGGGGAGTGGGCTACTCGAACCCCAATTATGTTATAAATGGACTTGTCCCCATCAACTGCCCCTCGAAATCCCCGGTGTTAGAAACCATTCTTGAGAACAGCAGGGATTTCCTTTTCTCATACAAAGGATTCTTTTGGTGGCAATAATGGTGATCGCAAATGGGGAGGTGCCAGAGAAGACGGACAACGCGCTTCACATGCTAAGGTAAGCCGAAAAAGAGGCGGAAATTGGAAAAGGCACGCTTGGAAAAGGGAGGTACGGCGTGCCAAGCCGCGAATGGAGGAGCGCAGTCGCACGTGCACGCTCGCTGCTGCGGGGACGGGCTTGTCCACACGGGCGTCCACTGGCGTGTGTGTACCTGGGTGCGGATGTGCACCCCGGGTATGTGCAGGCAAGTGCGCACCGGGGAGCACTTAGGCGTGGAGCCCTAGCGGGCGCGGTGCGCGGGTGCATGTCCGCGCCAACGCTCATGCCCCCCCCCCCCCCCCCCCCCGCGCTGGGCGTGGGCGTTGCACCACCTTGGCTCTCGCGGGCGCTAGTACTCCACTTTGGGTAGGCGCGGGCGCCGCGCCCATTGGCTCTTGTGGACGCTCGTGCTCCCCTTTGGGTAGGTGAGACCCTGCATGCGTAAGGTTTATGTGTGGACTTGCGTACGTGCGTACGCGCACACCCATGTACGTTTTGGTACGGCTTTTGAATTCCCGTGCTGGGATTGCAAGCACTGGTTGCTCAATTGAACACCTTCTACTTGATTGATTTTGTCTAACCTTTACTTTTTTCCCAGGTTTTAAAGTAGCCCACGACACCCTTGCGGCTGCGCTCGTCGCTCACTGCTAAACAAGTCGCGATTTGGCATAAGAGATTTGAGTTACCTGCCGATCTTGAAGTGAGAATACCTTATGTTGAGGAGAGAGTTTAGAATCCCTCGAGAGGTTGGTTACTGGTTTGCGAGACCACATTGAGATTCGGCTTCCGTTTTCCACCGTTTGAGGAGGTGATTGTTATTTTAAAGTTATGTGGTGTTTTGATGTCCTAGTTTACGCGTCTTGGGATAACACGCCTCACGGGAACCGCCGCACGGGGATCGACATGCGCGATCCGCGCGCCGGGATCCCACTCCCCCTAACCGCCCGGGGACGAATGAGGGGTCCAGCCCCTCTCTCCCTCCTTCGGCCGGTCGGCTCAAACCGGACCAGCTTCCAGCCTGCCGGGAGGCCGCGTCGTACGACCGCGCGTTCGTGGCTATGGGGAGAGGCGGCCCTTCCGGCCCTCCCCGGTCGGAGGGAGCGCTCCCTCCCGCAACCACCACGGGAGGTGCGGTGCGCGCACGGCCCTCCGACCGAGAGTGTTTGACCGGCCAAGCCTGGCTCGAGTTGGAACAGGCTGGCCGCACCTTGCGGCCGGCCGATGCCAGTCTCGCGACCGGTGTGGGTCTCTCAGTCGGCGACCGTCGTCGGCGCCATGCCTAGCATTCGGTGTTGGGGGCGTGCCCGAGGTGCCTCCCGAGCGCGGCCAGTTGGCCCCTTCGGCTCCGGCCGGCCATCCGCACCCTTAGTCGGTGCCGCGTCGGTGGCCCGCCACCGCCGCCAGGGTCGGCGTGTAAGGTGGTGGTCGTCCGCCTCCCTTGCCCTCTTTGGGTGGCATCTCTATCGTCCTCGCCGCTGCGCCTTCTCTCCGACGTCCGATCAATCTCCCGCAATCAGGATCGTCTGTTGCACGGGTAACCACCCGGGTAACCACCTCTGGTACTGGGGGAGCCTTGACTTCAGTTAGGGCCTGCATTTAGTAAAAATAATATTTGAAGAATATGCGCTCCAAACTATGCCCCCAATATTTTGGGTGGTTACAGTGTGCAGATAGTCGCATAACTACCGTAACCACCTTCTATAAGCTATAAAAGGCTTATCAGGTCTCCTCATTTCTCACCTTTTTCCTCAGTGCTTTCTTCTTCCTCAGGTCAGAGCTTCGCTAGAATTCTCCTACGAGCCACCACCTCTCTACAAGAATCCTCCTACGAACCACCGCCTCTCCGCTCGGGATTCATCCAAGACCACCGCAAAGGGAGAGTAACGACAACCGTTTAGAGAAGCCTTTTCACACGCTCCGCTAGCATCATTCCGCTAGTTCTGCCGCCGTGTTCAGCATTCGCGCGACATCTAGGAGAGCTTGCACCGCCGAAAGTTGTTAAATTCAAGCTCATCAAGCGCGTGCATACTCTCTCTCATCTCAAAATTATAATGTGGAGTGGTCTGTCGCTCTCGATTCTGCAACAAATTTGTAACTCGGAACGCATAGTGAAGCTTAACCGGCACGGATCCGGTCACTTGGTTTGGGGTTTTTCCACGCAAAAATCGTCTTATGCATTTGTATACTTACTAAGTGACTGATTGCGAGCTCGACCGCTGCCGGGCTAAGACGGTCCAATTTACACCGGTTTAGGAGAGTTGAGTTTGACCGCAACAATAACAATATCTTTATCTTTATCAAAACTATATTAAGAGAGAAAACACCATTTGGTTAATTATGCAACTTTCTGATTTTACTCTTCTGTATTACAAAAATCTCAATCTTATTAATTTATGTGTTTTTTAAATTTTAAAATATGTATTCTCGTATAGGTAAAATCTCTTACATCTTTCACTATTATAAGGAAAAAGTTGGCTTTGGTGTAACATTCAAAATTGTTGCAGATACTGTTTTTCTTTTACTTTAATGACTTAACATGTATTATAATACATTTCAAAAAAAAAATACAATGTCATTTATGTAATTATACCATATCCCCAAAATAAAAATATTGATGAAAATTTTTAAATTAGAAAATATTATTAGAGCTCCAAAACCTACTATAGTAGACTATCATTACACATGTCAGCAGTCTTTTCGAGAAAGGCTATTATTATGCATGTCAATAGTATTTTCGAGAACCTACAATTAAACTCATTAATTTTATTAAAGTTGATTTAACATGGATAACATATATGAATTAATTAAGATAAAGTAATTGATAGTATTTATTTTAAGTTTTATTAATTAATCAAAGGGGCGGAGCCCCGTATATATAGACATCAAGGTACTGTCGCAATTGGCCGTAGGGGCGGAGAATCGTGTTTGTCACTAGTATATTAAAAGGGAAGAACATCATTTGGTTAAACATTCAACTTTCCGATTTTATCTATTTTTATTAAAAAAATTCAATCTCATTAATTTATGCGTTTTTTTATTTTAAAATACGCGTTATCATATAGGTAAAATTTCTTGTCTATAATAATAAAAAATGTGTTTTCACCGTCTCTCGCAAACCTCCATGCGCAAGAAAAAAATGAGCGTTGGATGGAGTATAGCATAGCCGCCTCCATGGATGCAGCCTAGGACGAACTGTGAGTTGTTAGAGCTCATCCTTCGGCACCTTGTGCAACAACTCCGCCCGATCTTCTACAACGCGGCACAACTCCCCCGACCTCCTTCCATTCACCACCGGTCAAGAGGATAATTGTCCAACCCTGCAGATCCAAAGGTTCTTCCTACAAGCTTACTCTTTGCTTTCTCCGCGACATCTAGAGATTATTAGATAAATAGGTTCTATTATTGTGAGATTCATCCATCTCTTGGTTCGGTGAATCCGGATCTTGGAGCAGAAGATCATATCACTCTCGTTCTCAATCAAGAGTCCTTGTCGGATTTCTGTTGCGTGGATCTATTTCTTTCAGCTAAAAAGGAGGGCAAATAAACACTTTCTGGATTGAATGTGAAGACCTCGTCTCATCGTCGTATGGATCAGATGATTTTGCTATTTTTTGTGTTTTAGAACTAAAGCATGATGTTGAAGAAAAGTGTGCTCGACACCATCAAATTACAGTCCTTCGATGTCACTGACTTTCTCAGTTGGAAACTACAAGTCCAACTAGGAATGAAGGAAAGACAAATTTTCTACACCATTCAGAGTGATTTCGCCACTACCCGTGAAGATGTTGTCTAATATCAGTAGAGAAAGGACGAAGATTTCTGCAAGGACTACCTCCTGAACTCCCTGAATCCTCGTCTCTCCTTGACCAACAACGGGTCCTATTCCACAAGAAATTTAGGACCGCTTGAACGCGAATTTCCAGAAGGAGAGACTGTCAAAAACTCTCCTTTGGGAGAAGTTCTTCAACTATATGTTCACTGCCAGCATGTCAGTCACCTCTCAAGCAATTGAGCTGGAAAATTTGTGTCTCAAGCTGGAGGATGACCATTCAAAGATGTTTGATAGTCTCTTTATGTACTTGATCCCGAGTAAGCTGCCACCTGAGTGGATCGCCTTCAAAACTGAAATGCATAGATAGAAGGAGAAGATCGCACTATATGAACTCAAAAGGTTTATCCACATTGAGGACCAAAATATTGCTGGGAAAAGCTTGGAGAAAGTTGTTCAGCCCTCATAGGCTGTCAACTTCGTTTTACGGACCAGCAAGCCTCATCAAAAGCCATCGACACCCAAAGGTGAAACCTCTGCTAAGTTGGTGGAAAAAAGCCTTCTTTCAAAAGGTTGAAGGAAAAGTACTACAACTACAGCAAGTGCAGTCATTGGGACACGTAGTGAAAGGCTCCGAAAAAGGAGGAAGCCCCACAAAATACTGCAAATATAGTAGTCGACAACTCCAAACCCAAGTCCTTGTGGCTATGATCGGGAGTAATCACTGGAGTGCGTCTTCTGAGTGGTGGCTGGGCAACGGTACAACCTGTCATATGACTAATGACAAGGATCTTCTGACTGGGGTTACATCAATCGAAGAAAATATGAAGAACTGCACTGGAAGAGAGACCAAGAAGACTCATGCCAGGACAACAGAGCTGGTCTTCTCTTCAGGTAAACTTTAATTTTAGAACATGTTAAAGTAGTACCAAATTTAACTAAAAATTTAATTTCTATGAGTTTGCTAGATAAGGCTGTAATGTCGTTCACAATCATAAATAGTAGAATAACTTTAAATATTAATTCACATTATTTTCATTGTGCATACATGATTAATGATATGTATAAACTTAGTCTAGACAATTATAATATTAATCAAATAAGTTGAACCCTGATTGATCCTAGGTTTTACATAATAGAGTTGAACATGTGAACTATAAGAAAATGCGAGATCTACTTAAGAGTAGCAATATCCAGTTAGATCTATCTATTCGATTTGATATATGTCAGGTGTATGCACAAACTATCACTAAAAATCCTTATAAGTCAGTTTCTAGAAGCACATAACTTTTTAAATTGATATATTCTGACATTTGTGATTTTCGAAGTCAAGTCACTAGAGGTAAAATGAAGTATATCATTACCTTCATAGACGATTATTCTAGATGTTGTCATGCGTACCTATTGAAATCGAAAGACGTAACTTTCGAGACCTTTAAGATTTCAAATTTCAGGTATAAAATCAATTAAATTTAAAGATTAAGAGATTTAGAAGTGATCGAGAAGAAAAATACACTGTGACTGAGTTCAATGAATTTTATGTCTCTAAGGGTATAATCTTTGAAACTACTGTTCCTTACTCATCCAAGTCAAATGATATTGTTGAGCGTAAGAATAGAACTTTGATAGAAATGATAAATTTTATGTTCTTCACAGCTGTCATGCATAATTCTTTTTGGGGAGAAACAGTCCTAATTACAAATAATATTCTAAATAGATTGTCTCATTCAAAGCTCAACTCTACTCTGTATGAGTTGTGCTACGGTGATCATTGTATATATGACACTCTAAAGACTTGAAGCTTGTTGCGGTCTAACTCAACATCCCGGAATACTTGGACCGTCATAGCTCTCAGAACAGTCGAGCGCACACACAGTCAATAGAGTAGGTCGATTGTACACAAATAATTTTAACGTGGACAAATCGCTCAGCTGGGTAAAAACCCACTTGAATGGGTCTGTGCCGGTCAAAGTCCACTATCTTCGGGTTGTTACAACTTGCTCGTGAAGTCGAGGGTCACATGCCATCTCTCGTTACAGCTTTGGGGGGTGAGAGAACACTTAGCATGCGTCGGATGACAGGCCGTCGCGCCGGGAGTTGTTATAAATTGCGCTTTGCGCTGGTGGTCTTCAGATAGCGACTTGCCAATTCTTGAACGCGGGAGCGGAGCGTTTGAACTCGTGGTTGCGGGGGCCACTTTAAACTGGAGAGATTTGACTTTGAAGGGTGGCTTTGACTTGACCCGCTTGTAGTTCGGGTGCGGCTCGGGTGTTGCTCGTAGCAAGAATTCGACAGAGCTTCAATCTGAGGAAGAAGAAGTCTCGGAGGAAAAAATGTGAGAAATGAGGAGGCATGTGGCTCCTTTTATAGGCTCCTTTTAATGTGCATATTTCAATATTTGGAGAACACTTAAATAAATTATATAAAATATTAATTAAATCCTCCCCCACTAACCCGACGGTTAGTGGGTGGTTACGCGCGAATCGGACGACCGAGGATGCTGCTTGACAATCGGACGACGGGAGCGGGACTCTGTGGGCGGTCGACGAACTTGCCGCTAGGTTCGCCGACGAGGGGAGGACCGTCGATGGCAGCCAGGGCGGAGCGACCGCTCCCCTTGGTCGTGTGCCGACGACCAAAGGAGGGGACGACTGAGGCGGCCGCCCCCTTGGCCGCTTGGGCGGCCAAGGAAGGGGACGACCTGAGAGGCCGCCCCTTGGTCGTACTGGCGGCCAAGGAAGGGGGCGGCCCGGGCAGCCATCCCCTGGGCCACGCGGGTGGCCGAGGAAGGGGGAGGCCTGAGAGGCCGCCCCCTTGGCCGTGCCAGCGACCAAGAAAGGGAACGTCCCAGACAGCCGCGCCTTGGCCGCGCCGGCGGCCGAGGAAGGGGAGGCCCGGGCGGCCTCCCCCTGGGGCGCGCCGGCGGCCGAGGAAGGGGGCGGCAAGGACGGCTGCCCCCTTGGGCGCTCCGGCGGCCGGGGAAGGGGGGCGGCCGGGGCGGCCGCCCCATGGGGCGCGCCGACGGCCGAGGAAGGGGGCGGCCACCCCCATGGGCGTGCCGACGGCCGAGGAAGGGGGCGGCCGCCCCCATGGGCGCGTCGATGGCCGAGGAAGGGGGCGGCCGGGGCGGCCGCCCCCTTGGGCGCACCGGCGGCCGAGCAAGGTGCGACCCGAGCAGCCGCATCCTCGGTCGCGGCCGGGGCCGATGCGGCGATAGAGGGTGGGCGGCTGGCAGCCGGGGAGGAGGCCAGTCGGTCTCCGCAAGCGAGGTGGGGCTCGCAGCGGCCTGCCCATTATGCGTAATGGGATCGGCGCGCGGGGGATCGGGCGCGGTGATCGCGCACGTGGTTGATCCCATGATCACACTTCCTTTGAGGTGGAGATCATGAGTGTGAAATTATATGCACACCCGATTTCTATAAAATGGGGGTCATCCCCAACATGGTTGTATTGCTTATGTGAGAATATGAGATCTTAATAGACCTAAGGTAAGACCTAGAACAACAACCTGTGTTTATTTAGGTAGTGCAAAAAGCAATGCAGCTGACAAGTTTCTGAATCTATTCACTAATACAATGATAGAGAATAATGATGTTATTTTCTTTGAAAACAAATTTATAAAGATCATGGCTTAATTGTCTCTGTGTCTACTGATATGATTGTAGAATCTACTATATAACCTGAAGCCGGCCCCTCTAACACTTCTTCTCAACCTTTGGAGATGGAACCTATTCCTCTTATAGTATCTATAAGAGATAGAATCCCTAAATATTTTGGTGAAAATTTTGTCACATACCACTTAGAGGATAATTCATTCTCCTATCAAGAAGTAATGTGATCAAAAGATTCATTAATGTGGGTAGAAGATATCGATGATGAGATGAACTTGCTGCTACAAAATAACACTTACATCCAGTTAACCTACAAAAATGAGCTAAATTCCTATGATTCAAGTGAGTTTTGAAGAAGAAATTGCATAGTGATGAATCTATAGCCAGATATAAAACACATTTAATATCTAAGGATTATAAACAGTATGAGGAATAGACTAATTTGATGTTTATTCACATTTGTGTCATCTATCGACTATTAATATTCTTCTTCCCTTAATGTCTATCGAGAACTTTGTAGTTCATCAGATAGATGTGAAGGCAGTCTTCTTAAATAGAGAGCTTGATGAAGAGATCTACAAGACACAATCTGAAAGTTATGTAAAAATTTAAAAGATAAAATATGTAAACAAGATAAATCAATTTATGGGTCTAAGCAAGCGCCTAAAATGTGACACATGAAATTTGATCAAGTGATAAAGAGTTTTGGATTTCAGTACAGTCTCTCTGATAAATGCATTTATCACCGCTCAATGTCAAATAAGACAGTCATTATATGCTTAAATATGAATGACATGTTGATTCTATGGTTGGATCTTACTATAGTGATAGATATTAAATTCACTATTGCAAAATCATTTGACTTGAAAAACCTTGATCATGTTGATAAGCATAAAGAGAAAACTCACATTGGAAGAGAATAGGCAGACAAAGTGGGGAGTCGATAGCAGACGGATTTGGGGCCTTGTGGCTCGTCCAGCTACTTTGGGGTTAAGACCAGCAAGATTTGACGGCGTCTCGCTTGTAATCTTAGTAGTTCGACGTGGTAGGAGGCGACGTAAGCTCTTGTGGAGGCGGGCCCTGGCGGCAGGCAGCGAGAGTTGATGCTGGTTGAGCGTGCGGGTAACTCAATCGGGAAGACGACAGAAGAGGGGCGAGGGGCAGGAAATAGAGACTTGATTTTATATATTAGGTGTTATATATATTTTTTATTTCATGTGTTGGAAATATTGATATAGCCCTAAATATAAACGCCAAAAATTAAACTTAAAAATAAAATAGAAATATTCTGACCGCCAAATAGCCATTATAAAATAGGCGTTGAGTTTGATAGGGTTGAACTCTTGAAGGAGACTTGTTGGCCGGTTTTGTTTTCATTCAAATAGTTGACTTGAGTTCTTGAAATAGTTTAATTTGGATCAACCGCTTTCAATTGAAAGTGATGGAATTGAAGCGAGATTTGGTCTCAGCCGCCTGATTGAACTTTGGACGGCTCAAAGGCTACATGTACGCATGTGTGTGTGTGTATGTAGATGTATATGATATTGACCTATTCATATATACAATAAATTGAATATTTTAACATGTGTAAACAAATATTTTTAGAATAATTAAAATAAATATTTGCTTTGTAATTACTAATTACTGCTATGAAAATTAAGAGTAATAAAAATATTTACATGAAATATTTTGATAAATAAAATATGGGCGTTTATATTGGCAGCTCGCATATCGATATTGGCAGCCCAATTATAATGGCAGCCTAAAATATGGCTATTAGCAGCCCGATGGATACTGGAAGCCCAAACAATAAATTGTTAAATAGACATTTTTCGAAAAAATGTTCAACATGAAAGTTGTAATCTCGTCGAGATCTACAACTTTTATGTTGAACACTTTTTCTAAAAATGTCATATAGTCGGCCTATTTTCAAAAGGCGCGGAACCCGGGCGGAACTCGCATAGTTCCGCCCGGGTTCCGCGCCTTTTGAAAATAGGCCGACTATATGACATTTTTAGAAAAAGTGTTCAACATAAAAGTTGTAGATCTCGACGAGATCTACAACTTTCATGTTGAACACTTTTTTCTAAAAATGTCATATAGTAGACCTATTTTTAAAAGACGCGTGTTCCGCATTTTGGGCTGCTATTAGCGGTCATATTATGTATGTTTTTTCTTATTTTCTGGGCTGCCAATATCGATATGCGGGCTGCCAATATAAACGCCCTAAAATATTAATGATTTATTTAAAGTGCAGTAAGAATATTAAGTTAAAATCAAGGTTTTGAGAACCGGACCGGAGATCGAACCGGTGAGTTCAAAGGTTCAAGGTCCGACCGGTTGAACCGATCGGACCGGGATCGAACCGTTTGTCCGTGATATATATATATATATATATATATATATATATATATATATATATATATATATATAACGGCTAGTGCAACATTGATCTTTCCAATTTTGTCCTTGCACCAAAGGGTTATTCACCCTTATATATTAGAAAATAAAAAAATAATATTATAATAAATATTTGCATATATATTGTTATTTATCATCATTATATTCAGGTATAAATAAAAACAATATATTCATTAGCACCATATAGCCGATCCCAGTATAATGGGATAAAGGCATGAGTGTTGTTGTTGTTTTATAAATATAAATATTAAAAAATAATTGAAATCAAAATTAAATATAATATATATATAGTTAACATGTATATAAGTTAATAAAAATAATTAAAGATATTATATTAATAAAAATGAATAATAGTTTTTAAATTAAAATGTTAGATGTATTTTACTAATAAATATGAATAGATATATTATATATATAATATAGTTCTTGTGTTTTCAACAAAGGCAATTTGACCTAGTGGATGAGGCATTTAGATAATATTAATAGGTTGCGGGTTTGAATTACAACAGCTTTTATTTAAATTAGGATTTTTACCGGGCTTGAGTTCGGATTTTTACCCGCCCGATTTCGGGGAACCGCCCACGGTTCCCGGGTTTCCGGTCGACCCGCCCGGTTCCCCGGTTTTCGGGCGGTTCATGTGTAATCCGGTTCTTGAACATGGACCGGACCGGATAGGTGCCCGGTCGGCGGTCTGACCGGTCCAACCGGCCGGTCCGGTCCGATTTTTAAAAGCTTGGTTAAAATTCAAATATGGAAGAGGAATTTTTGAATTCTGAGTTATGGATCTAAATTTTTGTCTAGCAAGGATATCAAAATGTTCTCACATGAGATCATTTTGATCTTCTGGGAGATCATTTTGATCTCATGGGAGATTATTTCGATCTTTTCAATCACTCACTTCCCCTTTTTGTGTGTGAGCGAATTAGAACATTTGAATGATCTCTTATGAGATTGGAATGAGCTCCTAGAAATCGAAATGATTTTCAAATGAAAGTTTGGATCCATAGCCTGGTCAACACACAATTAGATCTCCAAACTTGGATATAAGCAAATATAAAAAAACACTCAAATTTACATGGGTACAAAACAAGGATAAAACAAGAAAATATAGAGAAAATTGCAAGAGGTTAAGACTCTGTTTGAAAGAGCACCGGTGGTCATGAGTGTGATGGTTATGAAACCACCCAACCTCACTTAAGCATCCTCTGCCACTTTTATCTTTTCTCGATGACGGTCATAACCATTGTTTTGCAAAACATGTTGTAACACCCTCATTCGGCCACAAATAATATAACAGCAGGTACGGTCGGGACCCCACGTCATATTACACGAACAGACTATAGAGTTACGAAATGAAACCATAAACTTTATAAATCTAAACACAGAGTTGCAAACTAGCGGAAACAATAACGAGTTAAAACCAACCACCTAAGAGGGAATGTGCACTAACGGTCATACACCGTGAATGAAAAGAACATACATGACAACGTTCTGCTCTTAAGGCCTTATAATAAAAAAAGTTTCATCAAATTAAAGACGGTTTCCAAACATCGGCACGCAGGCCGGCAAAATAGGAAAAACAATAGCAAAACTTGGGCCTTCGAGGGACGACACGGCTTTGAGCTCCAGCCCGCTATTTTCCGCTTGGCTCCGCACCATCTGCACGCAAAACATTCCACCAAGCAGTGACAAATAAAACAACGGTAGCTGGATATGACCGAATTATAACGACATCACCCCTTTCTCGGGGTGGTGGTGCTTAATCCTTGCAAGCAATTAGCATGTTCACATATTTAATATAAATGTGCAATTTAAGCATCATTCATCATAGACGATGATGCAAACCGTTCAATGTCTCATGCACTTAGGGCACCTTAATGGCGTACCGGGTTTCCCCAAGTCCCACCTTTTTGCCATCACAAGCATACAGACATGCATAGAGCACCTCAACGGTGAACTCCACTAGTCCACCACCATTCTCAGTACCGGACTGGATGGTTCCGCTTGAGCATTACTAGTCAGGCCTATAGCCTCAGCTCACGCCTATGCCAACAACAGTTGCCACGTACTTTAGGTATATTTAATCGAACGGCATAGAGCGGGTACAGTTCAGCTCTTTCCCGTTGCTCAAATCATCGTGTCGATTAACGACAATGATGCGGGTCAGCATCCCCTTTCCCGTACACGACATAACACACGTTATGTTTCAAGGTTGGCACTCGTGGCCACCAAAGTTGGGCACCCAAGACACGCAACCCAACACGCTAGCACACAGTCTTCAAGAGACCGGTTACGCAAACAACACAACAAAAGCTCCCTGGGAGCTAATGTTAACGATACAACGATCCTAACAAACATTAGGGTGTTTCCTGTAACACACCTCCAGTACTAACTACCGCTCCGGGCAGACCCCCATTCCAAAACATTCAACTACTACAGAGTCTTCTCCGGGAACTCACAGACCATAGCCAATCCATAACACACGTCCGGATGGGCTTCACACAATATGCCTAAAACCGTACTCGCATTTCCGGATACTAAATGCAATTAAATAACAGAGATGTACACATCGACCCGTCGGAGAGCACCTTTCCCCCACCCGTTAGTGGGGAGGGGCTTCCATGCAAACACGCTAAAATTAAGGGCTTCACCTGACCAAGAAGAAAAGTTGTCACTCTTGACGCTCGTTTCAGAGCCATAACTTGGTCGTCACGAACTTGGTTTCCACGCACCGGTCTGAGCTCCAAATTGAACATTTCACTTTAATCCCCAACCAAACTCGAGTTGCTCACCACCAACACCTCCGGACATCCTCCTCCTGCAAGCGTAATCCCAAACCTAACCCTAATCCCTCTTGTTTGGCCAAGAGGAGAGGGAGGTTGGTCACGACCTCAACCTTAGCCGGCGACGGCCGGGACAAAAAAAAGGAAGGGAGGTCTTTCCCCCTTATAGGCGGCCGCTGGGGCAGAGGAAAGAGGCGGGGCTCCTGCAGCGGTGGTGAAGGAGAAGGAAGTCGGGGTTCTGCCCCTCCTTCAACGGTGACGGGAGAAAGAAGAGAGAGAGATAGAGAAGGGAGATCCTCCTTTCTGCTGGCGATGGGAGACAGTAGGAGGCGGCTTCCTCCTTCCAGCCGGCGGTCGATCGAGGGAAAAATGCGGCCTGCGCAAAAAAGTTGAGAGAGGGAGAGAGAGAGGGAGATCGAGAGGGAGGGGGAAAAGGCGGGTTAGAGAGGGTGAATGGTTAGATTTAGGTTTTATATCAAACCTTAGCCCAAACCCTCTATCCGCAGACCCAAAACTTTACACGCACACCACACCCTCTAAATGCACCCCAAAATTATTTCGGTTAGATTTGGGGCATTACACATGTACTTAATGATGCGACGTTTTTGCCCATTCTCACCGGTGCAAAAATGACGCGCCCCACAGGGCCTAAAGAGAGCGATGAATTTGTTAATGTATATTTGAGTATATAACAGACTCAGAGGCTTACGAGTCTGGTTCGGATTACGGGATATCTGACACCCGTACCCGTATTGAATCTAGGATTTGCCTATAAAATCCAAGCTACGGGCAACGAGGAGGTAGATTCACTTTGACAACCACCCGGAATGCTTCGAGCGACCTAACAATCTCGAAGTAATTTGCCCTAGCCGCTCAAAATCTTTCTGATGGAATTCTCACCCCGCCGCATGGAGAGAATCTCGCTGCCTTGATCGCGATCGGAAGATAAGCAGGCCCGCCGCTAGTTTGTTCGGAACAGAGAAAATCCCAGGTCGCTATTTTTTCTTGGGTGGAGCCGCTGCCACACTCTGGTTGATAACGTCCAGGCGCTCGATCGAAGAGCAAGGAGCCACCCAATCCTGTCGCTCTGCTTCTTGAGATCTGTTGGTCTTCACCGTCTGGAATGGGAAGAAGACTGTCGTCCCCGTCGTTCGCGAAACCAGCGATTCTTCCATGACAGTACGATCAGGATAGTAGAAAACACCTCTCGAGCTGCTAATGACAGAGGTGTAGTAGATTCTGATAATGTCGGACTCCATTAACTCGGCTACAAGCAAGAGCTTAAGCGCGATCTCTCGGTTTTGTCCTATTTCGCCCACTCCTCGGTTATATCGACACTCACGGAGATCACAACGATGTACATTACCGGGATCAGATATGGTTGAACTATTTCCATGACCTACCGGTGGTTGGTTGCCAGATTTTTTACAACGATGGTGGGACTCTCCATGGCCGAGATTTTCTATTGTTACCCAACTTTCGGCGGGCTCTATTATTGGAGTGCCAGGCTCTCGGGAAGAGAATGGCCGTCGTTTGCCTCTCGGGAAGAGCATATGGCATCAGATTTCAGATTGCAGTCCTTGCTGGGGAGTGCATTTGTGCAACTCTATGTGGAATATCTTACTCAATCTAGCATTGACGCATGGGGGAGGAAGACTTGCACATTCAAGGATTGCAGCAGATCGAGATCTACTTGCTCTTGTCGATCTTGGATTTTTGTTGACTCTTCAGAGTTTTTGGCTATCAGATTTAATCTTCGGCGATCGTGTTCAGTCGAAGAGGAGGAGAAAACAAAATACTGGATTGGATCTGAAGTCAACGACTTGTCTTTGCACAGACCTGGTGAAATTATTCTGATTTGCGTTTTTCATTTTAAAAAGTTGAAACGTAGCACCTGTGATAAAATAAAATTGCAGCCGTTTAGTCTCACTAATTTTCCTGGGAGAAAACCCCATGTTCTCTTTACTTGAAAGAACAGGAGATTTATCACACAGTGCTCAGCGATTTTGCCATTATCGGAGAGTTGGGTTGAGCATTTTATTCGAATTTCAAAAGTCGCTCGAATATTGAGTCGAATCGGAATCAGTTAAACTTGATTCGACTCCATTTGAGTCGATTCAATTTGACTCGAATCTGATTTCGAGTCGATTTTGAGCCATCCCTGAATCGCTCGAAATATGATTTGAATCAGCAAGAATTAATTAAAAATATGATGTATTTATTAATATATTCTTATTTTAAAATTAAAAAAAATAAAATTAAAATTTAAATAAAAAAATGAATACTTTAAGCGTTTCATTTGCTAAATTTATAGTTTAGCCAATTTTATTTTGAGTCAACTAGGGATAAAAAATATTGCTCAATATCGAGGCAGCTCGATATTATATTGGGTTGTCTAAGAATCAAGCCGTTTCGAGTCGAGCCGGCTCGATTCAAAATCGATTTCAATTTCGAGCCGAGTTCGAGTCAAAATTTTGATTTCGAGTCGAGCCAAAATCATTCGAACTTGACTCGATATCAGCACTATCCGAGAGAATGCAGACGAATATTAATGGGGCAAAGACAAAAATATTTGCAGGGATTGTCTTCCAAATCTCTCGAATCTTCGCATTACAATGACATTAAGCAAGTTTCCCCTAAGTGGTTCACCTTCAAGTCTGAAATGAACTGAATGAAGAAAAAATAGGAAGCCCTATTTAATACTGCAACATGCTGGTCTTCTGAGTGGTGGCTAAACAATGTTGCTACCTGTCACGTGACTAATGACAAAGAACTTCTAACTATGGTCACAATAGTTATAGAAAAGGTGTAGAACTGTAATCCATTATGGGAATGCTACCTTGGTGCTCTACTCATGTTAAATTTTAATTTTGCAAAATATTAAATTTATTCATTCACTAACAGCTAATTTATTATCTATTAGTTTACCGTGTGATGCCGGTATGTCTTTTAATTTTTATAGTGATAGAGTAACACTATCAGTTAACTCACACTATTTTGGTTGTGCATACATGTAAAGTAGAATGTACCGACTAAGTTTAGTAAACAAAATAGTTCAACAAGTTCAATCAAATGTAGTTATTCCTAAAACTGTACATGAGATACTAGGATATGTGAACTATAATAAGATGTTCCAAATTACTGGAGCTCATCATATTACATTAGACACTAAAAATTAACTTGAGAAATATGAAGTATGTGCTCAGACTAAGTCATTATGAAACTTTTTAGTGCAGTTACTAGAAGCACAACACTCATAGAGCTGATACATTCCAACATTTATGACTTTAAAATTTTGTCACAAAATGAGGTGAGAAGTATATGATCACATTTATAGATAATTGTTATAGACTTTGTCATATTTACCTTTTTAAAACTAAAGATGAAGTGCTTGAAAATTCTGTCTTTTTAAAATTATGGTAGAAAACCAACTTGACATGAAAATCAAAAAATTTAGAAGTGATCAAGGAGGAGAATACATGTCTAGTGAGTTCAAGCATTTCCTTACTTCTTAAGGAATCATAGCTGAAATTAGGGGTGCAAACGAGTCGAGCTCGAGTCGAGCTTGACAAAATTTCCAAGCTCGAGCTCGACGAGCTCATTTTTCTCAGCTCGAGCTCGAGCTCAAGGCCAATTTTTCGAGCTCGAGCTCGAGTTTCGAGCTCGCGAGCTCGAGCTCGAGTTTCGAGCTCGCGAGCTCGAGCTCGAGTTTCGAGCTCGCGAGCTCGAGTTGCTCGCGAGTTTTTTAGCTCATGAGCTTTATTTTCTTATTTTTTCTTATTTTTTATTTTTTTAAAAAATGTATAAATAAAAAGCTCGCGAGCCGGCTCACGAGCTCATGAACAACATTAGATGAGCTCGACAAGTTCGAGCTCGAGTCGAGCTTTTTTCGAGCCGGCTCAACTCAACTTCCACCCCTAGCTGAAATCACTGCTCCTTACTCATCACAATCAAATGGTATAGCCGTTGAAACTGAAAATTCGGTCTCGTGTAGTTCACCCTTGGGAAAGGGGTGATCGCGCACCTACTTCTCTCCTGCAAACAAAATGACAAACAAAACAAAGAAGAACTGACCCAAGGGCTCGGCGTGGAGGACCCACAACACACCCGGAAGATCTTAGAGCACTTTCCCTCCTTAGCCAAAAGGCCGAGCTAAGGCTAGCTTAGAAAGCGCTAGAAGATCAGGGAACAAGTGAGCATAGGAAGCATGCTTTCTGAGGTGCCCCTTGGGTCCTATTTATAGATTTCTGAAAACGGCCTGCAAATAGCCAACTTTCGTTGTTTTGAACAGCTATGTGCAAGCCAAACAGGTCTGCTAACAGTGTAACTCCGCTGTTTTAGCAGGCTATGGGCAGGCCAACGAGGGCAAAATGGTAAAAATACCTTATATAATCAATATACGAGTAACCCTCGGCGATCTCTGCTCGGCAAGGGCAGCGAGCATGGGTCCGGCCTGCCCAGCTCGCGAGCTGCGGGCTCGCTCAACCGTCAGGACTCGGCGAGCGGCCTGGGAATTGACGAAAGGTCCAGAGGGGTCGACGAACTCCGGGCTCCATTCAACGAACGCCGAGCTCAGTTCGTCGAACGCCGAGCTCCGTTCGACGAACGCCGAGCTCAGCTGAGCAAGCCGGAGGCTGCCGAGCTCTGGTCACCTTGGTGCTCGCCCGAGACTTAAGAAAAGAGAGTCGGCTGGTCTGGTTCCTTACGATCCCACTCACAGGATACGAGGTTGTACAATAGCTGAGAAAAAAAAAATATTAATAGAAATATTGAACTCTATGCTCCCAATTGCTGGCATGCGTACTGCTTATTGGAGAAAAGCAGTCTTAACTACAAATCACACTCTAAATAAAGTCTCTCATACTAAGTTAGAGGTTACACCTTACGAGATTTGGTTGAAGATACCCCCAAACATAACTCGACTTAAGACTCATGATTGCATAGCTTATGTTAGGATTTCTAACACTAGAAGATCTAAGATTAGACCTAGGAACAACACTTTCATCTACCTAGGTTGTGCTCAAGATAGTACTGTAGATAGATCCTTAGATATTTCTAATAATATCATTATAAAATCTAGAATGTTGTGTTCTTTAAAGATATATTCCTTAAAGTTAAAAATATATCACTCCTAGGTATACAAATAACTATTGTCGTGAAAGATCATGAATGAGTACTGAGTCCCTCCTATTCAGTTCCTATATACAATCTTGGCCTAATGTTTCAGAGAATTTCTGTGAGAGAGAGAACTCTCAGAAACTTTGGTAGTGATTTTGTCACTTACCACATTCAGGCTGAACTATCCACCTATAAAGAAGCGATGAGATGAAGAGATCCACTTCTCTAAAAAGAAGCAATTGATGAAAAGATGAACTCTTTATTTCAGAAAAATAGCTGGACGTTAGTTGATAAGTCAAAATAGGCTACAACTATAGGGTGTGGATTTTAAAAGAGAAGTTAAATCATAATGGCTGCGTAGCAAAGTATAAAACACGTCTGGTGGCTAAAAGTTTTACGCAGGTTAGTGGAGTAGATTATTTGATGTATACTCTTCAGTGTGTCACCGAGTAACAATTAGGATCACACATATAATTGCATCTATTAAGAACTTTCTTGTTCATCAAATAGATGTTAAGACTGAGTTTTTGAATGAAGATTTGACTAAAAAGATCTACATGAATCAACATGAAGGTTTCATTATAAAAGGTCATGAAAATAAGATCTATAAGTTCATTAAATCATTATACAGATTAAAATAATCACCTAAATTATGATATAAGAAACTTAACTATAGTGTAAAGACCATGAGATTCATGTCGAGTTTCTTTGATAAATGCCTTTGCATACGTCATACATCAAATGAAGTCGTTATAATTTGTTTATATGTAGATGATATGCTAATTCCAGATCTGATCAATCTGAATTAGATGACACAAAGTCAGCTCTGATAAAAGAATTTAGCGTTAAAGACCTAGGTGTAGTAAAACTTTACTAAATTGTGCAAGTGAGCTTTAGAAAATATGATATTTTCTCAAGTCAAAGTCAGTACATAAAATCCATGTTGGATATATGCAGATACAGTGAAACTAAAGCAGTAGAGACACATATGATTACAATAACCATTTAAAGCCCAATGGATGAGCTATGGTTGGACAGTTAAATTATTCTAAACCGATTGGTAATCTCATGTATATTATAGTCTACACCAGATCAAACATAGCTTTCACGATGAGCATGTTAAGCAGATTCACTAGTAATCCTAGCCAAGACCATTGAAATGCCCTTAATAGACTGACGAGATATTTAAAGCACACACAAAAGTATGTTTTTATTACAATGGTCATCTTCCAGTTCTTAAAAGATATTCTGATGCACCATTGTGCTCAGAAATAAACGATAGCAAGTCTACTAGTGGATTTATCTTCACGCTAGGAGAAACAGCTGTAGCCTGAAAGTATAAAAGGTAATCATGTATTGCTCTCTCTTCTATGGAATCCGAATGTTGCACTCTACCTTCATTAGGAGAAGAAGCATAGTGGATAAGAGATTTGATTATGGATAATCCACTGCACTAACGGGCCTAAAACTGAGCTCTATTGCAGTTTACTGCGACAATCAAACTATAAAAATGATTACTATAAACAAGTTGTTCAATGACAAAAGAAGACAACTAAGGATGAAACAAGCCTAGTTAACGTTCCTCATAAGTCAAAGAATTATGACCCTGATTGATGTGAGGTAAACGAATAATGTTGCAGACACTTTAATAAATGACCTAAAAATAGTTCTTATAATAAAAATATTGGGGGAGATGAGATTAAAATTCTTAAAAATATGAAATTTTTCTCCTATATTATTTATGTTTTGATGGTAAGAACTTATAGTTATAAACATTCAAGCATCTAATAACAAACTGAAAACCCCAAATAATCTTTTGAAGAAATCCAAGATAACTAAATACTAGTCATTCCATATTTGATGACTTAACATTTTTCTCATTGTAAGTTGATTCAAGAGTTATTCAATTGGAAATAGAACGTTATTATAAAAGTCAATCTAACATTAATAATCATATCACATTATTGCACAATTGATAGTGTTGCAAATGATGTGTGTCATATCATTTAACATTTGATGATAATGTACATAATGATCATTAATGAGTAAGATAACAATGTTTAATTTATTAAGATCATTACATGACTGATCCTAGTTATACTGGATAGAGATGCTGATAATGTTACTTCACTACTGTTATAAATACGAACTTCATTTAGGCAGAGCTAGTTTGCTTTAAATGTTACTGAATACGTTTTATAAATTCATAAAGTCTAAACTCATGAAATTCTTTGTAGGCAATGGTGAAGATGGAGGAGAGAAAATAAATTTTGACCTGAATGATGATGATCTACTTTCTGAGTAGAATTATTATATGTTGATCTATGTAATTTGTTTTCAGGCTTTTACTCATATATTGCATTTTATGTTTGGTGTTTGTTTTATGCACAACTCATTTGTTATGCTCTTAAGTTGTGTTTTATTTTCGGGATAACGAGTAAAGTCTGAATTTTAATATTATCTATTTTATAACACTCTGAAATATAAACGTTATATATCAAAAATATATGAGATTGTTAATGTATATTTGGGTATAAAATGGGCTTGGAGACTTAACATGACTGGTTCGGATACCGGGATATTCGATACCCGTATTGAACCTAGGGTTTGCCTATAAAACCCAAGCTAGGGGCAACAGGTAGGAGGTTCCACTTTGACCACCATCCGGGATGCTTCGAGCCACCTACAAAATTTGTTCACGATAAAATACACAAATAGGAATATTAAGAAAAATAAATTATTTAGAATTTTTAAATTAATAGAAAAAACATCTTCGTGTCATCCTCTGTGCGCTGATCTGAATTGAATCTTCGACGCAGCATAAGCCAAAAGAAATGTAATTGGGATGCTTCATAGCTCTGAGAGCATTGAAAATAGCTTCTTTATCACCAAATTTAAGTACAAGCTTCACTTCCTCCACACACGATCTATCTGCCACAAACATAGAGCTTCAAACGTTGTGCCAAACAAAACCTAAGAATATAGACCCTCTCAAAAACTTCAACATAAAAAATTTCCACGTGGCTTATTCCCCGGAAAGAAGAGTAAAAAGAAATAACAATTTTTCAAAAGGAAATTTAATTCACACTAGATATCTAAAGTTGATTGTTAATTCACATTTTAATTCACATACTTGTAATCCTCAACCCTTTGTTACTTAGAGACCTCAGATTTTAAAAGATTTTTTCGCAAACAAATTTATTAACCACAAAAAAAATTAGGGAATTGATAATTATATGACATATTTAGCTATTTTTACATCATTTCTTTCACTCACGCCCGATACCTCCCCTCCCAATTTCACTCATGCCTGAAACCCTCACCCGACCACCCCCTTGTGCCGCCTCCTTGATTTTCGGCCGATGAGTTCTCCTTTTTCGGTGGTGTCGACTACGTAGATTCTCTTCTTGCCCCCCGGTTAGTTCTTTTTACATTTTTTCTCAATTTTTTTCTACCTTTGCTGTGGATCGCTCAAAGCTCCTGTCAGATCAGATTAAATTGAACCGTCTTAGTCCAAGAGCGGTCAAGCGTGCATACAGTCAAAGAAAAGGGAAATGATACAAGACGATTTTTTTAACGTGGAAAACTCGCCAACTAGGTGAAAAATCACGTGGTCGGAGCTGTGCGGACCAATCTTTCACTATTTGTCGGTTGTTGTACAAGACTTTTTTAAGAACTCGAGTGCGACAGATCACCTCTCTTTATAGTTGTTAGGAGAGAGAAGAGCTCGGAGGGTGACATGTCACCACTCATGGAGCTAATTATTTTCGTGAGCTGTGGGGAGCGATGCGTTTGTCATACTTTGAGGTCCTTTGTTGGTATTGAGAAGTGGTAGCAGCTTGTTACTCTCATCCTGATGTCTGGGGCTTGGAAGCTCGAGTGTCGCATTCAATGCACCTTATCCTCTGTGACTTGTGTCTCGTTATGCTTAGAGGAGTCTAGAATGGTTGACTTGTCGTCGAATGATGAGCTTGTTGCTGGGTTGAGGGTGTTGGAAGTACCGAGCATGTTGCGCACCTGAATGTAGTGACACGGATCTTCACGGGCTCTGAAGTTGGTCTTGTAAACTACTAGCGGTGAGTGATACAAACTTTGGGAGCTCTGGCGGGCTTGGTCTGCTAATACTGAGGAAGCTTGCGGTGTGCTCAGTCGCAATGTGAATGGCTGACGGTAATTATTAGACCTCCTGCGATCTTCAAAGTGCTTGTTGAATATTGCGGGTGGCTTCGACGGTCAAAACATACTTCGGCGGTCTAGACGGGGCACATGCAGGAGCGGCCTAGAGAGTGAAGCGCACATGGGCACGTTGGAGGCGGCACATGCAAGAGCGCGTTAAGAAGAGACATGCACAAGAGCACGCAAGGAAGGGACACACGCGGGAGCATGCAAGGAAGGGGCACGCGAAAGGAAGGGGCACGCGAAAGGAAGGGGTGCCTGCAAGAGGACGCAAGGAAGAGGCGCCCGCAACAGCGCGCAAGGGAGGGGCGCCCGCAACAGCGCGCAAGGAAGGAACGCCCGCAAGTGCGTGCAAGGAAGGGGCACATGTAGGGAAGAGGTGCGCACAAAAGCACACAAGGGGCACGCACAAGAGCGCGCTGGGAAAAGGCGCACACAAGAGTGCGCAAGGGACACACACAAGAGCGTGCTGGGAAGAGGCGCGCGGGAGTGCGCAACGGGATGAGGAATAGAGGAGAAAAATCGTAGGAGGAGAGAGAAAACCGTAGGAGAGAGAAAATTCATAGGAAAATTTTTTAGCCTTATAAGAGGTTAAAATGAAGGAGAATTGGGGTCTTTTTATAGATTCTAAGCGGGGCAACCCGGTTCTTCCGACAACTATCAGACAGATGAATGTGCGCTCGGTTTAGAGCACGCAGATCACCAAATTTATGAAAACGAGGACACTGCCCAAGATGAGAGGAGGGGCGGCCTAGCGAGAATGGCAACATAGAGAGGCCCGCGGTCGAAGAAACGAGCTCCCGGGCGAGGCCAAGCGGCAAGCTGCCGCTCGATTTGGGAGGCGAGGAGGCTGCCCCAACCTGGAGGTCAAGGGGCCGCCTGATTTGAGGCGGCCTTGCTCTTTGGTGGGGAGCCGGTTAGAGTCGGGCGACAAATTGCCGCCCGATCTGGGCGGAGAGGAGGTTGTCCCAGCCAAAGGTGCGCCCAATTTGGGGCGGTCCCTCCCTCTAGTGGAGGGCCGGCCAGAGCCGGGCGGCAAATTTGCCGCCCGATCTGGACGGTGAGGAGGCCGATTCTCTGCACACCGGCGGAGAGCTAGGGGGCAAAGAGGCTGCATGATTTGGGCGGCTGGGGAGAGCGGTCGTTGGGCCGCTGGATCGGGCAGTTGCTTGGCCATGACAACGCCACACGGTTCGATGGAGGCAGTTACTGTTGAGGCTCCACTCAAGATAGTCCACTAAGGCTCTCGGTATGGAATGACCTTATATAGTATCTCCAGCGTAGAGCCGTTACACTCTAGTGACACGAAACCCAAAGGGTCGTTCCGAGTCGGTCCTGACACGCGTGGACATATAACCAAATATCATAACAATCTCCTTCTATGTCCGCGGTGAGACCGACGTCGGAAAAGGGTTGGTGTGTGTAAAGTTCAACCAGAATTCGACTCAATACACAACCGTGTCCACAACATCTGTCAGAATAAATTGGACTTAAGGAAACAAAAATTAGTATGCATACATAAAAATAAAACATAAACTTTGTAGCAACACATCAAAGTCAAAAGTACAATCAAAAAATCAGGTACTAGCACACCTAGTGTCTCATGATCAACTAAAGAGCAGTAGAAACAGTCAAAACAACAGATGAATATAAAAGAGAGCTAAACAGTGCTCTAAACCAATGACAAAAAACCAAAACAAACACTCTAGAAATCATCATCCAGCAGGTCATCCTCCTTTGGATCCCAACCGGCAAGTGCTCCTCCATCAGCAGCAGCTCATGTAATTTCCAACAGAGAATTTCATTCAGAATGAATTCAACCTTGGAAAATGTACAAGTATCTAGTTCTATTTATATGAATATAGTACAGTATGAGGAAGCATGTGTAGAGTATTTAGGTTCTACCTCAGAATCCATTATTTATTTTCAAAGACACGATGTTATGGACTTCTGGACACCGCAGTTGTATCTGTGTTCCTATGTGGAATGTCACGGTTACTGTTCTTCTAAAGTCAATTGGAACTCATTAAATGTGGAATGTAACCAATAAACAAAAGAAGAGTCAAACCTATTCAGATTGTGTTATCAAATGTGGAATAATACTCTCCTCCTAGATAAGGAAGACGAACCCAGATGGAGTTGTTAACATCAAATGTGGAATGAAACAACTTACCAGATTCGTACTCAGCAACCCCAAACATCAACGGAGCACAACACGCTTGCTTTGACAAAGGAAAGTGAAAAAAATCAAAATATTTGGACTAAGGCTGAACTAAATCGCCTATCCTTGAACTAAGGCTGAACTTAAATCGCCTTGAGTCTCATTTCCTCCACTGTTTTGATTGATCGGTCTTTAGGCATTCCTTTCGTTAGTGGATCAGCCAGATTATCCTTCGATCGTACATCGATCAAAGTGATAATGCCTTGTTCTTTCAGATAATTCAGTAGAGCGTGTCTCAGTCGTACATGTCGCCTCCTAGTATTAAAAAGGGCATTCTTCACAACTTGAACTGCTGTTTGATTATCATAATACAGACTCAAAGAACTGACTTGAAGTCTAGACAAGGGAATGTCTAGAATCAAATTTCTGATCCAATCTGCCTCTTCGTCAGCTGAAGCTAAGACAAACAACTCGACTTCCATTGACGACAATGCTATACAAGTCTGTCTTTTGGATTTCCAAGTGACTGCAGCGCCACCCAAAGTGAAAATAAATCCACTAGTCGACTTGCTGTTCCCAATTTATGAACACCAGGAGGCATCAGAGTATCCTTCCAACGTAGGAGGGTAACTATTGTACCACATAACGTGATCTTTAATACCTTTCGGGTACCTCATCAGCCGATCTAAGACATCCCAATACTCTTTGCCTGGACTACTGGTAAAACGACTTAGCATGCTTACCGATAAAGCAATGTCTGGTCTAGTGCAACTTATGACATACATGAGACTTCCAATGATCTTTGAGTATTTTACTTGATCAACGCTGGTCCCTTCATTCGGGCTCAACTTGATATTTGGATCGATTGGTGTTTCAACAGGCCTACAGTCTTTATAACCCCAGGTAGTGAGGATCTGCTCAATATAATGAGCTTGACTTAGAGTGACACGTCTCTTGTCTACTCTAACTTTCATACATAGTATGGTATCTACGGGACCAAGGTCCTTTATGTCAAATGCTTTCACTAGAGCGGATTTAGTATCCCTCACTGCGGTAATATCTGACCTCAGAATCAACAAGTCATCCACATATAGGCATATGATGACTGTTTGATTTGCCATCGAGCGGTAGTAGAGGCACTTGTCTGAGAGACTGTACTGAAATCCAACGCTCTTTACCACTTGATCAAATTTGATGTGCCGCATCTTAGGTGCTTGTTTAAGCCCATAGATCGATTTATCGAGCTTGCACACTTTGTCTCTTAGATCCTTATGTACATAACCTCCAGATTGTGCCCTGTAGATCTCTTCATCAAGCTCTCCATTTAAGAAGACTATCTTTACATCCATCTGATGAACTATAAAGTTCTCGATAGAAGCTATGACAAGAAGAATCCTAATAGTGGATAGGTGACACACAGGTGAATAGACGTCAAAATAGTCAATTCTCCCTGTTGTTTATAACCCTTAGTTACTAGACGTGCTTTATATCTGGCTATAGACCCATCACTGTGCAATTTTTTCTTCAGTACCCACTTGCATCCTAAGACTTTAGCTCCTTTCGGCAGCTCAACTAGATGTCAAGTGTTGTTTTGTAGCAGCGAGTTCATCTCATCATTGATGGCTTCTGCCCACATTAACGCATCTCTAGATCTCATTGCTTCCTGATAGGAGAATGGATCATCCTCTAAGTGGTAGGTGATGAAATTCTCACCAAAATCCTTAGTGATTCTGTCTCTTGTAGATACTCTAAGAGCAACAGGTTTCACCTCTAGAGGTTGGGAAGCAGTGCCAGAGGGGCCAACTTTAGGTTCTACAGTAGATTCTGAAGTCATGTTAGTGGACCCGGAGACGGTCAAGCCATGATCTTTGATAAATTTGTGTTCAAAGAAAATAACATCTCTAGACTCTATCACTGTATTAGTTGATAGATCCAGAAACCTGTCAGCTGCACTATCTTCTGCACTACCTAGATAAACGCGGGTCGTTGTTCTAGGTCCCACCTTAGGTCTCTTAAGGTCTTATATTCTCACATAAGCGATACATCACCAAGTCTTTAGAGTGTCATATCTACAAGGATGGTCATGCCACAACTCATATGGAGTAGAGTTGAGCTTTGAGTGAGACACTCGATTTAGAATGTGATTTGTAGTTAGGACTGCTTCCCCCCCAAAAGGAATTAGGCATGCCAGCTGTGAGGAGCATAGAATTCAACATTTCTGTTAAAATTCTATTCATACGCTCAACAACACAGTTCGACTGGGGTGAGTAAGGAGTTGTGGTTTCTAGTATTATACCCTTAGAGACACAAAAGTCCTTAAACCCAGTAGCAGTGTACTCTCCTTATCGATCACTTCTAAGTCTCTTAATCTTTAGATTTAATTGATTTTCTACCCGAGATTTGAAGATCTTAAAGGTCTCGAATGTCTCATCTTTCGATTTCAATAGGTAAACATGACAATATCTGGAAAAATCGTTGATGAATGTAATTAGATATTTTTCCCCCTCTAGTGGCGTGACTACGAAAGTCACAAAGGTCGGAATGTATCAACTCTAGAAGTTGTGTGCTCCTAGAAATTGTCTTGTAAGAGTTTCTAGTGATCTTAGTCCAGGCACAAACCTCACACCTATCAAATTGAATAGAAAGATCTAATATGATGTTTTGACTTTCAGCTAGATCTCGCATTTTCTTATAGTGAATATGTCCAACTCTATTGTGTAATAACTTTGGATCAATCAGAGTTGAAATCACTTGCTTTATGCACTCGTTATCTACGCTAAGTCTATACATACCATTGATCAGGTAAGCGTAACCAAAGTAGTGAGAATTAACAGTTAATGTCATTCTACCATTCATGGTTGTGAAAGACATTCCAGTTTTATCAAGCAAACTCATAGAAATCAAATTCTTAGTTAAATTAGGAACTACTTTAACATGTTGCAAAAATTAAAGTTTTACCTGAATAAAGGACTAGCTCTGCAGTCCCAGTATGAGTAACATCAGTCGCTCCTCTATTGTAATTTTCGACTCTGTCCTTGTCCGCTGTGACCTTTGAAAGAAGAGTCCTGTCATTTGTGACGTGACAGGTAGCACCACTGTCTAGCCACCACTCAGAAGACGCACTGCGGTGACTACTCCCAATCATATCTGTACAACCCGTATTCGTCGAGAGTGGGTCCTACCACATCCAAGTCAGCAGAGGTAAGGGTCAACAAGTCAAGACAGAAGTCAAAGTCAGCATTCAAGATCGCGGAAGGCCTGTGCGAGCATAGACGGGCTCCCCTCGCATACTCGCCAGGAAGGCGAGTAGGCGAGATTCTCGCCCAATCCTTGCGAGTTCCCCTGGAAGTCGCCTGGTCGCCAGGGGGTGGGGTATAATATGACCCCCCCTCTCCCCTTGCATTTGCCTATAAATAGGACCCTAAGGGTACGAGAGAGAGGACCAAAAATCCTCAGCAGGATACTCGCGCGTTTTAAGATATTGGCCAAGTCTTCGGATTCCTTTTCCTTAGAGCAACTCGCGACTTTGCGACTTCGCCAGATAGCCTCTCTCGTATTCAGTTCGGTCATTCTTGGTTGAGAAGGGGTTGCTCCTTACGAGCATCCGAGTACGTGGTGGGTCCTTCCTGCCGCAACATCTGGGGTCCTGTTTGACCTGTTTCTTTGTGCTAGTCTTCTTTGCCGTCTTAACTAACTTCTGAGCCAGTAACCTTCGGCAGCTTCGGTCCGAATTCAGAGGTTAGGATTTTCCTGGCTTCAACAATAGCCACGAAGGATTTGGGATCGGAGTTGTCGACCACCATGTGCGCCACATTTTGTGGAGCTTCCTCCTTTTGCTTCTTCGGACCCCTGCATTCAGCGGCCCAGTGACTCCATTTGCCGCAGTTGTGGCACTTGCCCTTCTTCCTTTTGAGAGAAGGCTTTTTGACCGTCAACGGTGCTGGGGTATCACCCTTAGGTGTCGGGGGCTTCCGAGAAGGCTTACTAGGACGTGAAACAAAGTTGACAGCCTGTGAGGGCTGCGCAACCTGCTCCAAGCTTTTCCCAACGATGTTTTGGTCCTCAATATAAATGAACCTTTTGTGAAGGCAGCTTACTCAGAATCATGTATACAAAGAGGCTGTCGTCCATCTTCGAATGATCATCATGCAGGTTCTGACGCAGGTTGACCAACTCCAAGAGTTGAGAAGTGATAGGCACGTTCGATTTGAATCTGAAGTTGAAGAACTTCTCTCCAATTAGCGACTTTGACAATTCTTCCTCCTTCTGGAAATGCGCGTCCAGTCGATCTCATATCTCCTTTGCAGATGTGTAAGCGTGGCAGGTCAATGCAAGACGGGGATTCAGGGAATTCAATAGGTAATCCCTACAGAAATCCTCATCCTTGTTCCACTGGTACTCGTCCACGTCCTCGACGGTAGAAGCAAAATCGCTTT
The DNA here is from genome assembly GCA_039583875.1 of Platanthera guangdongensis. Classification (NCBI taxonomy): domain Eukaryota; kingdom Viridiplantae; phylum Streptophyta; class Magnoliopsida; order Asparagales; family Orchidaceae; genus Platanthera; species Platanthera guangdongensis. The sequence goes on along the minus strand of CM077160.1, from coordinate 151,616,108 downwards.
GAATAGTGTAGAAAATCTCGCGTTCCTTATTCCTAGTTGGACTTGAATTTTCCAACTGAGAAAGTCGGAGGCGTCGAACGATTGTAGTTTTATAGTGTCGAGCGCGCTTTTCTTCGACATAGTTCTAGATTCAAACAAAAGTTAGAAATTCTAAAACGGGGTCACCTGAGCCGTGTGAAGATGAGTCCAAAGCCTTCGGATCCAATCCACGAAAATAAATGTATTCCACCTCCAAGACGAGAACTCCTCCTGCCCGACTATGAACAGAGGCCAGAGAAAAACCACTGCTATACAGAAAAGAGATCCACTGTAAGGCCCGACCCAACCTCTGCGGTGAGAACAAAAAAATGAAGTTTCTCTTTCCAGTAATTATGATTCTCTGCAATGTTCTTCGATGGTCGACAACACAGAGTTCCTTCCGGGAAGAACCTCTAGCAAAGACGATCAGCAGCAGTTTCAGATCTGCAGGCAGCGAGAGGGGCGAGATCTGGACAAATAGGTCGACAAATGCAACCGGCAACTGCAGAAAGTGACGGGCTGCCCTAGATCTGGGACGGGGGTGGCGAGATCCAAACTAGCAGCTCCAACCTCCACCAGAAGGCGACATACGGACACAAGAAATTGTAGATCTGTGCAAAGAAATTGTAGATCCAGAAATATAATTGCCAAGACCACAAATGAGAGAGCTGCAACTGGAAAATTTCAGATCTGCAGGAATTTCAAGATATCCTGCAGTTTTTCCCTTTTTCTGATCCGTGAGGAAGAAGAACAGTCGGGATTTGGCCTCCTCTCGATCCGAAGAATTCGATTGCAGGCGGCGCAGACAGAGATCAATGGAGAAAACAAAAGACCAAAAACTGCAATCTCCTTCTCACGATCCTCGACGACGCCGGAAATAAAATAATCAGGATTCTTATTTCCTTCTCCGCCGGGATGCCTTCCTCCGATCGAACGAAACTTGCGAAAAACGGGAGCACCGACCGATTCGTGAACGGCAGGCGGCGGGGAAAGACGAGAGCGATGGAGGCGATTTGCGATTTCTTCCTCGCGAATCAGAGAGGCGCAGGAAAATCGCGAACGGCGACTACGAGAAGATTTTCGATCGGGAGAACGAGAGAGCGGACGAAAAAGAGCGGAAAACCTAATTTCCTATCTTGAGAATGTTGAGGCTCCGCTCAAGATAGTCCACTAAGGCTCATCGGTGTGCAATGACGTTATATAGTACCTCCAGCGTAGAGCCGTTATACTCTAGTGACACGAAACCCAAAGGATCATTCCGAGTCGGTCCTGACACGCGCTGACATATAACCAAATATCCTAACAGTTACACCATGGGCATATGAGGGGTTTTCGGTTAACCGCGCCCCATGCGTGGGTGTGGCTAGCACTTTTAAGGGGACTCATCAACCTTCAAACTCTAGATTGCTCAAATCTCCTTGAAATCATTATTATAGATTTCCGGCGGAGTTCTCCTTTATAATTTTTTTGAGTATGAATAATGCCGTTTGGCACAATTATAACCTCAATAAAAGTGTGGGGTGTAGTATTATAAATTCCCAAATTTAAGTAAAATCAATATATATCCCTATGGGTGCCAAAAATAAGCAACATGCAAAACTACAGATTAATACAACAAATGAGCACGATTAATACAACAAATGAGCACAATTAATACAACAAATGAGCACAATTAATACAACAAATGAGCACGATTCTATGTCAAACAGTATGGCTCTGTTTGGCACATCAGTAGAAGTTGTTAACACAATGATTATAAACTATCGTTGTAAAGGCCTGATCTCACCCAATGATCTCACCCAATGATCTAACTTTATTCACAATATTTATACTCAAAACTAGCTTTATTTCTTAATGACGGTCACAATTGTTGTCCAGAGAAGATGAATAACAGGAAGAAATGGCTGGTAGTGAGTTGTAAAAAGAAGGGGTTGCTGCATGCGCGGGTACCGGCTGGCGCTCGAATTGCGGCAGCATACATGGGAACTGGCGGCCGGCACCGGAGGCATTGAATTTCTGGCAAGAAATCCGGTTTTTGTCTTGGTTTGCGATTAAAGAAACCTTCTTTAGAAATATAAGAATTTTTTTTTAAGAATTTGAAGTGCGGATAGTCAAAATCAGGTTACATTTATCAATTAGACATAACAGCATGATTAAAATATGCAAAAAAGACATTAATAAAAAAGTATTTTAAATAAAAACATATTGTTTATACTTTATACTTTATATATAATAACAGTTCAAAAAAAAAACTGAAAAACAGAGCACACGCAAATTACTCGTTACATACTTTAGCTTAATCTCTTGCTTTATTTTAATCATCCATTCTTCACATCAGATTCCCCAATCAAGGTTTAGCTAACGAATTCCGTTCAACATAACCTGACGCCGTCTGCAAGCCGCCTTCAACGATGTAGCCATTGGCATGGAGAGCCCAGTCCCTTCCGTTAGATCCACCTCCCCTCCGAAAGCATCAACATCCCACTCAAAACACTGCACCAGCAAACCTAACGCCAGCCCCACAACCCGTAGGGCCATCCCTTCCCCAGGGCACTTCCTCCTCCCCATCCCGAAGAACAGCACACTCCCCTGCTTTCTTCTCATCCCTTCTTCTTCTTCCTCCTCCCATCTCTCCGGCCTAAAAGACTCGGGCGCCGCCCACAATGCCGGGTCTCGATGTATCGCCCAGGCGTTCACAAGGAGAATCACCCCCTTGGGCACGTGGAATCCCCCGACGCTGCAGTCAGCGGCGGACTCGTGCGCCGGGATGAGCGCCGCCACCGGGTGGAGGCGCAACGTCTCTTTGATGACCGACCGGAGGTACGGGAGGTTCTCGAGATCGGATTCATTCATCCGGCGATCACTGCCGACGTGGCGGTCGATCTCGGCTCGGACTTTTGCAAGGGACGCCGGGTTGCGGAGTAGCATGGCCAGCGCCCACTCCGCCGTCAATGCCGACGTGTCGGTGCCGGCCGACAACAAAACCTGAAGAATACACAATAAAAAACTATGTTATTCCTACGTCACAATTAAGTTCATAAAAAACCAAAGTATAATACAAATGATGTTATAAGCTCAAATAATATACTATTACGTGTCACATCTATTTAGAAATTCCTCGTTTCCCAATAATTAATAAAGAAAATATTTATTGAACATTGAGTCACAAATATTTTATAAAACTCTCTATTTAATGAGAATATTTATAAACTGTTATTTATTTTATATTTCAATAATATTTTATAAATATTGTCAACTAAAGGATTGATGTATGTTAAACACCTATTTTGGCTTCATTTGGTTCGGCGGTGGCGGATTGATCCGGCGGGTTGAAACGCAGAGTTTGAACCGGAGGGGGAAGTGACTACTCCAAATGAAGCTTTTTGTGACGTTTCTCAAGACGGGCAAGCGGGTGGAAACGAAACAAACGTCGCCGAAAGTTTATTTGTTTACTCTCTTTTCGACGGCGTTTGCCCAAAACGGAGATGCCATATCCTAACCATGATAAATTCGGGGTGCCAAACAACCCTAAAATGCGTGTAAAATTTGAAGATCAAGTGTTTTGTAAGCAAACATTTAAAATCTCAAAAAAAATTTGTCAAACGGTGTATATTTATTTATTTAAAAATAATTTAATTTAACATTTAAATCTTAATTTTTTGACGGTTGCTTTCAAAAACATCATGTCAGGGAGTCTTAAAATAAAAATTGAGGCAATTGTAGGGCTGATATCGAGTCGAGTTCGAGTGATTTTGGCTCGGCTCGAAATCGAAATTTTCGACTCGAACTCGGCTCGAAATCGACTCGAAATCGAAATTGATTTCGAGTCGAATCTGCTCGACTCGAAATGACTTGATTCCGAGTCAGCTCGAAATCGAATCAAGTCGGCTCGAAATCGAATCGGGTTGACACAAAATCGAATCAAATCGGCTCGAAATTGAGCAATTTTTCGTTTTATTCATAGTTTGCTCAAAATTAAATTGGGCAGCGTATAAATTTAGCAAATGAAATATTTAAAGCCTTCATTCTTTTTTTTTAGATTTAAATTTTGTTATTTTTAATCTTAAAATAAGAATATATTAATAAATACATAATTTTTTTAATTAATTCGAGTTGATTCGAAACATATTTCGAGCGATTCAGGACTGACTCGAAATTGACTCGAAATCAGATCTGAGTCAAATTGAATCGACTCAAATTGAGTCGAATCAATTTTAACCGATTCCGATTCAACTCAATTTTCGAACGATTTTCGAGCGACTTTCGAGTTTCGAATAATATGCTCAGCCCTAGGCAATTGTTTGTTATTCCGAAATTTTAGATTTCCTTCCGTAGATTATTTTTTCAAATATTTTAAATTTATAAATGTCTATCATCTATTGATTAATTCGCAAATCATAATATATTGTTTATATTAAAATTTAAAATGACGTTGTATTAGGATGTGATAAATATTTTTATTTTTGACGATTTAGAAAGATGATTTTTTTCGATGATCATTTGATTTGGAAAGGCAAAATAGACGATCATTTTTTTAAAAAATATTTTTATAGTGGTTAAGAAAATATCTGCTAATAACAAATTTTGCGAATAAACACGAACGTGATTTACGAATAAAAAATTATGATTATATATAAATTTTGGATGCATTAAAATATTTTATCGCAAAATGTAAATTGAAAAAAAAAACGTGCAACAAGTTGTATAGATTTCAGGAGTTTTTGGAAGAGTTGTTAATTGCTGACCACGACGAGCCCTTTAATGAGTTCATCGGTGTACTGGGCGGGGTCTCTTCTCTGAAGCGACAATAGCTCATCAATGACGCATCTCCTCCCGCCGTTTAATTCCCCGCCAACTCCTTCAATCATAATATTCTCCGGCAACCCGATCTCTCGCCGCCGATCATCCACCAGCTCTTGCAAAAAGTCATCTCTTTTCCCCTGCAACCTGATCAGCCGCCTCTCCAGCCCTTTATAATCAAACAAGCGCAGCGCAGGGATGAAGTCGGCCAAATTCGTCGCCCCACTCACTTCAAACGACTCTCTGATGATCTCCCGGAGCTCCTCCGACCGCCCCGTCGGCCTCTTCCCGGCAACCATCTTCAGAATCAAGTTCAGGCTGAGGTCAAAGAGCCTCGGCCGGAGCTCCACGACCCCAGCGGCGCCGCTCGCGGCTTCATCCACCGCCTTGACCATGGCGGCGGCTTCTTGATTCATGAGGGAGGAGAAGGAGTTGAGGCGGGAGGGGGAGAAGAACTCAACGGCGGCGATGCGGCGGAGGTTGCGCCAGTGGGGGCCGTAGGGGGCCCACACCAGAGTGGTGTAATCATAGCCGAGGTGTTTTCCGGCGAGGAAGCGGGGGCGGTTGCCGAAGGCGGCGTCGTTTTTGGAGAGGCAGTCTTCGGCGGCGGAGGCGGAGGCGACGTGGAGGACGGGGCGGGAACCGAAGCGGAGGGAGAGGATGGGGCCGTGGACGGCGGAGAGTCCGGCGAGGGATCGGTGAAGGGGTTTTTTGATGAGGAGGTGGAGGTGGCCGAGGAGAGGGAGGGCCAGGGGGCTCGGCGGGGGATAGCTGCCGGGGTGGCGATGACGGCTGCGGCGGAAGGCGTAGAGGGGGAGGAGGAAGAACAGAAGGGAAAGGCCAAGAACTAGGCTTATCATTTCCATGGCGTGAGGGTTATTACTTCCAACTTGAAAAACTATTTATTTATTTAGACAAAAATCATAAATTGATCCCCAAACTTTCCCTTCTTCATGAAATTGGTTTATGAGTGCTAGATTTATTTCATTGCATTGTTTAATATATAGATATCTGATGGCTAGAGAATAATGGAGAGAGATCTAGGAGCCATAATTAATTTAATGAGTTTTTATATATGCACAAGTATGAGTGCACAGCCCTTCCGTGCTCCGCGCAATAGTACCCAGCCTGTGACGGGCTTTGCCCGGCTCTAGCTTGCTTTGTTTGCCCCGCGTGACAGTACCAGGCGTGCTTCGTTTGCCCTTGACGTGTTTCGCCTGGTCCTAGCGTTCTTCGCCCGCCGCCATACCCCGCGCTATTGTACCCCAGGCTGCGGTGGGATTTGACCGGCCCCGGCATGCTTCGCCCATCTCCCATATCCCGCGCGATAGTACCGGGCTGTGGTGACGGATTTTGCCAGGCTCTGGCTTGCTACGCCCGCTTCCAAATTAATTAAACTATTTTTTCAGGGGGCTTATTTTTACATAACTATTTTTTTGTTTTTCTTAAAGTGACAAAATTTAAGATAATTGTTAAATTGTCTGATAAAAAATTAGGCCCAGAACCGGTAACCCAAAGACGCCACGATGACATTAGAGTTTGGTTGACTTTGCATTTTAGCAGTTTTAGCATTATGTCAGCTGTCAAGTGAGGCCAGCTTTAGTTTTTTTTAATTAAAATATCTCTCAGAATACGGTAGAGATTGATTAGATGGTATGTGATGGTTATACGGTATGTCATTAATATATTTTAATATAGACACACATTAGGAGTGGCGGGTACGGCGTCGAAATGGTGGATTGCGTGGCAGTTGGTGAAACCCATTTCTATGCGATCGAAGGACGCTCAGAGCATCGAGCACGAGCGAAGCCCGCTAGGATGCGACCGAAAGCCGCCCGAAAGCATCAAGCACGAGCGTAGCCCATGCGAAATGCTCATATATTATATTAATAATCTAAAGTTTATGTTGGATAATAAAAAAATATATTATTTTAATGCAATGTAATAATAGATAATTTTAGATAATATAAATATATATCTAATTTTACAATTCATCTCCTAATATTACTGTTCATCTGTTCATCTCCTCCCTCACCCATGAAAAGCTCCGGCCGCCCCTTGCCGATCCGAGCTCCTCCCTCCTCCAAAATCTGATCTAAGCTCCTCCTTCCTCTAAGATCCGATGACGTCAACTCTTCCTTCTTCAGCGCACATCCTCACGGCAAGCTCTGTATATATATATTTAATATAATGGTAACAAGCCATTAATAGTTTGTTTTGGATCCGACGTTAGTCATCCAATAACCCGTCATCGGATATTTAATGTTACGCCTATAAATATCTCTGCTAAGGGCAACGTGGAGATCGTTTCAAAATTAACGCTACACGGGATGTTTCGAACCTACTAACATTCTTGAAGATTTTCGTTTCGTGCCCTCTAGCCCCCAAATTCTCCATGCGTTTTCCCTCCCGCTGCTCTCATTTTCTAATCGATTCTGGGAAATAAGCCCTAGTCGATCGCGAATAAGCCGCGGTGGGGTGGTTTGAAGAAGAAAAAAGGAAATCGATTTCCGTTTTTCGCGATTTGGAATCCCGTCACTCTTGTTCCTCTCGCGATTTCTTCGTCGCTGCTCGCCGCCACTAGATAGATCGGGGAAGGTTTTCGCCGCCTGCACCGCAAATCGATCGCGATTGTTAAACGCCGCCTGCAGATCTTGCCGGGTTTTCTCCTATCGTCGTTCGGGGGGGTAAATTTCTGCGCCGTACAAGGAGTTTACACCGCCCGGAAATCTCGTCGCCTGGAGATAGATCGGGGGAGGTTTTATGGCACGCTGCTTCCCGTCTGGAATTCCCGTTTGCTTGCAGGGTCCAGCCGCATTTATCCTCTTGAAGTTTAGCGAAGCAAACATATTTTTGATCATATATCCTCAAGGTATTGTTTGGAATCCTGATGGAGTCCAGATCTGTTGTCCTTGTGGATCAGCCGGCTCCAGGTGCATTTGCTGCCTGTTATTGTGAAGGAGAAATTTTTCAAGTGCAAATTGAGGAAGTTGATCCAAGTACTGATCAGAGATTTCTTATAAAAAGGAGATCTGTATTCCAGTTGATCTGTTGTTGTTGCAACATTTCTTGCTGATCGAGCCTAGTCTTGGACAACTGTGCTTAGCCGAAGAGGAGTATCAAATTTTTTTGGATTTGATCTGAAGGCTTCATCGTCTCCGCGATTTAGGTGACCTCTTTCTATTTTTTTCTGTTTGTGCTTTAGTTTGCTAGTGGAACTCAAGAAATTTGTAAAGAGATACAATGTCGAAGGGAAATTATCCCGTCTCGATGATCAAGTTGGAGAAATTCTCCAACTCAGAATTCAGTGCTTGGATGCAGAACATGCAGTTCGACATGAAATACTTGAACATTTTTTACACTGTGCAGTCCGACTTTGGGTCTTTTAAAGGAGGGGAGGATGAGAATCACTGGATCAACGACGATGATTTCTGTCGTGATTACCTCCTCAATTATCGTTTCAATACACTAGCAGAGACGTACAATAAGATGAAAACTGCAAAGAAGATCTGTGATGTACTAGAGGAGCAGTTCAGAAAGGAAGCGAACATGTCCAAGACCCACCTGGTGGACAAGGTCATGGATTTCACCTTCACTGATGATAGAAAAATACTTCCTCAGGTTGCAGAATTTGAGTCTCTCGTTGACAAGCTGAATAGTGAGAACATCCCTCTGTCAAATGAGTTTGCTGTAGGAGCCATAATTTTTCAAGCTTCCATCGACATGATACTCCTTTAAGACAGAGATTTATTGGAAGAAAATACGGGTCAGTCTGAAAGACCTCAAGCGCTTTATCTGTATTGAGGATGAAAACCGGACTAGGCACGCTATGGAAACTGTTAGCAAGTAGAACTCTGCTGCTAACATGGTCAGCACTTTAAGCATAAGCTTAAGCCTGGGAAGACTAAACCGCCGACCAGTGCACCCGCAGTTACTAACACTAGCAAGAAGATTAAGAAGTTTAAAGCAAGTGCTACAACTGAAATAAGTGTGGTCACTGTGCTTCTGAGTTCAAACAACTCAAAAGGGGTGAATCCAATATATACATCGTAGGCTGATAATAAAGTAAATATGGTTTATCAGACTGCACTTGCCAACTTTTTTGTCATGGTTGGAAAAGGGAAGGTCAGTACTGAGTGGTGACTAGATTCAGGTGCTACGTGCTATGTCTGCAATATTTATATGCTTCTGGAGGATGTCATTGCAGTAGAAAAGACCGTTACTGTTGCTAATGGTGGAGTGGTTGACGTGCTGAAGGTGAGAAATGCAACTTTGTTGTTCTCCTCAAGTAAAACTGTAATTTTGAAAAATATTAATATTATACCTATTAGCTGTTAATTTAGTTTCAATTAGCATATTGTGCGATGCTGATATGTCGTTCGTTTAACATTAGTGGTAGTAGAGTAACTTTAATGGTTCACTCGCATTATTTTGGTTGTGCTTATGTTGTTAATGAGATGTATAGATTGAGTCTAGCAAATGAAGTAGTAAACCAAGTTAGTGCAAATCTGATAGACCTTAAGACTTTACATGCAAGACTATGATACATGAACTATAGAAAACTACTTCTGCTAGCTAAAACTCATTATATTCCCTTAGATACAACAATCAAGTTTGATAAATGTGAGATTTGTGCTCAGACCAAGATAACTTGAACACCTTTTAATTAAGTTTCTAGGAGCACACAATTGCTAGAGTTAATACATTCCGACATATGTGACTACAAAAATTTTCTCACAAAAGAAGGTCGGAAGTATCTGATAACTTTTATCGACGACTACTCTAGATTTAGTCACATTTATCTTCTAAAATCCAAAGATGAAGCTTTTGAAAAAATTTGTATATTCAAAAATAGGGTTGAAAATCAACTTGTCATGAAAAATAAAAATACTAAGTAGTGATAGATGAGGAGAATATGAATCAGGGGAGTTTAGAGATTTTTTTGCCATTAGTGACATAATCTCTGAAACCATCACCCCATACTCACCACAATCCAACGACATCGCGAAGAGGAAAAATAGAATTTTAACAGAAATGTTGAACTCTATATCGTTGACTGCTGACATTCCTGCGACATATTAGGGTGAAGTTGTCCTCACGTCAAATCACATTCTTAATAAAAATTCTCATGCAAAGTTGAAACAAATACTCTATGAGCTTTGGTTTAAGAGAGCTCCTATATTTGATAATCTTAAGACCTGAGGTTGTATCGCTTATATTATGATACCTGACTCTAGGATAACTAAGATTGGACCTAGGAAAACACGTGCATCTCTCTAGGATGTGTAGAAGATAGTGATGCAGACAGATTTCTAGATCTCTCAACTAATACTGTAATAAAATCTAAAGATGCAGTTTTTTTTTTTAGGATAAGTTGCTTAAAGATAAAAACCTGACGCTTGCAGGTCTGCCAGTGACTAGTACTAAGACTACTGTTGAGTCAGAACTAAGAATCTATGACACTGAACTCATAGACAATAGTGTTTTAGTATCTAAAAGGTTATCTAATAGAGAACAAGTATCTAAAAGCTTTAGTATATATACTTTGCGACTTACAAAGTTGAAGCTGATCCATCTACCTATAAGGAAGCGATCTAGGGATTATTTATTATGGAAAGAAGCTATAGATGATGAGATGAATTCACTCCTGCAAAACCACACTAGGACCTTGGTTGACTTGCCCAAAGGGGCTAAAACTATTGATAGTAGGTGGGTCCTAAAAAGAAGTTAAATCATGATGGGAGTATCGCCAAATACAAAGCACGTATAGTTCCAAAAAGTTTCACTCAAGTGAGTGGTATAGACTGTGATGCCCCATTTTGACCTCACATGAAATCTATATCTAAGCTACTCTCAAGACATTCATCCCAGACTGAAGTAAGGTTAGTGAGTGTAAAATAAAACACATAATAAAACGTACCTCATATCTTCAATCATTTAACGAGTCATTCTATTTTTCCAAGGATCACTTCACTTTAATTTGCGTACCCAATGTCACGTCAGGTACCTAAACAAAATTGATGACGGGCTTAGTCATAAAAACATAACCAAGTGAGGATATACCTCTTTAATTAATGTACTTATAATGTGAAGGATTAAGCAAAACAATAAATATATGTCTATACTAACCATTTTTTGTATTGGTAATGAAACTGTGAACAAACAATATAACTGTATGAGCATATTAGTAGCAATAAAACAGTATACACAACAATATCTATCATAGTGCCAGTATAAGTAAGAAGACTCTGGAATAATATATCTGTATAATAGTACAAGTGTGCAAACTATGAAATAATGTTTCTATATAACACATTTATCTAGCAGTATGGTAGAATGTTATAAAAACTGTTATAACACTATAAGGGTACGTCAATAGCAATGTATCAATTAACAGTTAACAATATAAGGCTTCATTTGGCGCAGCATTCCGGCCGGCCGTTTGGAGCAAACGCTGCCGGACAGCGGGTAAACAAACGCCCTCCAGCTGCGTTTGCTCCGGCTGGACCCGCCGCGCCGTGAGAAACGGGGCAAAAAGCCCCATTTCGATCAGCATCTCCACCCCTCTAGTTCGAGCAACATCCCGTCTCCTCCCGCCCCTGTCTCCCCCCACCGCGCCAAATGAAGCCTAAGTTAAGTTATGTATCAGTATAACAGTATCACCATATAAGTTTATATGTTGTGAGATATGTATCAATGTATGCTATAAATCAGTGTATGTTGTAAATCAATATAACTATATAACTGTATAAGTTCTTGTATTAAGATTTCATCTTTTAAATTAGGTAATATTAAGAGTAACTGTAACGGTATATGTATCAGTATCAGTATTTTAGTCTGACCCCTCATGGTCTACAGTGTTCAAAACAGTACGCTCAACACGCGTTTATGCCTTTCGGCCGACTGTTTTGGTAAATCATCATTATCATTCATGCACATTCCATTTCAGTCATACCCTTAACATTACTATGCATCGATGCATTTTCATTTCCGTTGTATGCAATTCTGTAATATACATAAGATTGGTTTATTTATTAATCCTCTCGGAATAGTAATCGTCTGTTTGCCTTCGTACAAGGACATACACAATAACGATAATAAATATCAGTGATATAAAATGAATCCATGCTTTCACAGACAATATTTAAAGTAACGGTGCATATAAGAAATAAAGCATAATTTAAAAGGTAGTTCTCACCATCATTTATTCTTCCTTTTATAGCATTTCAAGTAATCGTCGTGCCTATTTTGAGAAGTCATCCTTCGTGGTATCTATATAAAAATTGTATCACTTTGGGTATTTTATACCGGGGTTGCGCCTCGTTGTAGCTATAACATTGACTATTTTGATAACATCATTTGGTAGCTACTTATCCAACCATTTATTTTACATAGCCATAAAGACATAAGGCCAAAGTAATAACAGAACTCAATTCTAATTCACCATACTTAGCAGCCAACTAGGAAGAACTCTAATGAATACTCTACATTGAAAATGACAGTAGCCAGCCAACAAAAACAAAGCAAAGCCCCAACATTTATAAACAAAAATACTCACATAAAGGTCCAAACTATAAGAGATTGTCGGTCGAGAGGAAAATCCACAACAACTTCTATATGATTAGGAAATCATTAGCTTAATTCACTGTCCACTACCCACTATAAAAAGAAGAGCAGCAGTAGTTGGATAAACAATATAACTCTCCAGCCTAATCAACAGCCGACCAAGAGGGAAAAACCACAATAATGCATAGCTGGACAAAGCACCATATAGAAAAAGAGACTATGACCCAGCACCCCTTTTTTTATCCCAACAGCACCACAAAAATCCCAATATAAACTTAACAAGTTACTGCTTTGTAAGGAAAATCAAGGTAACAACTAACAACTATCATCAGCCAAACAACAATCTACTATCAATACCCAAAATAAAAGGGAAAATAAGCAACCGACCTGGACAACCAAAAGCACACACCCACAAATCTCAAAAGAGAGAAACCCTAACTTGCTTGATCATGAAATCCCCAAGAAAACACAAGGGATGAAAGGGAAAAGAAGGCTTACAACACAGTAAAACCATTCTGGGCACCGATTCCGCGCAAAAAACACGAGCTTGACAACAACGATCACAGGAGCCCGTGATTCCATGGAGATAAGAGAGGGAGAGGAGGAAGAAGGTGAAAACCCCCGTGAGCCCTAGCCTTGAGTCCGGCCGATAACACTCCAGGAGCGAAAAATGAGTTATGTATCAGGAAATAGGACAGCCGAATGATATATTGGTATCACTATGAAAGACATTGCCTTCAAGCAAATTAGATTTAGAGCTTATTAAGCCTCTTAATAATCCAACTAAATAATAAAGTAACAATACAACCAATTTTCTTTTCCATATCAGTCATTTACTAATAATTCCATCTATATTTAGATTACCACCAGATATAATTGAAATAAAATAAAACAACATCGTATTCCACTTAAAATGAACCGAGCATCGTAAAACTTCAAAAGAATTCAAACTCATGTTTCAAAGCGACGTCGAATTAACACTGATTTTCTTTATTTTCATCAGAGGGGATATTGATTATTCAAATTTATTATCCTCTTGGGTCATTTTGTGGTTTTTGTCGTTACATAAACTACTTTGATATATATACTCACATGTTTGTCACATTACGACAATTGGGATTCTTCTCGCGTTAACATATATTGAACATTAACCTTTCATAAGATGGATGATTCATAAGATGGATGTCAAGACTGCATTTCTTAATAGAGATATAGCTGATGAGATCTATATATACCAATCTGAAGAGTTTGTCGTAGAAGGTCTAGAAAACAAGGTCTGTATGTTGATTAAGTCACTCTATGAATTGAAGCAAACACTGAAATTGCGGCACAAAAAAATTGACACTTGTGTTATAGCCATGAGTTTCAAAGCCCGCTTATCAGTTAAATGTATGTTCGTAAGAACAAGTTCAAATAAAGTTGCAATTATATTCTTGTACGTTGATGACATGCAAATTCTGGATAATGATCAGTATGAGGTGGAAGACGTGAAAGTTACCTTGACGAGATAATCTAACATAACAGACTTAGGTGTGGTGAAAATCATCCTAAGAATGGAAGTGAACTTCACTAAAAAAGGTATCACCCTTGTTGAAGCCAGGAAAATTCCCAACCTCAGAATTCAGACCAATGACGCCTAAGGTTACCGGTTCAGGGGCAAGGTCAGACGGCTAGGATGACTAGGATGAAGAACTAAGTCAAACATGACCCCAGATATTGCGGCAGGAAGGTCCCACCACGTACCCGGATGCTCGAAAGGAGCAGCCCCTTCTCAACCAGAAATGACCGAATTAGGTATGAGGGAGACTAGCTAATGACGAAGTCGCAAGGTCGCGACCTGACCTCTAAGGAAAAGGAATCCAAAGGCTCGGCTAGTATCTTGAACGGAGGGCTCGCGAGTATCCTGCAGAGGATTTCAAGTGTCTCACCTCGTACCCCTGGGGTCCTATTTATATGCAAATCCAAGGAGAGGGGGGGGGGGGGGGTCATATTTATACCCCACCCCCTGACGACTAGGCGACTTCCAAGGGAACTCGCACGAGCTGGGCGAGTATCTCGCCTAGTCGTCTACCTGACGAGTATGCGAGGGGAGCTCGCCATACTCGCCCAGGCCTTCTATGGTCTTGGGCGCTGATGTTGATTTCTGTCTTGACTTGTTGACCTTGACTTCTGCTGACCTGACTGTGATAGGACCCATCCTCGACTAATACGAGTTATACAACTCTGAGTCAGAGTCACTATATAATAATTCTACTAAATAAGTGGAGTTACGATAATAGCAAAAAGATTGAGACTTTATACGACTACAACAATAGACTGAAACTGAATGAAGGTTCATCTATTAGACAGTTGGATTACTTCAAACTTATAGGAAGTCTCATGTATACTGCAACTTGCACTAGACCTAACATAACCTTTACGGTCGACATGTTAAGTAGATTTATGAGTAACCTTGAGAAGGACCACTAGGATGTCTTAGAAATGCTAATGTGATATTTAAAGTACACTGAGAAGTATGTTATAGTGGACATTCTCCTGTGCTTGAGGGGTATTCTGATGCCTCTTGGTGCTCATAAATTATTGATAGTAGATTCACTAGTGGTTTTGTGTTTACACTAGGAGAATCAGCGGTAGCTTTGAAGTCAAAGAGATAGACGTGCATTGCACTATCCTCTATGAAATCAGAACTCTATGCTCTCGCTTCAGCAGGAGATGAAGTAGAGTGGATAAGAGATCTGATAATGAACATTCCAATGACCAGTCTAAAAATGCACTCTATTTTGATCTTTTGTGACAATGAAGTCACAAAGACCATTACAACAAATACTGAAATTTTTTAGTTTCAAGGATAGCTAACACCTAGAGGGGGTGAATATGTATGACTTTTTGTGCTTTTTCCTATTTTAGGTGAGTTGTGATTTAGTTATATTTTGCTTTCAAGACAATCACACAAAACACACAAGAATTTTATAGTGGTTCCCCAGATTTATGGGTACGTCCACTGTCCCTCCCACCTTTCTAACAGTTTTTTAGACAAGACAACTTCTCCAATCTCGTCTCCAAAGAGCTTATAACATAAATCCCTCAATATCTCTCAATATCCTCCAAGACCTTCCTCAGGCACAAGACCCTACAACTCAGAGCAAGCTTGCTCCTACAGCTCAGTGATCCAAAGATCACCTATCTCAGACTTGGTACATGTCCTACACTCAGGGTAGGAGGTTAGCCTACAACTTAGAGAAGAATACTCTCCTACCCCAGATCTGAAACAGATCCTACCTCAGGATAACAGCCCTACACTCAGATCCAGTCCAGGATCCTACCTCAGGCATAAAGCCCTATAACTCAGGCACACAAGCCTTATCTTAGATCCACACAGGGATCTTACCACTCAGATCTACAAAAGTTCATACTCTCAACCTTTATAATTTCAGGCTTACACTCAGATCCAAAGGATCCTACAAAGAGAAAAGGGTTGTTGATGATGATTAGACACCCGAGAGATTTTCTCGGTGTCTACCTTCTTCTGAACACACAAGAATTTTAATCCCGCCAGGGGTCAGGCGGGATTAATCCCAATCCCGCCTGATCAGGCGGGATTAATCCCGTCTGATTAGGCGAGCGGCGGGATTAAATCCCGCCAATTTAGGCGGGATTTTATCCCGCCTTTTTTATTTCAGGCCTGACCGGGCCCGGGTCGGCCCGGCCTGAAGGGCCTAAACGGACCCCTCTTTTTGGAGGGTGCCCGAGCCCGGCCCGGCCCGGCTCAAATTGAGCCAGGGCCGAGCCCAGTTTCACAGAATCCCGGGCCCGATCGGGCCCGGTCCGGCTCGGCCTGATCGGGCTTTTTGTACACGACTAGGTAAGGTACATTCACAAATGACAATCCATAATGACCACGTTCATGATCACCACCGCAAGGCCAAACATACCAATATAGAAATGCGTAGTTGCGTACTAATACATGATTTTTTAGATATGAGATTATCCTGCAGGAATCCGTAGATATGTGATTATATTTCATAGCAATGAATTTTCCTCTTTTAAAGCTATATGACTTTTTGCCGACTATATTAATTTATAGGTAAAATATGACTTAGGCATCATCATGCAAATCTTAACCTAATTCTTTCTAAAGTCCTTGGAAGTTGTTAACCTAATTCTTTCTAAAGCACATGCACACTACTATCATGTTGAATTTTCTCCATGTGGTCAACAAGATATCCTGATGCCAAATTAATATTCTCAGCACTATCAAGATCACACCTTGATCACGCAGAAATTTCCCTGGACCTTGGAGTGAGCAGGGGTTATCTCAACTTCAGTCAGTCAACCAGCAACACATGCAGCATAAGAGTCTTTAATAATTCACAACAAACTTCTTTACAAGGCGAAACATACATGACGAGACATGCTTCACCAAAACGAATACAGAAAGAGCAGAGCCAAATACAAAGACAAGACAAGCACAAGCCGCGCGGACTTAAACACCAAGCCGCCGGTCTATTGCTGTGGAGTCCGCATAGTCCGCCAGGTCGCCAGACCGCAATCCAAGCCGCGCGGACTACCCCTTATTCCAATGCTTGCTCTAGCCGCCGATCTGCAAGCCGCCTGACCGCGAGGTCACCTAGCCTCCAGACCGCACAAGCTGCGATGCCGAATAGAACAGTTCGCCTGAAGCAGACGACTTATTGAACCCCGAACCAAGTTGCCAAAGAGAAGACCGTCTGGTCGCTGTCCGCGACCTGCTGTTTACCGCTTGTTGCTTAACCGCAGAATCCGCACTGTCCCTGACCGCAATCAGAGTCAAGCCCTGACTTTCCAGCGCTATCCGCACAACCTGCACAGCACAACCCGATCAACTCAACCTAACCGCGCGGACACAAAAGTCCAGTCCGCAGTGATACGCCCGAAATAGGTGTGCGTATTACACGTAAGTGCACGTGCCGGTTCAAGTAATAAAGAGTGAATAAAGATCGTTTCCACGGAGAGGTGGTGAATTCGGTGCTTGCAATTACTAGTTAGACCTTTTCTCTAAATCCAAGTGAAACAAGATATTGATTTTGATTTAGAACTAAATGATGATGAATTTCTAAAATAAGTTGAAATAAACTATAGTACCTTAGGAGAAAACTTTTAAGATTCAAATTGGAGAAGTAATCTTGTGCGGTGATTTCCTATGTCTACTGCAATGAATTTACAAATGATGCTTTGTGAAAATGAGTGGTGGAAAACCTTGCAACGATTTTAAAGTAGACAACCGTATCTCTCGATATCGGAGGTCCCTAGTCCTCTATTTCCCCTCGGGTGAAATAGGAAACCGATTAGAGATTGAAAACCCGAGTTGCTAACACTAAGGGGAAATCTCTTTCTCCCTTTAAGTGCTATATGGAATCCATAATGCACTTACGCAACTCCTCTCTCGATTTATGGAGCGTAGTAGAAAGACGAAACCGTGATCAAAGGCTTCAAAATATAGATTATGAATTCAATAAAAGTAAATCCACCATACAATTACAAAGATAAAACTAAAGATCATTCATCACACCAGACATAGTACTTTCACAACACAAGATCGAGAGAATTAGTTCATGACGGCGAAAGAAAACCACAAGTATGAGTAGATCTTACAGCACATGATGATAGAAATTAAAAACTTGCAGTGTTTCGCTCTCTGATTCGGCCGAAATCCGTCCGTCTTCCTTGCCCGGAACTAGCACTAGAAGAAGAACTCTTCTTTTTCCTCTCCAACCCCCAATGGATGATAATGATGAATGACTTCCTTTTTCTGAATAATCCTCCCAAAAAAACGTCCAACCCTTTCCCCAAGGGATGCCTCTTTCCATTTTTGCAAATGGCGCAATTTTCGAATTTTAAAATTTGAAATTCGTCTAGAGGTTGCAACCGTTTTTCAGAGGTTGCAACCTTTTCTCCAGGACAACATATTTGACAAAATCCCTCTTCCCAGTCATTCTCCTTAGCTTTTCTTGCATGAACACCTAGGAAAAAGACCACATTAGTCATTAATAAAATAAAAGTGAATTTGCTTGCAATTAGACTTCAATTAAACGAGTTTTTCTCCCGAATCAACGAGCAAAAAGGTCCAAAACTTGAGCTAAATAACTTCTTTTTGAGAAGTTATCACACCTTCACACTTGAACCTTTGCTAGTCCCTAGCAAAGAAGATTCTTATCTCCGAACTGGGTGAGGTGATAGCTGACAAAATGTAAGACTCACATGATCCCTTCTTTCAAAGGTAACTTAAAAAGGACAAGTCCAAAGTACCGATTAAACCGTTTGAGGAATTGCCGATCGTTAAAAGTTCAAAACATTTGAGAATTCCTTAGTTTGATGGGCGAGAAATTTCTTTTAAAATCTCCAGTGTGGTGTGTGCTATCCTTTAAAATTTGTTCACTTCCCTCCAACTTTCCCGTCGAACTTCCTTTAATGACTAAAAAGGAATGAGAATACACCGAGTCTTTGACTTAACCTCCGCCAGACTTAGCAGTTAGGTATGAACATTGTCATGAAGGATAGTGGTGAGAGAGACTTTGAAGTAGAAGGTGACACCCTAGATAAAATATTCTTAGCGAATCTCCAAACTATGAGGTTTGTTCTCTCATCATCATTTTTTTTAGGGTCTATAGTTGGGATCATTCTAAGTAGGTGTACACACACTTAGGCCACATATCACTACGGCTACTTTCGCTCTTTTGTTTCCCCCCCTTTTTTTGATGATCACAGTTGGGATCATTCCAGATATGAATGCACATACCTAGGCCGCATATCACTGTGATACATTTCCACATATGTAGGTAATTTTTTTGAGTCCGCAATTGAGATCATTCCAAGTGGGTGTACACACACTTAGGCCACATATCACTATGACTCACTATTTTTATTTTAACAAACACTCATAATCAAAGAGTATGCTAAGAATCATCAAATAGGCGTCTAGGGGAAGTATGCATCAAACTCAAAATAGGAACAAATGATGGTCACTGCTTTGGTTTATATCTCCAACTCGGTTCTTGCACACCCTTCATTATTATTTCTAGAAGTTCTTATGGTTAAAATTTTTAAGAAGATCGCTCTTTTTAAAGGATACCGTGGGAAGATGAAATATTAAAAGAAATTTGGTCCATCTTGCTAACTTGAAATATTAAATGATGTGAACCATTAGTGTCGGCTATTCTCCTAGATTAAAATCAGTACGGACTGTATCATTTATTTGTTATCTCGAGAAGTAGGATCACAAATATTATATGTTCATTCCTCACCCAAGTGGTAGGGGTCACACTACCCCCACCTCCACACTTAAACCTTTGCTAGTCCCTAGCAAAGCGACCTTACTACTCATAATGATACATGTGTGGTCTTTATTAATCATAAGGTCATGCAAACATGTTGACAAATATAATGCAGGTATTAAAAGCCTGAAATAGTGAAATCTAGAAAATGCCCTGAAGTTTGGGTGTCCGAAGAGCTGCCCAAAAATGCGACATGATAAACTATAAACCGTACTCGTATGTTGCAACTTGCGCATAACTTATACCACAAACTCGATAAGTATTGCAATTAACATTTATAGAAGCAGCTGTCTGTGGCCATAAATACGAGGCACCATCAAGTGAAAAGAGTTTAGCACAAAAGGTATTATAAATAATATTGTCAGACATAACATATTCAATAATCATTATGCAAGGAATGCTCAGCATAGTTGTGCATGAAAAGAATTTGTCACTCAGCAGTAAGACAGGTTGTGAAATAATGTTAAATCAGACATAGTAAAATCCACAATCTATCAGGAGTACTACAACCAGACAGAGTAATATCTATAATCAGACTGCGTATAACATCACAGAACATCAATAGAACAAAGTCATGTCTAGCAAAATATCAAAAATACATGGCAGCACCCTAAATGTCAAAACATCAAATAAGTAATCAGTAATCTAGGAAGGAGAGAGGTACTAATCCGCTTTGCTATCTCCAGACCCCTCCATGTCCTCGCCGTCGTCTTCGTCTTCGGTCTCGGTTTCCTCCTCCAAATCAGATGCAGTCTCAGCGAGTTTGGCACGGTCGGCTCGTGACCCGCCGTGTTGAAGCAAATATCCTGCCGAGTCGAACTGCGCCTGAAACGGGTGTGAGTGTGTCTCCACCGGGATCCTTGCCGCTTGCATCAGCTTTTCCTGGTTCTGACGGAGTTCCTCGAATCTCGACTCAAAGTAGGCGTGTTGGCATCGGAGGTACACTTTCATGTACTCAGCATTTTCAGTGGCTAGGCCGCGTTCCCCTGGAAATCTAGATCGTCTGATCACCAGCTTGATCGGGGCGGCTGGCATATGTTTCTCAGAAGGTCCAGGTACCTCACCCCGCATCTTGCTCAGCTTCAACTGCTTTTCGCCGGTCTCAACAGCCACCTTAATGTTAACCTCTACAACCCTTTCCGTGAGATGTCTACCAACCTTGCTAATCAGATCACCGTCCCCTTGTTTAACCCCGGCCATGCGACAAAGCTCCGTAATGGTGGTGGGGAACCAAAGATGCCGCACATTCTCTTCCTTAACCTTTTGTGTTAACTGTTCAGAGATGAGTTTCCCAACATTGATCCCTAGCCCTTTTATGATGTCGTAGATTAGAGTGATGCGGTCGAAGGAGACATAGTTCAAGTGGCGAGTTGGTAGAATAGTAGCATTAACAAACAGTAACCACGCCTTGGCCTCCCTTGAAAGGCTAGTGGACCACAAAACTTTCTTGGATCGACGCGACCATTCCGGTTGAGGGACGCAACACACAGCTGCAGCCAGATCACTGGTTGAGACAGAAGTTTGGATCCATTTAAAGCTGCATTCTGCAGTATCATCCAGGTCAAATAGTGTGTTGATGGCCGAGGAGGAATAATCTACCATTTTTCCCCGCACCAAAACTGTGTCCCCCTCCCCGTGCGCTGCATTGGCGTAGAATTCATAGACCCAAGAGTAGATAGCTTCAGTGCGTGGGTGACAAAAGGCCTCCCATCCTAGGTTCTTAATTTGCTCAGCATAGGATAGCTCCATGCTCGCTTCTCCATCAAAAATCCACGCTCACAGATGAACGGGACGGACTGGATTGCTTGGAAACGGAGGCGGGCCTGGTCATTCAAAAACTTGGTCCTAGGGCGGGCGACTTCCTTCCCCTTCCCCTTCTTCTTTGAAGCCATAACCTACCCTAACCGAAATCGACATCAATACTACGTACAATGAACATGAATCACTTGAAGATCATTTGATTCCAGTTGTAAGGTTCAGGAGAATACCTTCACAAAATCTCGCCGCCTAGATCGCAGAGGGCCGCGCACGCTCGGGTCGCCGCAGGTCGGTGGAAGTCGCCCCGCTTTCCTCAAAATAGAGGTCCACGAGCGACACCGTCTCCAGCCGAAGCAGCCCGCCGGAAATCGCCACGCCGCGCCCCCTCCGCGCTTTCGCCGATCTTGTTCGTGCCCTAGCCGAGAAATCGAGGATGGGAGGGGAATCGTTTTCGGGGTTTTTTTGTTTTTTATAAATAGATGGGCTGAACCGAGATTACTTAATAGATAATAGAGTATTAATTAAGTTGGTTTAATTAGGAGAGAACGGTTTAACAATTTAAAGTACGGTTTAGGGGCGCACCGGTTGAGGTGAACCGGCCAGCGCCGGTTCACAGGCCAATTCATCCGCAAGGCAGCAAAATAAAGGTGACTACCTGTATTTCGGGGTTGCAACCTCATCGTGCTGGCCCAATCGAACGCCGGTTCAGCTGAACCGGGCCCAGGCGCGGTTTACTTTCTACTTCATAAATCCAACAGCACAAAAAAAGTGATAACCTCTATTTTTGAGGTTGCAACAACAGAAATTCACTAGTACATTGCCTTTTTTCTGGATTTCAGCCTAATCAGAGAGTTTTTTTTTAAATTGTTTTTTTTTGTTCTTTTATTATTATTATTATTATTATTATTAAAACCATTAATATCACGAAACTAATACAAAAATAAATAAAAGATGGGTTGCCTCCCACCAAGCGCCTAATTTACCGTCCCGGCAGGACGGTTCAACTCTAGTGGAGCGTCACGCACGACACCGCTCTGTCGTCGCCGTCTTTCAGATATAACTTAAGTCGTTCGCCGTTTACTTTAAATTCAGACCCGTCACTCTCATTAATGATGGTCACCGCGCCATATAGATGAACTAATTTGACTTTAAATGGCCCCGACCACCTCGACTTGAGTTTCCCGGGAAATAACTTCAATCGGGAATTGAATAAGAGGACCGATTGGCCCGGCTTGAAGTGTTTTTCCTTAATGCGTCGGTCGTGCCACTTCTTTGTGCGCTCCTTATAGATCCGTGAGTTCTCGTAAGCTTGCATCCGGATCTCCTCGAGTTCATTTAGCTGCAGTAATCTCTTCTTACCGGCATCCCGAAAGTCATAATTGATTTTCTTAATCGCCCAGAATGCTCGGTGTTCCAACTCGAGTGGTAAATGACAAGATTTACCGTAAACCAACCTATACGGGGTTAATCCGATGGGAGTTTTGAATGCAATCCGGTATGCCCATAATGCATCGGTGAGCTTTTGTGACCAGTCTTTTCGATTTATGCTCACGGTTTTCTCTAAAATCCGTTTTATCTCCCTATTCGATACCTCCGCTAATCCATTTGACTGAGGGTGGTAAGCGAGTGCGATCTTATGGGTAACCCCGTATTTGTTTAGCAATGAGGTGAATTGATGGTTGCAAAAATGTCTTCCCCCATCGCTAATGATCGCTCTAGGTACCCCGAATCGATTGAATATGTGACTTTTTAGAAAATTCAGGACTACCTTGCCATCATTCTTAGGTGTTGCGATCGCTTCTACCCATTTAGATACGTAATCAACTGCCAACAAAATGTATAAGTTACCATTTGAGTTGACAAAACGGACTCATAAAATCCATTCCCCAAACATCAAATAATTCGACCTCTAATATGATATTCATTGGCATTCCCTCATTCCTCCTCAAATTCTCGCATCGTTGACACCTATCACATTGTTTAACAAATTCATTAGCGTCACGAAATAACTTAGGCCAAAAGAATCCGGCCTCTAATACCTTCATTGCAGTCCTCGTTCCCATAAAATGACCTCCGTAAGGTGAGCTATGACACTTCTCTAATATCGATCTTGTTTCAACCTCCAGCACGCATCGCCTTACCACTCCATCAGCTCCGATTTTAAATAGATAAGACTCGTCCCAAAGATAGGAGCGTACCTGGTGTAAGAATCGCTTCCTTTGTTGATACGCCAAGTCAGATGGTAGAATATTACTCACTATGTAATTTACGTAGTCAGCATACCAAGGTGGGGTACTATCATGAATCGCCAAAACTCTCTCATCTGGGAATCTCTCATCAATTTCCGGATTATAGGAGGGTCGAGTAGCCTCTATCCTGGACAAGTGATCTGCAACCGGATTATCCGTGCCTTTCCTATCCTTAATCTCCACATCAAATTCTTGTAAAAGAAGCACCCATCTGATCAATCGGGGCTTAGCGTCCTTTTTATCCATGAGATAACGGATCGCAGCATGGTCCGTATAAACGGTGCTCTTTGTGCACAAAAGATACGATCTAAATTTCTCGAAGGCAAACACTACAGCTAGTAATTCCTTCTCGGTAGTTGTGTAGTTTATTTGGGCGTCAATCAAGGTCTTACTAGCATAAGCGATGGTGTGAAATACCTTCTCTCGTACCTGTCCTAACACAACTCCAACCGCGTAATCACTAGCATCACACATTAGGACAAACGGCTTCTCCCAATCAGGAGTTATCACGATAGGTGCTGTAGTCAAGCGTTGTTTTAGTGTGGCAAAAGCATTTAAACACTCCTCGCTCAACTGAAACTTCGCATCCTTTTCTAATAATCCACTTAATGGTTTTGCAATTTTTGCAAAGTCTTTAATGAATCTTCTATAGAACCCAGCATGGCCTAGAAAACTACGCAACATTTTCACATTATTGGGTGGTGGAAGCTTCTCAATCACATCTAGTTTCGCCTTATCAACTCCTAAACCTTCTCTTGAAACGTGATGACCAAGCACAATACCCTCCCGCACCATGAAGTGACATTTCTCCCAATTTAGTACGAGATTAGTTTCAACACAACGCGTTAACACTTTCTCCAAACAAGCTAAACATGCATCAAAAGAATTACCGAAGATAGAAAAGTCATCCATAAAAATTTCAATACCATGGTCCATAATATCCGAGAAAATGGCAATCATGCATCGCTGAAATGTGGTGGGTGCATTACATAGACCGAATGACATCCTTCTAAATGCAAACGTCCCATAAGGGCATGTGAATGTGGTCTTCTCCTGGTCCTCTGGGGCTACCGTAATTTGATTATACCCTGAATAGCCATCAAGAAAACAGAAAAAATCGTTCCCCGCTAGTTTATCTAGCACTTGATCAATAAAAGGTAAGGGGAAATGATCTTTTCGAGTGGCCTTGTTCAGCTTTCGGTAATCCATACAGATACGCCACCCGGTAGTCGTTCTAGTCGATACTAACTCATCCCTCTCATTTCGTACTACCGTCATCCCTCCTTTTTTTTGGCACACATTGCACCGGTGATACCCACGAACTATCCGAGATGGGATAGATGATCCCGACGTCAAGCCACTTAATGATCTCCTTCTTCACCACTTCTTTCATTGGTGGATTGAGGCGACGCTGGGGTTCGATCGATCCCGTAAACGATTCTTCCAAGAGGATCTTATGCATACATAGTGAGGGGCTAATCCCTCGGATATCCGCTATGGTCCACCCTATGGCCGTTTTAAATTGAGTTAGCAATTCCAAAAGCTTTTTATACTGATCAGTTGAGAGTTTAGAATTGATAATAACCGGTAATGTGTTATCTTTTCCCAAATATGCGTACATGAGGTGGTCTGGGAGAGGCTTCAATTCAAGAGTCGGCGGATTAACAATAGAGGGCTTGTCCGCCAACGCCTTGTCTGGCATCTCAAAAGGTTCCCGTCTCCTAACGAAAACAACTTGTGACTCAAATACCTCTAGGAAATCACGTATTTCCCCATCATCGTCTGAAGTCTCCTCGTGTATCAAAAATCGAGTCAACAAGTCATCTTGCCTAGTGGATTCCAAATTCAATTTATAGTCTTGAAGTGAAATTTGATTTACCACCTCCAAAAGATCTTCTTGACCTCGAGAGAATTTCATAGCTTCAAGTACGTTAAAGGTGATTTGTTCGTCGTTAACTCTCATGGTCAACTCCCCCTTCTGTACGTCTATTAATGTCCGACCTGTGGCGAGAAATGGTCTCCCTACTATAATGGGAACATCTCTATCCTCTTCCATATCTAAGACAACGAAGTCTGCTGGAAAAATAAACTTGTCCACCTTAACTAGGACATCTTCAACTATTCCTTTTGGGAACGCAAGAGTTCTATCGGCTAGTTGCAAGGTGATGGAGGTCTTGGAGATGTCTCCTAAACCAAGCTTCCTATATATCGAAAATGGCATCAGATTGATGCTTGCACCTAGATCACATAGAGCCTTACCCTCGAATTGGTAACCTATAGCGCACGGTATGGTGAAACTCCCCGGATCTTTCAATTTAGGCGGGAGTTTCTTCTGGAGGATCGCACTGCACTCTTGCGTGAGTGCCACCGTCTCATGCGTTCCAAATTTCCGTTTTTTAGAAAGGATGTCTTTCATAAACTTCACGTAGCTTGGCATTTGCTCCAAAGCCTCCGCGAAAGGGATGTTGATTTGCAGTTTTTTAAATAATTCAACAAATTTTTGAAATTGTTGATCGAGTTTGCTCTTCTTTAACCGCTGTGGAAACGGCGGTGGTGGATAGATTTTTATATTAGCGTTCTTCTGTTTATCTTCCGCGACAAGTTCTCTCTTACTCTCTCCGGATGCTTCTTCTACTTCTTCCTTTCTCTTATCATTTTCTTTTAACTGGTTGTTCGCAACATTAGAGCCAACAATATCCAACTCTTTTTCCTCACCAACTTGGATCCCACTCTCATTTATAGTCTCACCCACTAACTCCTTACCACTCCGTAGAGTGACAGCTTTACAGTGCGGATTATCTCCCTTCGGATTTGGTGTTGTATCCGTAGGTAGCGAACCTGGGGGTCTAAGACTTAAAGCATTAGCGATTTGTCTCAACTGAGTTTCAATTACACGTAAAGAGCCCTCTAGACTAGAAATGCGAGCATCCCTCTTCTGCATGGATTCAAGGAGTAACTCATCAGATAATTTCCTAGATGACCCTTGTTGATTATAATTATTATTCTGGGGTGGATGAGAGTTCGAGTTGAATCCGGGTGGGTGTGCCAAACCTGAATTATTCTTCCATGAAAAATTAGGGTGATTTCGCAAATCCGGGTTGTAATGAGTTGGAATTGCATTATGATTATTATTGTGATTCATGAATCTCGATTGACCTCCTATATAGTTGACCTCCTCGTTACTACTAATGAGTTGCTCCACCGTGAGTGAAGGATTCATATTAATTGGAGGAGCAGCTATACTATTAACTTGGGGGTTCATTTGAGCTTGATTTTGATATAGAGTTAAGGCATCTAACCGCTTATTCATCGAGTTGAATTGTGCGGTCATTTGTGCAGCGAAAGAAGTGAGTTGGTCAACTTGGTGTACCCCTCCCATAGATGAAGAACCTTGACGCTCAAATGAATGATAATTATTGGATGACAGATCTTCTAAGATTTCATACGCATCCTCGGGATATTTATTCATTAGAGATCCTCCGGCAGCTCCATCTACTTGGATCATGGTAGACGTCTGGAGACCGTTATAGAAGGTCCATACTTGTTGGTGTATGGCTAGACCATGGTGCAGACACTTACGCAATAGTTCCTTAAACCTTTCCCATGCGTCATAGAGTGTCTCTCCATTCCCTTGCATGAATGTGGATATGTCTCTCTTAAGTTTTGCAGTTTTCGATGGAGGAAAATATTTAGCCAAGAATTTCTCTATCAAAGTTACCCAAGTAGTGATGGAACCGTTGGGTAGTGAATTCAACCAATCCTTTGCTTTTCCCTCCAAAGAAAATGGGAATAACCTAAGTTTTATAGCCTCCTCAGATGCGCCATTGATTTTAAAAGTGTCGCATATTTCTATGAAGGTCCTTAAGTGAGAATTAGGGTCTTCATGGTTATGGCCACCAAATTTATTATGTTGAACGAGTTGCATTGTCATAGAATCTATTTTGAAGTTGTTAGCTTCAATTGCGGGTCTAGTAATACTAAAATGCAATCCTCCTTGTAAGGGCATGTTGTAGTCACGACACGTTCTTCTTTGTTCAACTGGATGACCGTTTTGATCTACCTGGCCTCCTAAATCCTGACCTTCTTGGTAATTTTCATTTTCCACGTTTTGGTTATTGTGATCCATTGTTGGAAAGTTAGTACGTCCTATACGAACCGCTCTTCTATTTTGTCTACACGTCCGTTCGATTTCTAGGTTTAAAGGCAGTAGTTCTGGCGATCGATAACGGGACATGCACTAAAGAGAAAGGCAATATAAAAATAACAAGAAACAATCACAAGAAAAACAAACAAGATTACAAACTTGAACTCTAGATACTAAGGGTTCACTAATATCGCAAGAAAGAAACACAGAATACGCCGCACCTCCCCGACAACGGCGCCAAAAACTTGATACGCCCGAAACAGGTGTGCGTATTACACGCAAGTGCACGTGCCGGTTCAAGTAATAAAGAGTGAATAAAGATCGTTTCCACGGAGAGGTGGTGAATTCGGTGCTTGCAATTACTAGTTAGACATTTTCTCTAAATCCAAGTGAAACAAGATGATGATTTTGATTTAGAACTAAATGATGATGAATTTCTAAAATAAGTTGAAATAAACTATAGTATCTTATGAGAAAACTTTTAAGATTCAAATTGGAGAAGTAATCTTGTGCGGTGATTTCCTATGTCTACTGTAATGAATTTACAAATGATGTTTTGTGAAAATGAGTGGTGGAAAACCTTGCAACGATTTTAAAGTAGACAACCGTATCTCTCGATATCGGAGGTCCCTAGTCCTCTATTTCCCCTCGGGTGAAATAGGAAACCGATTAGAGATTGAAAACCCGAGTTGCTAACACTAAGGGGAAATCTCTTTCTCCCTTTAAGTGCTATATGGAATCCATAATGCACTTACGCAACTCCTCTCTCGATTTATGGAGCGTAGTAGAAAGACGAAACCGTGATCAAAGGCTTCAAAATATAGATTATGAATTCAATAAAAGTAAATCCACCATACAATTACAAAGATAAAACTAAAGATCATTCATCACACAAGACATAGTACTTTCACAACACAAGATCGAGAGAATTAGTTCATGACGGCGGAAGAAAACCACAAGTATGAGTAGATCTTACAGCACATGATGATAGAAATTAAAAACTTGCAGTGTTTCACTCTCTGATTCGGCCGAAATCCGTCCGTCTTCCTTGCCCGGAACTAGCCCTAGAAGAAGAACTCTTCTTTTTCCTCTCCAACCCCCAATGGATGATAATGATGAATGGCTTCCTTTTTCTGAATAATCCTCCCAAAAAAACGTCCAACCCTTTCTCCAAGGGATGCCTCTTTCCATTTTTGCAAATGACGCAATTTTCGAATTTTAAAATTTGAAATTCGTCTAGAGGTTGCAACCGTTTTTCAGAGGTTGCAACCTTTTCTCCAGGACAGCATATTTGACAAAATCCCTCTTCCCAGCCATTCTCCTTAGCTTTTCTTGCATGAACACATAGAAAAAAGACCACATTAGTCATTAATAAAATAAAAGTGAATTTGCTTGCAATTAGACTTCAATTAAACGGGTTTTTCTCCCGAATCAACGAGCAAAAAGGTCCAAAACTTGAGCTAAATAACTTCTTTTTGAGAAGTTATCACGCAGCAACAGTTGCGGGCTCAAGAAACTATTCACTTACTTCGATTCTCTCAGGTTCCTGTTCCTGATGTGACATGAGTCCTATTTATAGGCACAATGATGAGTGTGCTCACCGCCCAAGCCGATAGGATTACCGCCACATCCCGCAGCAAGACATCTCTGCAGTCCGCGAATACATTCCAGTCCGCCGCGCCGGTGCAGGATAGCCAGTCCACAATAGCTTCTCCAAGACCGGACACAATCGCCAGTTCGCCTTGTCGCCAAAGGCCAAGCCATGACCACCACAGCCGGACTCCGCAGCAACATTGTCCGCCAATCCGCGGACACAGCGCCAACCCGCTTATCCCGAGCCAACAGCCTCGCCATCAAGGCACCTGACGGACTCAGCAGACACACCGTTCCAGTCCGCTCATACTGCGGACAACTCTAGTCTGCATATCCCTGCAGACAACTCCAGTACGCATGCCCCGAGTCCATAACCTTGTTACCAAGACACCTACCGGACTCAACGGACACAGCTCTTGTCTGCTTACACAGCAGACACCTCCAGTCCGCATCTTCCACAGGCTGCTACAGTCCGCATATCCCGCAGACTGCTCCAATCCGCATATCCCAAGTCCACAGCCACGCCAGCAAGGCAGATGTCGGACTCAGCGGACCCTAGCTCCAGTCCGCACGCAGTTGCGAACACAATCTCCAGTCTGCTTCTCCCAAACTCGCAACCAAGGCACACATGACTTCTGCCGAGCTTGGCGGACTGAGACACAGTCTGCACTGTACTGCGCGATCTTCCCGGACTGAGCCAAACATAGACTTGGTTCAGAGCCAACCAAGTCCACACCACTGGCCACACGGGTCAGTCCGCACTTACTGGCGGACACTGGATTCAGTCCGCCTCTCCCGGCGAGCTCCAGTATCAGTCTGCACTGACTGGCGGTCTCCGCGGCTTCTACTTGCCGCTGCACCAGAGCAAGACCAAGGCATTCGCCAAGCCAGTCTGCCGAGCTCCAGTTCTTCAGTCCGCTTCTTGCCGGACTCCGCGGATAGAGTCGCTATCCGCATGGTTACTTCCTGGGATCCAACTGCCTGCTGAGCACAAGCCGGCCTGGCTAACCGCCGCTGCTGTATGTGTAGTCCGCGCGAACAGACTGCCCAGGCCGCTACAGAGCAAACCGTCTGCAACATCCCTGCCGACCTAGCTGTCCGCCAACCATGTCTGCGTAGTCCGCGCGGATAGGTCCAAGTGCTCCATTCACCCACTTTCACTTCACAATTTTCAACATGCACTCAAAGCTTCAACCACCTCCAAGCTCCAACCGCCTCTGCCTCCAAGCTCCAGCCGCCTCCGCCTCCAAGCTCCGCCTCCTCCAAGCTCCAGCCGCCGCAGCCTCTCCAAGTGATAATTATATATTAATCGTATAATTATAATATATATTAATCGTATAATTATAATATATATTAATCGTATAATTATATATATAATTAATCGTAACCACTATTTGTCAAACAGTTTTCCGTTCTGAACAGTTATGCAAACATAGACTATTCAAACAGATTTCTATTTTCAGCAACCAATTTACAACAGCGATATTGACAAACCTGCATTTACAATAATTTATTTTACAACCGCAACCGCTCTCCCAAATAATGCCTTATTAATTACATTCACAACTGCCATCAAACTAAAACTGCTCATACAAATAAAGCCCAACCATAATCGAAAAAAGTTTACAATATACCAAATATTTATTTGAACAACAAGACATGCTAACACGCACTCAATAAAGATTAAAACTTGGAAGCTCGAACAGTACTGGCACCACTGAATTCATCTTTCATGTAGGAATCGATTGAATAGAAATTATTCAAAGTTGAGTTAGGATGGGAATCATGGATTGACGCGGCCGGCATAAGGATTGGAGAGGATACTTTCTGGGCATGGTGAGCCCGGAGCCTTCCTTCATGTCTACGTCTTTGGAATCAACTTTTCTCCATTCAAAACATTGAACAAGAGTTCCCAACACCAACCCCACCTCCCTCATGGCAAGCGCTTCCCCCGGACACCTCCTCCTCCCGATTCCGAATGGGAAAATCTTTCCCCTTTCGAGTTTGGAATCCTCCGTGAATCTTTCGGGGAGAAATTTCGTCGGCTCTGGCCATATCTCAGGGTCCCTCTGAATCGCATAAGCGTTCACCAATACCATCGTCCCGCCGGGTATGGTGTAGCCCCCCACCTTGCAATCTTTCATGGATTCATGAGGCACCAAAAGAGGGCCGACCGGATACATTCGGAGCGTTTCGCTAACAACATTGTTGAGGTATGTGAGTTTGGGGAGATCTGATTCCTCAAACAGGCGGCCACTCCCCACTATGTCGTCAATCTCATGCGTAAGTTTCTCAAGTTTTTCAGGGTTGTTGAGTAGTAGTGAGATTGCCCATTCAATGGTGTTTGATGAAGTGTCTGTCCCTGCTGATAATAAACTCTGCAAGAGGAATGGATTATTAATGTTCTCAAATGAAATGAGAAGGGCGATCATGAACGACAAATATCTGCATGATCTTCATCTTCTTTCTCTACAATGTTGCCTAGCTATGTATCCTACCTACCCTCACTCTTCTCCTTTCAGCTCTTCTTAATTACACTCATCTACCTTCCAATCTTTTGAACGACAACGCCATCCTCCTTCCTCCCTTTCTCTCTTATTTCCCTCTTAAACAATCTAATAATGCATCCGTGACATTAATCTATAATACTTTATGTAAAAGGAAATTACCGAAATAAGAGTCTTGATGAAGAGGTCGGTGTACTGCTCCGGCTGTTTTTTCTGCAGGGAGAGTAATGACTCTATAACGGTCGAATGCCCTGCTTCTTCTTCTTCTTCCTTTGCTCCTCTCTTCTTCCTCTGCTCGTCGATCAGAGTCTGCAAGATGCGATCTTTGTAATTGTGGATTCGAGCAAGCTTTGTCTTGACTCCTATGCGGGCGAACCACCCGAGCGGCCATGGAAGGAAGTCGCCGACGTTGGAAGCGCCGGCGAGGGCAAATAACTCCTCCACCATCTCCTCGAACCGTCGGGATTCCCCTTCGTCCAACTCTTCTCCGTAGTACCGCTTTCCGACCATCATCATCATAATCACATTCATGGCCAGGCCGAAAATCTGCGACCTGAGCTGCACTGTTTTGAAATCCTGGTCAGGGGATGATGTGTCGTGGAAGAGACGGCAGGCAAGGGCACATGCTTCGGCCGCCCGGACGTCGGCGAAGAAGGAAAGACGGTGTCCGGAGAGGACTTCCACTGCGGAAATGCGGCGCATCTCGCGCCACCATGGGCCGTAGGAGGCGGAGGCGATGGTGGTGTAGTTGTAAGATGCGGTGCGGGTGGAGGGAAATTTAGGGCGGCTCGCGAGGGCAAGATCGTTGGTGGTGAAGCACTCGTCGGCGTGGGCGGCGGAGGAGACGATGAGGACGGGGCGGGAGCCGAAGCGGAGGAGGAGGAGAGGGCCGTGGAGGGAGGAGATGGCGGAGAGGGATTGGTGGAGGGGTTTTTGGAGGAGGTGTAGATGGCCGATGAAGGGATGGGAAGGTGGGCTTGGCGGCAGATTCTTCTTCTCCTCCTCCTCGTTGTAGGAGATGATGAAGCGTTTGATCAGGCCGGCAACTGAGAGTAGGAGGAGAACTAAGCCGGTGAAGATGCTGATGGCGTCCATCGCCGCCGCTGAAGGGAAGAGCTTCGTGGTACTGTAGTAATTTGGAGTAAGAAGTGGGGAAAGTTGTCATTTTATTCAATCAATAAATGGTAGAGGTGTAAAACTTTGCTTTCCCATGCTTTATCTGATTATCGCGAAGCTTTGTCTACTAGCGGGCAGTAGTAGGATTTGACTTCTATTTTAATTTCAGCCGCACAGAGTTCGCCGTATCTCAGTCGGTTTTTGCGTTCGTTTCTCCGTTCCATTACCAACGGAGCCTGTTCTCTCTGTTGGCAATGGAGCTTTCCCACAGCTGTTGGGATTATCTTTCCAACGCATGCGTTGCATGAGAATAACATCACTGTACATCGGCAAGGGGCGGAGAGAGGGGAGGAACAACCACCATCGCCGTTTTTTTTCCATTGCCATGGGTGATCCACTGCCGGAGAGAAGGTTGCGGCGGCGCCGTGCATCGGCAAGGGGCGCCGGAGGTAACCGGCGGAGCTCTTTCTCCGACCATGGATGTCGGAGCTCCGCTGCCCCCTCCCGCTGGAGAAATGCCGCCCCCTGCCGGACAGAAGGTGCCCCCCCCCCCCCCCCCCCCCCAACTCTGCGATGCTCCGCCACGGGTTTTTTTCCCGGTGATGTAAGTCTAAAATTTTGATATTATTATTATGATTTTTATTATATTATTACTATATTATATTATGATTATTATATTATAGTATTATATTATATAACAAAAATACGGCGAGCATGCTAAGACATTTGAAGAACAGCTCATTTACAGTATATTATTATTATTATTATTAAATTTATAATAAATATTAATTATAATAAATATTAAATATATAACAAAAACATCACTGTTGTTTTACCAAACTGTTTCTCTATCTACCGTTGTTTTCCTAAACTGTTTCTTTATTCTGAACAGCTCTCTCACCGCTGTTTTACCAAACTGTTTCTCTATTTTGAACAGCTTCATTCCCACAGCTCCATTCCCACAATTTCATTCTCACAACTTTTATCACTGCCACCGCTAAAACAAGCTGACCATATATCTTTGTATCTGCAAAAGATAGGTCTTGAATCTGACCGTTAAAATCAAGATTTTATCATGATCATACGGTAAATACACATCTCGCAACCATATATCTTTGTACTGAAGAAATCTGCTTGGGAAAAAAATCTGCTCAAATATGATGACCTGAAAAAAAGTTACAACCTTCAGAAAAATGGTTGTAACAACCTGGACAAATTTTATATTTTAAAATTCAAAAAAATTAAAGCGTCGTTTGCAAAAATAGAAGGAGGCATCTTTTGGCCAAGGACTACGTTTTTAAAGTGGAATTATTCTGGAGTGAAGAGGATATTTAGACAATGGAACATTCTAAATCCTTGAAGAGGAAGAGCTAGGGTGCACCGAATCTTGGAAGAAGGAACTTTTTGGCGTAAACGGAGAGCGAATCCCTGCAATTTTTTGAATTTTTATCATCATGTGTTGTAAGATCTTTCTAATTTGGTGATCTTCCTCTGTCGTCGTGAACTAATTTTCTCAATCTTATATTGTGAGAGTACTATGTCTTGATGTGATGATGATATTTTTATTTCTCTTTATGATTGTGTGTTGAATGATCATTATTGAATGTATGATCTTTATTTTGGAACTTTTGGTCAAGGTTTCGTCTATTTACTATGCTCCATAATTCGAGAGATGAGTTGTGTTAGTGCGTTATAGATTCGATATAACTTTCAAAGGGAGAAATAGATTTCTTCTTGGTGTTAGCAACATAGACTTTTTTCTTTATGTGGTTCTTTATTTCATCTGAGTTAGAGATGACAAGAGAAATAATGGATTATGGATTTTTGATATCGAAAGATGCAAATTTCTATTCTAAAATTATTGCAAGACATTTCACCATGCATTTTCATAAAGTTGCATTCATAGATTCATCACACTAGACATATGAAATCACAATACAAGATTATTTTTCCAAATTGATAAAAGGTATCGCTCCATGGATCTGTAGTTTATTTTAATTAGGAGTTTCATTTATAGTTTTTAATATTTTAAAATCATCGTTACGATTTACTTAGATTTAAAGAAAAGACACAACTGTTATTTGCAAGCACTTAATTCAACACCTATTTGTGCGAACGATCTTTACTCATTTATTATTACTTGATCTAACACGTGCACTTGCGTTTAAAATACACAACTATTTTCTTGCGTATCACATATGCATGACTATAATGAAATTTTGACATAAAATGTCATTTTTTGAAAAATATCATCTGTTACCTCACTCGTCTAGGCCAGGTTGGTGGTTTATCTGTATTTGAAATTTTCTTGATACTTTTTTAGATCAAAATTTCACTTTTTTGTTTGGGAATTCATAGCCGCTAAAGCTTGACTGTTTATGCATGACTATAATGGCATTCTGATATAAAATGTTATTTTTGAAAAATAACATTCATTATCTCACTTGTCTAAGGCTAGTGGTTTACCTGTATTTGAAATTTTCATGATAGCTTTTTAGATCAAAATTTCAATGTTTTTGTTATTTTGAGCGTTCATGGTCTCTAAAGCTTCACTGCATATGCATGACTATAATGACATTCTGATATAAAATATCATTTTTTTTAAAATAACATTCATTATATTTTTCATAACTATGTTCACAGCCGCCACCACACATTAAGTCTTATTTGAACAACATGCATTAACACACTCAATAACCGATTTAAAGTTCCAACAATGGCACCACTAACTTCAACTTAATTTCGCACAGTACTAGATTGAACATAGAAACAAATTAAAGTTGAGCTAGCATGGAAATCATGGATTGGCGCGGCCTGCATAAGGCTTGGAGAGGATGTTCTTTGGGCATGCTGAGGCCGGAGCCTTCCCTCATGTCTAAGTCTCGTGACTCAACTCTTCTCCACTCGAAACACTGAACCAGAGTTCCTAGTGCTAACCCCACCTCCCTCATGGCAAGCGCTTCACCGGGACACGTCCTCCTCCCCATTCCAAATGGGAAAATCTTGCCCCTTCCAAGTTTGGAATCCTCCGGGAATCTTTCGGGGAGAAAATTCGGCGGCTCGGGCCATATCTCAGGGTCCTCTGAATCGCATAAACGTTCACCAATACCATCGTCCCGCCGGGTATAGTGCAACCCCCCACCTTGCACTCTTTCACGGATTCATGAGGCACCAAAAGAGGGCCGACGGGATACATTCGAAGCGTTTCGCAGATGACACTGTTGAGGTATGGGAGTTTGGGGAGATCTGATACCTCGAGCAAACGGCCGCTCCCCACTCTGTCATCAATCTCGTGCATAAGTTTCTCTAGTTTTTCAGGGTTGTTGAGTAGGAGTGAGACTGCCCATTCAATGGTGATTGATGAAGTGTGTGTCCCGGCTGATAATAGACTCTGCAAGAGAGATAGTTTCGTAATGTTTTCGTAAGATGCAACTGTGACATTAATTTATAATTAATACTTTATATATAGGGTTATTTAAACATAATATATAATTAATACTTTATATATAGGGTAATTATGAATTAATCGTATAATTATAATATATATTAATCGTATAATTATAATACATATTAATCGTATAATTATATATATAATTAATCGTAACCACTATTTGTCAAACGGTTCTACGTTCTGAATAGTTATGCAAACATAGACTATTCAAACAGATTTCTTTTTCAGCAACAAATTTCCAACAGCTGCATTGACAAACTTGCATTTACAATAGTTTATTTTACAACCGCAACCGCTCTCTCATATAATGCCTTAGTAATTACATTCACAACCGCTCTCTCATATAATGCCTCATACAAATAAAGCCCAACCATAATCGAAAAAAGTTTACAATATACCAAACATTTATTTGAACAACAAGACATGCTAACACGCACTCAATAAAGATTAAAACTTGGAAGCTCGAACAATACTGGCACCACTGAATTCATCTTTCATGTAGGAATCGATTGAATAGAAATTATTCAAAGTTGAGTTAGTATGGGAATCATGGATTGACGCGGCTGGCATAAGGCTTGGAGATGATGCTTTCTGGGCATGGTGAGCCCGGAGCCTTCCTTCATGTCTACGTCTTTGGAATCAACTTTTCTCCATTCGAAACATTGAACAAGAGTTCCCAACACCAATCCCACATCCCTCATGGCAAGCGCTTCCCCCGGGCACCTTCTCCTCCCGATTTCGAATGGGAAAATCTTTCCCCTTTCGAGTTTGGAATCCTCCGTGAATCTTTCGGGGAGAAATTTCGTCGACTCTGGCCATATCTCAGGGTCCCTCTGAATCGCATAAGCGTTCACCAATACCATCGTCCCGCCGGGTATGGTGTAGCCCCCCACCTTGCAATCTTTCATGGATTCATG
Organism: Platanthera guangdongensis; assembly: GCA_039583875.1. Classification (NCBI taxonomy): domain Eukaryota; kingdom Viridiplantae; phylum Streptophyta; class Magnoliopsida; order Asparagales; family Orchidaceae; genus Platanthera; species Platanthera guangdongensis. The sequence continues at coordinate 151,578,679 of CM077160.1, read as the reverse complement.
CGGCACCAAAAGAGGGCCGACCAGATACATTCAGAGCGTTTCGCTAACAACATTGTTGAGGTATGTGAGTTTGGGGAGATCTGATTCCTCAAGCAGGCGGCCACTCCCCACTATGTCGTCAATCTCGTTCCATCACAAACAGAGCCTGTTCTCTCCATTGCCAACAGAGCTTTTTCACAGCTGCTGGGATTAGCATTCCAACGCCAGCGTTGCATGGGAATAACATCACTGTACATCGGCGAGACGCGGAGAGAGGGGAGGAACAGCCACCATCACCGTTTTTTCCATTGCCAAGGGTGATTCACTGCCGGAGAGAAGGTTGCGGCGGCGCCGTGCATCGACGAGGGGCGGCGGAGGCAACCGGCGGAGGCAACCGACGGAGCTCTTTCTCCGGCCATGGATGTCGGAGCTCCGCTGCCCCCTCCCGCTGGAGAAATGCCGCCCCCTGCCGGACAGAGGGTGCCCCCCCGACTCTGCAATGCTTCATCACGGGTTTTTTTCCTCGTGACCTAAGTCTAAAATTTTGATATTATTATTATTATTATGATTTTTATTATATTATTACTATATTATATTATGATTATTATAATATAGTATTATATTATATAACAAAAACACGGCGAGCCATCCTAAGAAATTTGAAGAACAGCTCATTTACAGTATATTATTATTATTATTAAATTTATAATAAATATTTATTATAATAAATATTAAATATATAACAAAAACATCACTGCTGTTTTACGAAACTGTTTCTCCATCTACTGTTGTTTTACCAAACTATTTTTTTATTCTGAACAGCTCTGTCACCGCTGTTTTACCAAACTTTTTCTTCATTCTGAACAGCTTCATTCCCACAGCTGCATTCCTACAACTCCATTCTCACAACTCCTTTTATCACTGTCACCGCTGAAACAAACTGACCATATATCTTTGTATCTGCAAAAGATAGGTCTTGAATCTGGCTGTTAAAATCAAGATCTTATCATGATCATACGGTAAATACACATCTCGCAACCTATGTGAGGTGCGTTACTCGTACCAAATTTGGACTCGGAAGGTAGAATGTCTTGGTGCGTGAATAGATATTTTTTTGTTGTTGGGGCCCACTTCTTTTTCCCTCCATTGTGAAAAAAAATTGCTTTAGCTCGGAATTCTCCTTCAACTCCCGGCGGTACTGAGCTTTAGCTTGCTAGACTTTCAACTATGTCGAAGCTTCCTCACCATTTCAGCCATCAGCGTGCTTGTTTAGTTTCTGACAAGGTTTGTAACCAAGCGAGGTTTTGTAACTCAAGCAAGCTTTATATAGCTCACTGCTCCTATAATCTGTTCGTGCTGCTTTGTTGGTGAGTACATGGAAGTAGTCGCATTTTAATCATTATTCTAACTCATGAAGTTGGGTTTATTTAGCCAACTAAGTTTTTCTTGGCAATTTACTTCAGATAATTGCATCAAAATGTCAACTGTTAGAGCAATAAGTACACATGCCTCGGACAATGTTACTGAGGGAATCGATAATGTAAGCTAGTTTTTTTTTGTTTCAGCTCATTCATCCTTTTTTGTCTTGAAACACTGCTTTATCCTCTTGTTTAGCTCAACTTCATGCCTTTTATTTTTCAACTACATTTAGTATGAAAATTTTAATAATTTTTAAAATGAACTACATTTTATTCTTTACTTACAGTTCGATTTTAGTTAAGAGTATACTAACCCATCATACGATTTTTTTTCAGGTCAAAAAACATGTGTTTTCAATTGTGCATTCAGAGGATAAGACGTATGTTACGTATTGTAGTATGCTCATAGCACTTGTTTCAGTGTTTGGAAACAACATTTGACTTACTGGACGCATACAAGTATTATAAAATATCAAAAATATAGCTATGTCAAAGCTAGTATTGTTGGAACCAGCTTTCTGGTCCCTCCTAAAGTTCGAAGCTGAGGATGCAGCCCACACATACTCTTCTTGAACTACCCTCCCGATGTGAGTCGGAGACCTGGAAACAGACCGAGGGGTCTAAGATCGGAGGTCCCACCTCTTTCCCGGAAGAACTGAAGATCTTCCCCTCACTAGCCAATGCTGAGCCAGGTGCCTGTGAGGAAGACGGTGGAAAGGTTCAACAACCCTCTCAGTCACCTCTATCGGTTTATTTATAGGCCTCTGAATCTGATCTGCAAATATCAATTTTGAATTAACCTGAAATGACCAAAACACCCTGGGCTGGGTCTGCGAACAGCCAAACTCCGCTGTTCTGATGGGCTATACGCAAACCTACAGGGGTAGAAGTGTAAAATTACCTGGGGCAAAAAGGTAAAATCCCCCTTGGGGGTAAAAAGGTAAAAACATCTCTTCTCCCATGTGGCGAGTGGGGAAAAGACTGCCGGGCGAGACGACCCTCTCTGTTCGTCTCGTCGGCCTCTCGCCTTATAGGCTATCTCGCCGCCTAGAACCATCTCGCACTAGCTGGGCGTCTCGCCTACCTCAGAGAATCCCCCATCCCGCCTCCTGCAGGTGGGCCTCCTGGTCTTACTCGCCTGTCAAGTTCATCTCGGCAGCCTTCCCTTCTCGCTCATTGAGTCACCTCTCGCGAGCCCAAGGTTGTACACAATCCCCGCTCTTTTTGAGGTTGCCCTAACATCGGAAAGATAAGTCCAACCGAGGCTCGCGACGCTGGGATTCGCTTATGAGAATCTTTGGTGGCCCCCCCCCCATGGGGCCTATAAATATGAGATCCCAGCTTTCTTTAGGGTTCTCCTTTTTGTCTTCCTTCATTTCCTCGACCTTCAGCATGTCTCACAGCCATAGTTTTCGTGAGGGCCTCGCGATGGTGCGAAAGCGAAATAAATCCAACATGGCCGCCCTGTTCCCGGATCTGGGGTGTACTCCTCCCTCAGCTCCTCCATCCTCTCGCCTGAAGAAGATGAAGGCCGCCTGCCCCTCCCTCTCGGCTGGCGTGACCTCCTCTGCCCCTTTGACAACAGATAATCTTCCTGCATTATCTTCTGGGGAGAGACGGGTAATTTCTCCTTCTTCTCTCTCCTTCTTTCGTCCCGCTTGTTGATCACACTTTTACAGGGAAACCTTGTTGATTCCCCTATGCCCGCAAATCCTCCTGACGCTATCAACCAAACTCATCAGCGCGCCGACTCGCCCGAGGCCTCCTCCCCACCCCTCACGCGGAAAGAAAACCGCACAGAGTTGGTCCGTTTTATCTGTAATTATGGGTCAGTTTATTTAGGCGTTTGGATCTCAACTTTTTTTTTGATTTCAGTTCTTTTCTCCGTCACCAACGGAGACTATTCTCTCCATTGCCAATGGAGCTTTCCCACAGCTGCTGGGATTACCTTTCCAACGCATGCGTTGCATGGGAATAACATCACTGTACATCGTTGAGGGGCGGAGAGAGGGGAGGAACAACCACCATCGCTGTTTTTTTCCATTGCCACAGGTGATCCACTGCTGGAGAGAAGGTTGCGGCGGCGCCATGCATCGGCAAGGGGCGGCGGAGGCAACCGGCGGAGCTCTTTCTCCGGCCATGGATGTCGGAGCTCCGCTGTCCCCTCCCGGTGGAGAAATGTCGCCCCCCTGCCGGACAGAAGGTCCCCCCCCCCCCGACTCTGCAATGCTCCGCCACGGGTTTTTTTCCCGGTGACTAATTCTAAAATTTTGATATTATTATTATGATTTTTATTATATTATTACTATATTATATTATGATTATTATATTATAGTATTATATTATATAACAAAAACACGGCGAGTCATGCTAAGAAATTTGAAGAACAGCTCATTTACAGTATATTATTATTATTATTATTAAATTTATAATAAATATTAATTATAATAAATATTAAATATATAAAAAAAACACCACTGTTGTTTTACCAAACTGTTTCTCTATCTACCGTTATTTTACCAAACTGTTTATTTATTCTGAACAGCTCTGTCACCGCTGTTTTACCAAACTATTTTTTCATTCTAAACAGCTTCATACCCACAACTTCATTCTCACAGCTCATTTTATCACTGTCACTGCTGAAACAAACTGACCATATATCTTTGTATCTGCAAAAGATAGGTCTTGAATCTGGCCGTTAAAATCAAGATCTTATCATGATCATACGGTAAATACACATCTCGCAACCTATGTGAGGTGCGTTACTCGTACCAAATTTGGACTCGGAAGGTAGAATGTCTTGGTGCGTGAATAGATATTTTTGTTGTTGTTGGGGCCCACTTCTTTTTCCCTCCATTGTGAAAAAAAAATTGCTTTATCTCGGAACCCTCCTTCAACTCCCGGCGGTACTGAGCTTTAGCTTGCTAGACTTTTAACTATGTCGAAGCTTCCTCACCATTTCATCCATCAGCGTGCTTGTTCAGTTTCTGACAAGGTTTGTAAACTGGCGAGGTTTTGTAACTCAAGCAAGCTTTATATAGCTCACTGCTCCTATAATCTGTTTGTGCTACTTTGTTGGTGAGTACATGGAAGTAGTCGCATTTTAATCATTATTCTAACTCATGAAGTTGGGTTTATTTAGCCAACTAAGTTTTTCTTGGCAATTTACTTCAGATAATTGCATCAAAATGTCAACTGTTAGAGCAATAAGTACACATGCCTCCGACATTGTTATTGAGGGAATCGACAATGTAAGCTAGTTTTTTTGTTTCAGCTCTTTCATCCTTTTTTGTCCTGAAACACTGCTTTATCCTCTTCTTTAACTCAACTTCTTGCCTTTTATTTTTCAACTACATTTAGTATGAAAATTTTAATAATTTTTAAAATGAACTACATTTTATTCTTTATTTACAGTTCGATTTTAGTTAAGAGTATACTAACCCATCATACGATTTTTTTTCAGGTCAAAAAACATGTGTTTTCAATTGTGCATTCAGAGGATAAGACGTATGTTACGTATTGTAGTATGCTCATATCACTTGTTTTAGTGTTTGGAAACAACATTTGACTTACTGGACGCACACAAGTATTATAAAATATCAAGAATATAGCTATGTCAAAGCTAGTATGAAGAATGTGAAACTGTCACAAAAATGTACTGCAAATTGGAAACATGCATTGAATGTCTTGCCTGTATATATATATTATCGCTGACAAAGATGGTAGTAATTGGACAGTTACAAAGTTCGTCGAGTAGCACAATCATCTGCTAGTAACGGGGAAAGAGCAGCATTTACTGAGATATCATCGCAGTATTTCAAACATGCATGGTAGCCCTATTAAGAATTTGATAGATGCATGAGTTAAAACAGTTCATGCATACAAATTTCTATCTAGTGAATTGGTGGGGTTGAGAATGTTGGGTTCTCTAAAAGCAATGCCTACAACCTTGTGCAGCTATAAAGAAATGCATTAATAGAAAATGATGACTTTATTAGTTTGCTGAAGATACTACATGTGAAATAATTGGAGGACATGTTCTCATAGGATGTTCAAACCGATGAATTAAATATACTGACAAACTTCTTTTTGGATGGATGGACATATCAAAATATATTATGACTGTTAAGGTGACGTCATTATTTTTGACATGACATACAAGCTGAATAAGTCTAATTTGGCTTGTGCATCATTTATCGTAGTCAATAAACAATGGCAGAATATATTTGTCGGTGATGCTTTCATTGATGATGTAACTATTGATTCGTTTGGTTGGGTCTTCACGTACCAAGACTAGGCCATGACTGTTGCTATTGAAAAAATATTTACAAGGACTTATCACCGCTTATGTCAATGACATATCTCTAAGAAAGCCCCTTCAAAAGTATCATGCTGTGATATTTCTGGCGGAGAGGCGGATAGATTTTCGACGGAGACATACACGACACACCATCTCCAGACTTCGTCTTCTTCTTTTTTCTAATGGACAAGCTGTTGTGAAAACAAGCTATTGAGAGAATAAACATGATAAGGGATGCAAGTATAATAGCGTGAAGGTACCGACATCTCTAACGGTTACGTCAAGGAGGGATTGCTGTGATATTTTTGGCGGAGAGGGAAACACTAGGGCATCGAACTTTGAAAAATGTCATTTTTGAAAAATAACATTTGTTACCTCACTCGTCAAGGGCTGGTGGTTTACCTGTATTTGAAATTTCCATGATAGCTTTTAGATCAAAATTTCACTTTTTTGTTTGGGCGTTCATGGCCGCTAAAGCTTGATTGCATATGCATGACTATAATGACATTCTGTTTTAAAATGTCATTTTTGAAAAATAACATTCATTACCTCACTCGTCTAGGGCTGGTGGTTTACTTGTATTTGAAATTTCCATGATAGTTTTTTAGATCAAAATTTCACTTTTTTGTTTGGGCGTCAAGATCGTTGAAGCTTGACTGCATATGCATGACTATAATGGCATTATGTTATAAAATGTCATTTTAAAAATAACATTCATTACCTCACTCGTTTCGGGCTGGTGGTTTATCTGTATTTGAAATTCACATGATAGTTTTTTGATAAAGATTTCACATTTTTGTTTGGGCGTTCATTGTAACGCCCTTGATTTTCCGATAATTATTTAATATTCTTGGTGACGTCATAATAACGTAAGGGGCGTTACGTTAACGAGGAGTTGACGGCGCGTCGCCGTTAGTGCGTTTTCGCGTCTGTTCGGTCGAGTCGGCCAAATTCGTGAATCCTTGTCGAAAATGGAAAATTTCACTTTAGGAAATTAAATTAATTAATTTTTGACATGCTCGTCTAGTTTCGTCATGATCCGAGCAATATTCGAGCCTCGACGAATTTCCGAAGTTTTGTAAAATTTATGTTCGTCGTAGTCTTTGAAAATTTATATCTCAAGAACGACACGTCGTATTTTGGTTTCGTCTTTATCGTTGGACTTGTAGCGTCAGTATTCGCCTACGGTGCGAATTTCGTTTAATTCGTCGTGCGTTGTGGACCTTCATCCACGTAACATTAGCTTAGTTATTGGTCGGTGCGCGTTGGGGTTTCTCCCTCGGCATGCTGCATTTTGGCTGGGTTTGTGCGCGTTGTGGACCTTTTTCCCCGGAACAGTACTCTTTCCTGTTGAGCTGATCAGTCTCATTTAAAATGATGAATAACATGAATAATAAAGAAAGATGAATGTTTGAACTGATGTTTGACACTCTGTTCTGTCCAGTTGTTGTGATTAGTCTTTCTTGCTCAGCTAGATTTACTGTTTTGTTTTTGTTGCTCTTCTACTGACCTTTTGTTGCAGTCGTCTTGTAGATTTTCATTCACCTTGAGGTTTGTTTGATCTACCTTTACTTTTTGCACCACTTATAACTTGCTTCTGAGGTGTTCTGCTTTTGAATGTCTCAAGTCCAGAGCAGTAGAAGGTTTAGCTAACAGAGTTGCGCTTCTGGTGCTGCGAGTTGCTACGGCCGTTTGTTTCCACCTCAGAGCATTGAGGTAGTTGTCTTTGTTTAGATTGTCAGATTTTCCTATGAGTTCGTGTCATTTGTTGGCGCCCATAGTCTTAGACTTTTATGTGTTAAACTACTTGCTGTTTTTACTGCGGTTACTTTTGATAGTTTGATACTTGCTCTCTGGGAAGGATTTATGTTAGGATGTATATAGTTACTTTCAAGTATACAAAACTGCATTATGGAATGTTGACATGACATAACTTTTTAACTGTAAAATTTACTACTTTTAAGCGCTATAAAAGTCTTTTTATTTATTTATATTAAATGTAGAATTCACATCATCATTACATTATGCCAGACTTTCATTCTCATATAGGATTATAAATGAATCAAACTAAGTATTTTTCGCTGCGTAAACTTATATATTTTCTCACCTATGGACTAGTGATCCACCCGACCGAGGGACACAATCAGTAAACTCAAAGAACTTGTATGTGTTTTTAAACTTAATTTCATAAGTCTTTTACATAAAGTAAATGCGAGAACTTGGTTGCCTGAACGTCTGCAGTTGTCCCCTACACGACATGACATCACGACACACATTTTCTCAAACTCCGACGTATTATTTAAATACGGAGAAAATGCGGTTTGTGACATTCATGATCGCTAAAACTTGACTGCATATTGATAACTTCTCAAAAGAAAGTTATCTAGCCTATTTTTGGACTTAATATTTGTCATAGATGCAAAAAAATGTGTTTAAATGAAATATAAATGAAAGTAAATTCATATTTATTTAATTTGTGTCTAATTCAGTATTTTTTTCAATGCATTATTGCTAGAAATATTGAAAAAATCTGCTCAAATATCATGACTGTTGAAGCCAAAAATGGCCTTTGTGGAGTTCGGGGTCCCCAGAAAGGGGTGACCTCACACCTACTACATTCAAGAGAACGTCACGGACCAAAGGATCAAGAAGCTAGGAACAGACCCTCGGCTTTAGCGCGGAGGTCCCACCTCACACCCGGAAGGCTACCTGAGCACTTCCCCTCCCTAGCCAATGCTCGAGCTAAGGTGCCTTGGAGGAGCTCTCTCTACTCTACAAAGAAGCTAAGGGAGGAGGAAGCAAGGAAAAGTCCCCCCTCCAAAGGCACCCAAGGGGGTCTATTTATAGTTTTCCAAATCTCATGGACCAAAATGACCAAAATGCCCCTAGGGCTAAAAAGCTCCGGGCCAATAGGAAACAGCCACACCGGGGGGTAAAGGGGTAAAAACCACCCCGCCCCTCATCCACCTAGGGGCCGAGCACCGGGGCGACGAGGGCAGGGGCGAGACCCCCGGCCTAGGCCGGTCTCGCCCCACCAATCCGCGGGCAGGGGCGAGATCCCCGGCCTAGGCCGGTCTCGCCCTACCAAGCCGCGGGCAGGGGCGAGACCCCCGGCCTAGGCCGGTGTCGCCCCACCAAGCCGCGGGCAGGGGCGAGACCCCCGGCCTAGGCCGGTCTCGCCCCACCAAGCCGCGGGCAGGGGCGAGACCCCCGGCCAAGGCCGATCTCGCTCCCCCAAGCCGCAGGCAGGGGAGAGACCCCGGGCCTAGGCCGGTCTCGCCTGACCAAGCCGCGGGCAGGGGCGAGACCCCCGGCCAAGGCCGGTCTCGCCCCCCCAAGCCGCAGGCAGGGGCGAGACCCCCGGCCAAGGCCGGTCTCACCCCACCAAGCCGCGGGCAGGGGGGTAGGGGCGAGGGCCCGACCCCCCAAAAAAGGGCCACTGGGGGATGCCGATTTTTCCTCCCCCTACTAGTATGTTTCCACGACAGAGCCAAAATTGGCCACCGAGAGTTCAAAATCTCCAAAAAGCTTAAAAACCGTATAGGGGCGAATACGGGGTTGTACAATGACCTGAAAAAAGGTTACAACCTTCAGAAAAAAAAGGTTACAACAACCTGGACAAATTTTATATTTTAAAATTCAAAAAAATTAAAGCGTCGTTTGCAAAAATAGAAGGAGACATTTTTTGGGCAAGGACTGTATGTTTTTAAAGGGAAATTATTCTGGAGTGAAGATGATCTTTGGACAATGGGAAATTCTAAATCCTTGAAGAGGAAGAGCTAGGGCCCACCGAATCTTGGAAGAAAGAACTTTTTGGCGTAAACAGAGAGTGAATCCCTGTAATTTTTTGAATTTCTTTCATCATGTGTTGTAAGATCTTTCTAATTCGATGATTTTCTTCTGTCGTCATGAACTAATTTTCTCAATCTTATATTGTGAGAGTACTATGTCTTGATGTGATGATGATGTTTTTATTTCTCTTTATGTTTGTGTGTTGAATGATCATTATTGAATGTATGATCTTTATTTTGGAACTTTTGGTCATGATTTCGTCTATTTACTATACTCCATAATTCGAGAGATGAGTTGTGTTAGTGCGTCATAGATTTGATATAACTTTCAAAGGAAGAAATAGATTTCTTCTTGGTGTTAGCAACATAGACTTTTTTCTTTATGCGGTTCTTTATTTCATTTGAGTTAAAGATGACGAGAAATAAGAGATTATGAATATTCAATATCGAGAGATGCAGATTTCTATTCTAAAATTATTGCAAGACATTTCACCACGCATTTTCATAAAGTTACATTCATAGATTCATCACACTAGACATATGAAATCACAATACAAGATTATTTTTCCAAATTGATAAAAAGGTATTGCTCCAAGGATCTGTAGTTTATTTTAATTAGGAGTTTTCATTTATAATTTTTCATATTTTAAAAATCATCGTTACGATTTACTTAGATTTAAAGAAAAGACACAGCTGGTATTTGCAACCACTTGCGTTTAAAATACACAACTATTTTCGGGCGTATCACATATGCATGACTATAATGACATTTTGACATAAAATGTCATTTTTGAAAAATATCATCTGTTACCTCACTCGTCTAGGCCAGGTTGGTGGTTTATCTGTATTTGAAATTTTCTTGATACCTTTTTAGATCGAAATTTCACATTTTTGTTTGGGCATTCATAGACACTAAAGCTTGACTGATTATGCATGACTATAATGGCATTCTGATATAAAATGTTACTTTTGAAAAATAACATTCTTTATCTCACTTGTCTAAGTCTAGTGGTTTACCTGTATTTGAAATTTTCATGATAGCTTTTTAGATCAAAATCTCAATGTTTTTGTTAATTTGGGCGTTTATGGCCTCTAAAGCTTCACTGCATATGCATGAGTATAATGACATTCTGATATAAAATATCATTTTTTAAAAAAATAGCATTCATTACATTTTTTATAACTATGTTCACAACCGCCACCACACATTAAAACTCTTATTTGAACAACATACATTAAGGCACTCAATAACCGATTTAAAGTTCGAACAATGGCACCACTAACTTCAACTAAATTTCGCGCAATAGTCGATTGAACATAGAAACGAATTAAAATTGAGGTAGCATGGAAATCATGGATTGGCGCGGCCTGCATAAGGCTTGGAGAGGATGTTCTTTGGGCAAGCTGAGGCCGGAGCCTTCCTTCATGTCTACGTCTTCCGACTCAACTCTTCTCCACTCGAAACACTGAACCAGAGTTCCCAGCACTAACCCCACCTCCATCATGGCAAGCGCTTCACCGGGACACCTCCTCCTCCCCATTCCGAATGGGAAAATCTTGCTCCTTTTGAGTTTGGAATCCTCCGTGAATCTTTCGGGGAGAAATTTCGTCGGCTCGGACCATATCTCAGGGTCCCTCTGAATTGCATAAACATTTATCAATACCATCGTCCCGCTGGGTATAGTGCAACCCCCCACCTTGCACTCTTTCACGGATTCATGAGGCACCAAAAGAGGGCCGGCGGGATACATTCGTAGCGTTTCGCTGATGACACTGTTGAGGTATGGGAGTTTGGGGAGATCTGATTCCTCGAGCAAACGACCGCACCCCACTCTGTCATCAATCTCGTGCATAAGTTTCTCTAGTTTTTCAGGGTTGTTGAGTAGGAGTGAGACTGCCCATTCAATAGTTATTGATGAAGTGTGTGTCCCGGCTGGTAATAGACTCTGCAAGAGAGATAGATTCCTAATGTTTTCGAAAGATGCAACTGTGACATTAATTTATAATTATTAATACTTTATATAAAGAAATTACCGAAACAAGGGACTTGATGAAGAGGTCGGTGTACTGCTCGGGCTGACTTTCTTGCAGCGAGAGTAATGACTCTATTAGGGTTTTATTTTTTCTTTTCTCATACAGTATTGAATGCTCTGCTTCTTCTTCTTCTGCAGTTGTTGCTGATGCTTTTCTCATCTTCCTCTGCTCGTCGATCAGAGTCTGCGTGAGTTGATCCGTGTTATTGTGGATTCGAGCAAGCTTTCTCTCAACTCCTATCCGTGCAATCCACCCGAGCGGCCAAGGAAGGAAGTCGTCGACGTTAGAAGCGCCGGCAAGAGCAAATCCCTCCTCCACCATCTCCTCGAACTGCCGGGACAACGCATCATCTGGCTCTCCTCCGTAGTACCGCTTTCTGACCATCATCATCATAATCACGTTCAAGGCCAGGCCGAAAAGCCGCGACCTAAACTGCACAGTTTTGAATTCATGGTTAGGGGATGATGTGTCGTGGAAGAGACGGCGGGCAAGCGAGCGTGCTTCGGCCGCCCGGACGTCGGCGAAGAAGGATAGGCGGTGGACAGAGAGGACTTGGATGGTGGAGACGCGGCGCATTTCGCGCCACCCTGGCCCGTAGGCCGCGGAGGCCATGATGGTGTAGTTGTAAGATGAGGTGCGGGAGGAGGGAAATTTAGGGCGGTTAGCGAGGGCGAGGTCGTTGGTGGTGAGGCACTCGTCAGCGAGGGGGCGGAGGAGATGACGACGGCGGGGCGGGAGCCGAAGCGGAGGAGAAGGAGAGGGCCGTGGAGGGATGTCATGGCTGAGAGGGATTGGTGGAGGGGTTTCTTGAGGATTAGGGGTAGATGGCCAATGAAGGGAAGGGAAGGTGGGCTTGGCGGGAGATTCTTATTCTTGTTGTTGCTGCTGTGGTTGTTGTAGAAGATGAAGAAGAGTTTGATCATGAGGTGGGCAAGTGAGAGGAGGAGTAGGAGGAGAACTAAGCCGGTGAAGATGCTTATGCTGTCCATCGCCGCCGCTGAACGGAATACTTTGCTAGGACTGTAGTTTGTTGGATCCAAATGTGAATTTTATTGCTTAGCTTGCAACCTATGTTATACATGCATGAAGGCTGAAGCAGCCATTAAATAAATCAATATTTATTTATTTATTCTTTCAACAAAAAAAATATTTTTTAAATTTTAAATACATAATTTGACATGTGCAGACTGCTGGATCATGAGTTAAGGACTTAAGGTCCAATAAACGAAAATATCGGAATTCACAAATTTAATCCCCTTGCAGTTTTAAACGTGCGAAAAATGAACAAGACAATTCTGCAAGGGCGAGAGAGTAGCAAGAGTTAAAGAATTCTTTGAACCGGAAAAAGCCCCTCAAAAATGTAAATTTGGGATTATTTATATATTTTTAAAGGGAAGATCCGCTAATTTTGCGGGATAACTAACGGACCGGCCAATAGAAGCGCTCAGATTCGAGCATCGCCATTTTTGAAAAATGATGATCCTATCCTCGGACCGAAAGAGGGTCGGGTGCCCACGATGACCGGCAGCCCAATGGCGGGAGGGGCGGCAGTCCAATGGCGGGAGCGGCGGCAGCCCCTCCCAAGTACGGCGGGCGGCCGAGAGGGGTGGCCGGCTGCGGCGAGGTCGCCAGGGTACAGTCGGCCTTGGCCAGCCCTAGCGGGGGCCGGGCGTGGAGAGACCGCCCAGGTACGGGCGGCCTTGGCCGGCCCTCATGGGGGCCAACCGCGGCGAGGCCGCCCGCTTCCGGGCTCCCAACGGAGGGGGCGGCCGACCCTTGTGGGGCCAGACACTGCTAGGTCTCTCGGATCCGGGAGGCCTTGGCCGCCCTTCACAAGGCCGGCCGAGGCGTGGTCGTCCGACTCCGTGAGATCGAGGAGAGGGAGGCGTCCCGTGCAGTGAATCCCTCTGTTTTCATCCATTTCTCATGGAACCGAGGGGGGAGGTCGCGGTTGGAATCCTTCTGTTTTCCTCCATTTCTCATGGTGCGGCGGGTGCAAACGAAGCAAACACCGCCGCCAGCCATTTGATTACCCGTCGTGCACTGGTGCTTGCCCCAAATAGAGAGCTCCAAATGTGCGCCAAACGAAGCCTAAGCAACACTTAAACTCTATTTTTCAAACTAAGGATCTAAGAAATCTTTGGTTCTTCCTTGGACTTGAGGTTGCAAGGCGACCTGATGGCCTTGTTCTGTCACAACGGAAGAATTTCCTTGATCATCTTCAAGATGCTGCCCCCCCAAGGTGCAAACCTGCAGAAACTCCAATGGATGTCAATCACAAGTTGTGTGCTCATGGATCTGATTCTGATTCACTGCTCTCAAATCCAGAGTTTTATCGGTGTCTTGTGGGAAAAATGATATATCTGACCGTTACGAAACTTGATATCTCATTTTCTATTAGAGTAGTCAGTCGTTTTATGGATGATCCACGGGTCTCTCACCTCAAGGTAGTCGGACGCATCATCAGGTATTTGAAGACTGCTCCTGGACAAGGGCTAGTGTATAAGCCATCCCCCTCTCTATCTCTGATTGTGTATTCAGATGCTGACTATGCGGGCTCTCTGGATGATCGACACTCTACTACTGGTTTTTGTACTTACTTCAGAGGTAATCGTATCACCTTGTGTAGCAAGAAACAATCTGTTGTTGCACGTTCTTCTAATGAAGCTGAGTATCGTGCTATGGTGGCTGTTGTGTCAAAACTTACCTGACTTTAGAGTCTTCTTGATGATTTGTGAGTTAAACTATCATCACCAACAACTTTGTTCTGTGATAGTCAGACAGACATACATATTATTAAGAATTCAGTGTTCCATGAGCGAACAAAACACATGAAGTTGATTGTCCCTTTGTTCGGGAAAAGGTTCAGTTGAAGAAATTTAAATTGGAACTTGTATCTGCGTCTGGGCAAGTTGCTGACATTCTCACGATTGTTGTATGGAGACCGAGCGGTCTGGCGGTCTACCCCTGGCGGCTTGGAGACCGGGCGGTCTGGCGGTCTGCCCCTGGCGGCTTGGAGACTGGGCGATCTGGCGGTCTGCCCCTGGCGGCTTGGAGACTGGGCGGTCTGGCGGTCTGCCCCTGGCGGCTTGGAGACCGGGCGGTCTGGCGGTCTGCCCCTGGCGGCTTGGAGACCGTGCGGTCTGGCGCTTTCTCTCCAGCGGTTTGCTAGGCGGTTGTTGCTGATTGGTGACTGGGCGGTCTGGCGGCTTGACTCAGGTGATTTGAAGACAGTGTCAGGTTTTCTTCTCTTCTTTGTAGTTGTCGTGCAGTTAGACTAACCACGCGGCTTGTGCTGCTTGTATAGATGTCTGTTCCTGTAATTATTAGTCTCACATTGCTTATTTGTAATATCTCATCTTTCCTCCATTTTATAAAAGGGAGGTCATACCTTTGTAATACACACGTTTTTGGATAATAAAATTTTGTTTGTCCAAATTTTCGATCTACTTTTTCTTGTTCGCACATGGTATCAGAGAACTCGATCTTTTTCACCTGATTCTGTGATCTTCCTCTGTCCGCGCGACCTATCCTCTCGCGACTTGTCTTCGCAGCTTGCTCCTTCTTCTCGTGACCTGTCTTCGCGACTTGTTTTTCCCTCTTGTTTGCGCCCTGTTCGGGCGGTTTGTTTCACATCCTTCAAGTTGCCCTTTTTTCTAGCTGCGGTCTGCTCTTAAGTCGCCGCGACCTGTTCTTCTCTCCGCGACCTGTTCCTAGTCACCGCGCCCTCCTCTTCTTGCTGTAACTTGTTCTTCTCGTCGCGACCTGTTTATCTAGTCGCCCTCTGTTCTTAGTCGTCGCAACCTAACCTTCTCGCCGCGACTTGTTCTTCTCGTCGCTTTCTGCTCTCTTCTATGGCTCCGTCTGATACCTCTACCACTACTACTCCTGTCGCTGCTCCTCCTCCTACTCTTCTCACTCCTTCGGGCAACCTTGGCACCATTTCCAAACTCATCGGTCCCAACTACCCGGACTGGAGTGTCTCCTTCACCTTTCTTCTCCACATATAACAAAAACGTCATCATCTCACCGATGACCCTCCTCCTCCATACTCCGTTCTCTTTGATGATTGGGACGCTAGCGACGCTCTTGTTCGCACTTAGCTAGCTAACAGCCTTTCTGATGAGTGCCTCCTCGTCATCCGTCATGATGAAACGGTCAAGGCTGTTTGGCTTCATCTTGTCGCTCTCTACTCAAAGGGGGCTCAGACGTCTCACATCTATACTCTTTATGCGGACCTCTTTGCCCGTCCCTCCACGTCTCCTGATGCCGCCTATCAACAAGTTCAGGCTCTTGGAGCCGAAATTCTTCAAAACCGTCCTTTCTCTGCCGATCTGGCCGAACAACACAAGTACTTCCAGGAGCTTCTGGTTGTATGCTATCTTTTGCGACTTCCTGAGTCTTATGACATGATCCGTCAATAGATCCTTGGCGAGGCGAATTCTCCCACCTTGGATGCCACTTCTGTCTGCATCGTCGTGGTTACCTCTCTGCTATAACGTCTATTTTTACCCTCCCCTCCACAACCGGACCACTATGCTCACCAGTCTCAGCGGAGTGGCTCTGGTGCCCGCAACCACCAATCCGGCGAGCGCGGTCCTTCTCGTTTACTCTGCTCTCACTGTGGCTGCACCGACCATACGATTGATCACTGCTGGAAGAAGCATCCTCATCTTCGACCCACTGGGGACGCTTCCATCTCCTCTTCGAAGCAGTCCGCCTCGGTGGTCACGTCTTCAGGTAGTGCCCACGTCGTTACTCAAGGTAAATGGCTGATCGACTCTGGTGCTACCAATCATATGACATGTAGTTCTCTATATTTTTATCTCCTAGAAACACATGATCGGTTGCCCTTGGTCTTTATTACGGACGGCTCTCCCTCGCCGGTCAATGAGACGGGAGTAGTTTAAGTCACTCTGTCTCTTCGCTTGGCGGATACCGTCTACGTGCCCAATTTCTCTTGCAATTTATTATCTGTTACTTCTCTGTGCAAGTAACTATAGTGTTCTGATATATTCACTCCTACTTCTTGTTCTTTTCAGGATCGGGGCTCCCAACGGACGATTGCTACTGGGACTGAGAGAGGAGGCTTCTACTTCCTCAACAACATTTTTGAACTATCCGCCATCTCCTCCTCTTCTACTGATCTTCTCCAGTGGCACCTTTGCCATGGTCATGCTCCTCCACGACTTCTTCGTCGGCTTCTACCCCACCTTCCTCCGTAGAGTCCTCCTCTCAACTGTGATGCATGTCAGCTTGACAAGCATCACCGCTCCTCCTTCCCACCGAAACAAGGTCGTGGATCTTCTTGTCTATTTGATCTAGTTCACTCTGATATCTGGGGTCCTGCTCCTACCCTCATCATAGGTCGAGGTAGTTCATATTTTGTAACTTTTATTGACAATTTCTCTCGTTGTACGTGGGTATATCTCTTAAAAGAATGTTCTGAATTATTCACTGTATGGACATATTTTTATTCTATGATTAAGAATCAGTTTGATGTTTCTATTAAAATATTTTGCTCTGATAACGCAAATGAATATCTTAGTCATGATTTTTCTTCTTTCTGTATGCAAAATGAGATTGTTCATCAAACTAGCTGTGTCTATACCTCACATCAAAATGGCGTGGTGGAACACAAAAATCGTCATCTCCTCGATGTCGTGCGCACTCGGATGACACAAATGCAGATTCCTCGCTCCTATTGGGGCTATACTGTTCTCATCTCATGTTATCTCATCAATCGTATTCCCTTCATGGTTCTCCATGGTAAAATCTCATTCTCCATTCTCTATCCGCGCAAGGATCTGTTTACTCTCCCTCTGTGTGTCTTTGGGTGCACGACCTTTGTGCACTCTCCCTCAACCACCCATAAAAAACTCTCCCCACGGGCCACCAAATGTGTCTTTTTTGGGTTACTCAACTACTCAGAAAGGTTATTGTTGTTTTGACTCTGTTGTTCGCATGCAGATCATCTCCGTGGACGTAACCTTTTTTGAAAATGCGTCATATTTCTCTCGCGACTCCTCTTCTCTTCCTGATGTTCCTGCTTCTCCTACTGTCCCCTCCGTCACATCTACACCTACCGAGATTTCTCCTCCTCCACCGTGTCCACCACCTCCTCCACCATGTCCACCTATTGAGAAATCTTCCTCTTATCCGCAGCCGTCTCTCTCTACTCCCGGGCCAGCTCTCTCCGACACGGATGCCCCGGAAACTGAGGAACACTCCGACTTGGATCTTCTCATTGCTCTTCGCAAAGGTGTGCAGACGTGTACCCAGCACTCACAAGCTGCTGTTATTTCCAATGCTCGTCTTACTCCTTCTTGCAGGACTTTTTCATTGGCGATCTCTGCCACTGCCACTCCCCGCACCTACCATGAAGCCCTTGTTATTCCTCATTGGAAGGCGGCCATGAATGAGAAAATTGCAACCCTCACTGAGCGGGGTACATGGACCCTTGTTCCTCCTCCGTTGGGCACCGATGTTGTTGGCTGTCGGTGGGTCTTTGTTGTGAAGTTCAGTCCAGACGGCAGTGTGGATCGTTACAAGGCACGCCTTGTCGCCAAAGGCTTCACTCAGACTTATGGTATTGATTATTTTGACACCTTCTCTCTCGTTGCTTGTCTCAGCACTATTCGGGTTCTCCTCTCTATGGTCGTCAACAGAGATTGGCTAATTTTTCTATGGTGATCTTCAGGAAGATGTCTACATGGAGCAACCTCCTTGGTATGTTGCTCAGGAGGAGACTAAAGTATGCAGGCTGAAGAAGGCCATCTATAGCCTAAAGCAAAGCCCTCGGGCTTGATTTAACAAGTTCAGTGGCATTGTGACGGCCGTGAGTTTTACCAGGAGTTCGTCCGATCACTCATTGTTCATTCGCAAAACCTCCCTCGGTATGGTGATTTTTGTCGTATATGTGGATGATATTCTTCTCACTGGAGATGACCAAGTTGGGATAGCCTTGACAAAGAAACATCTCTGTCAACACCTGGTCACGAAGGATATTGGTTCCCCAAGATACTTTCTGGGGATAAAAATCTCTCAAAAGCCCAACTCCTTGGTCTTTTCTCAACATAAGTATGCTATTGATCTTCTTAAAGAGACAAGGTTGAATGGGGCTAAACCTGTCCGATGCACCATGACTACTAGAGAAGATAAAACCTGGACAGATGACTCGCCTACTCTATCAGATGTTACGAGGTACAGACGTCTGGTCGGCAAACTCATTTATCTCACAGTAACCAGACCCGACATCTCCTACGTTGTAGGCAAGGTTAGTCAGTTCATGCAAGCTTCTAGGAAGTGTCATCTGCGGTCTGCCCTAAGGATATTGGAATATATTAAAGCGACACCAAGTAAAGGACTACTATTTCAAAAGAATGGTCATTTGAAGGTTGAATCATACTCGGATTCTAGCTATGCTGATGATAAAGGAGATCGCAAGTCCACATCGGGCTTTTGCACATTTGTAGGGGGAAACTTTGTGAGTTGGAAGAGCAAGAAACAGTCTGTCGTCTCCAGGTCTAATGCAGAAGCGGAATATCGAAGTATGGCGTCGACCACATGTGAATTAAAGTGATTGCATACTCTCATGCTTGACTTAGGAGAGGTCTACAACCATCATCTACCTATGTTTTGCGATAACAAGGCCGCTATATATATCTCTAAAAATCTGGTCTTCCATGAGAGGACAAAGCACAATGAAGTCTACTGTCATTTTATTTGGGAAGAGATTTTGAAAAAATAGATTTGTACTCCTTTTGTTACCTCTGACAACGAGTTAGCAGATATCTTCTTCAAGCTCGCGCATGCTTCCTTTTTTCACATTTGCAACAAGCTGAGCATGATTGATATATATGTTCCAGCTTGAGGGGGAGTGTTGTTGTATGGAGACCGGGCGGTCTGGCGGTCTGCCCCTGGCGGCTTGGAGACTGGGCGGTCTGGCGGCCTGCCCCTGGCGGCTTGGAGACCGCGCGGTCTAGCGCTCTCTCCAGCGGTTTGCTAGGCGGCGGTTGTTGATTGGTGACCGGACGGACTGGCGATTTGACTCAGGCAACTTGAAGACAATGTCAGGTTGTCTTCTCTTATTTGTAGTTGTCGTGCGGTTTGTCTAACCACGCGGCTTGTATAGATGTCTGTTCCTGTAATTATTAGTCTCACATTGCTTATTTGTAATCTCTCATCTCTCCCTCATTCTATAAAAGAGATGTCATACCTTTGTAATACACACATTTTTGGATAATAAAATTCTGCTTGTCCAAATTTTTGGTCTACTTTTTCTTGTTCACACACTCACCAAAGCATTACCACGACCATTATATTTGTACAATCCTGTATTCGCCCCTATACAATTTTTAAGCTTTTTGGAGATTTTGAACTCTCGGTGGCCAATTTTGGCTCTAGCTTGGAAACATACTAGTAGGGGGAGGAGAAATCGGCCTCCCCCAGCGGCCCCTTAGTTGGAGTGTGAGAGCGGCAGGTTGGTAGGCACCCGCCCGGGCCAATTGGGTGTGGAGGCGGGATCAGCAGGCCCTCCCCCTCCCCCTTTTCCCCCTCAGGCCGGCGAGACCAGCCCCGAGCCCGGCGGGTAGGCCGGGCGAGACCGGCCCTCGGGCCGGGTCTCGCCCCGCCCCGCGGGCAGCCAGGCGAGACCGGCCCCCAGGCCGGGTCTCGCCGAGCCCGGCGGGTAGGCCGGGCGAGACCGGCCCTCGGGCTGGGTCTCGCCCCGCCCCGCGGGCAGCCAGGCGAGACCGGCCCCCAGGCTGGGTCTCGCCAAGCCCGGCGGGTATGCTGGGCGAGACCGGCCCTCAGGCCGGGTCTCGCCCCGCCCCGCTGGCAGCCAGGCGAGACCGGCCCCCAGGCCGGGTCTCGCCAAGCCCGGCGGGTAGGCCGGGCGAGACCGGCCCTCAGGCCGGGTCTCGCCCGGCTCCGCGGGCAGCCATGCGAGACCGGCCCCCACGTCGGGTCTCGCCCAGTCCCGCGGGTAGCCGGGCGAGACCGGCCCCCAGGCCGGGTCTCGCCCCGTCCCGCAGGGTGGGTCCCCTATTTGCTTTAGGTGACGCGTTTTTCCTTCTCTACCCCCCGGCGTGGCGGTTTCCTATTGGCCTGAGGTCTTTTGGCCGTAGGGGTATTTTGGTCATTTTCGGTCCATGGGATTTGAAAAAATATAAATAGACCCCCTTGGGTGCCTTTGGAGAGGGGCCTTTTCTCAGCTTCCTCCTCCCTTAGCTTCTTCTTGGTAGAGTAGAGAGAGCTCTCCAAGGCGCCCAGCCTAGCCCTTTGGTAAGGGAGGGGAAAAGCTCAGGTAGCCTTCCGGGTGTGAGGTGGGACCTCCGCGCTAGAGCCGAGGGTCTGTTTCTAGCTTCTTGATCCTTTGGTCTGTGACGTTCTCTTGAGTGTAGTAGGTGTGAGGTCACCCCTTTCCAGAGACCCCGAACTCCACAGAGGTCAATTTTGGCTTCAACAATATCATCAGTTTCTATCCAAGCTTGGTGCTACGACTTGTACGCTCCAGCTTGTGGGGAAGTGTTAGAAGAGGTCATGTAAATAGACCAAATACTTTGACCCAAGTGTAGTTCATTGTTCTCTTAGATTAATCTCATATCTTAGATCGGGATCTCTCTTCTCTCTCTCTCTCTCTTCCTATATATATTTATTTTCTCTCATTGTAAAGTAAATTTTTGGCATTAATAAAAAAATTTCACAGTTTTCTACAATTTATTACATTTACACCAAAAAAATATATTGACATATACACCAATTCAAGCAATTGCCCACAAAAAATCTATTGGAATTTGAGTTTTCATGAATGCGAAAAATTTGAACACGCATGCATGATTATGAAATAATCAAATTTATGCATAAGAAATCATTTGTTTAGGATCCGTTTTGCATGGTGGCAGCAGTCCTAAGTATATGGGTTAAACCATCATTCGTTAAGGACCATCTAACAAACATCATCCGTTCGAACATAAAAGTGGATACAGTTCCTTAAGTGGGTGTTAACGAATGACAATATAGTCTTCATATTCATGACCGCCACCACCATGCCAAACGGAGCCTTAGACTTCATTTGATTCTGCGTTTGGCTCCAATGTGTTTACCTTAAATGAAATGTTGTTGTAAAAATTCATTTTATTTTTCTCATCCTCCTCCAATTGCACGCGTTTAGCTCCTGTAGGAATTCCTCCCTTTGCAACCCGCTACTCCGACCTTTGGTCGATGGCTCCAGCCGCCTCCGCCTCCAAGCTCCAGCCGCCTGCACTGTTGAAATTCAACAACCTGACACTACTACCATGTTGAATTTTCTCCAGGTGGTCAACAAGATAGTCTGATGTCAAATTAATATTCTCAGCACTATCAAGATCACACCTTGATCATGCGGAAATTTCCCTGGACCTTGGAGTGAGCAGGGGTTATCTCAACTTAAGTCAGTCAACCAGCAACACATGCAGCACAAGAGTCTTTATTGATTTACAGCAAACTTCTTTACAATGCGAGACATACATGGTGAGACATGATTCACCAAAACCAATACAGGGAGAGCAGAGCCAAATACAAAGACAAGACAAACACAAGCCGCGCGGACTCAAACACCAAGCCGTCGGTCTACTGCTGTGGAGTCCGCATAGTCCGCCAGGTCGCCAGACCGCAACCCAAGCCGCGCGGACTACCCCTTATTCCAATGCTTGCTCTAGCCGCCGATCTGCAAGCCGCCTGACCGCGAGGTTGCCTAGCCGCCAGACCGCACAAGCTGCGATGCCGAATAGAACAGTCTGTCTGAAGCAGGCGACTTAGTGAACCCCGAACCAAGTTGAAAAAGAGAGGACCGTCTAGTCGTTGTCTGCGACCTGCTGTTTACTGCATGTTGCTTAACCGCAGAGTCCGCACTGTCCCTGACCGCAATCAGAGCCAAGTCTTGGCTTTCCAGCGCTATCCGCACAACCTGCACATCACAACCCGGTCAACTCAACCTAACCGCGCAGACAAAAAAGTCCAGTACTCAGCAACAATTGCGGGCTCAAGAAACTGTTCACTTACTTCGGTTCTCTCAGGTTCCTGTTCCTGATGTGACATGGGTCCTATTTATAGGAACGATGATGAGTGTGGTCACCGCCAAAGCCGATAAAATTACCGCCACATCCCGCAGCAAGACATCTCCATTGTCCGTGGATACATTCCAGTCCGCCGCGCCTGTGCAGGATAACCAGTCCACCATTGCTTCTCCAAGACCGGACACAATCGCCAGTCCGCCTTGTCGCCAAAGGCCAAGCCAGGACCACCACAGACGGACTCTGCAGCAACATTGTCCCCCAATCCGCGGACACAGCTCTAGCCCGCTTATCCCGAGCCAACAACCTCGCCATCAAGGCACCTGTCGGACTCAGCGGACGCACCGTTCCAGTCCGCACATACTGCGGACAGCTCTAGTCTGCATATCCCTGCAGACAACTCCATTCTGCATGCCCAGAGTCCATAGCCTTGTTACCAAGATACCTACCGGACTCAGCGGACACAGCTCCAATCTGCTTACACAGCAAACACCTCCAGTCCGCATCTTCCACAGACTGCTTCAGTCCGTATATCTCGCGGACTACTCCAATCCGCATATCCCAAGTCCACAACCACGCCAGCAAGGCAGCTGTTGGACTAAGCGGACCCTAGCTCCAGTTCGCACGCAGTTGCGGACACAATCTCCAGTCTGCTTCTCCCAAACTCGCAACCAAGGCACATAGCACTTCTGCCGAGCTTGGCGGACTGAGACACTGTCCGCACTCTACTGCGCGATCTCCCCGGACTGAGCCAAACATGGACTAGGTTCAAAGCCAACCAAGTCCACACCACTGGCCACAAGGGACAGTCCGCACTTACTGGCGGACACTGGATTCAGTCTGCCTCTCCCGGCGAGCTCCAGTATCAGTCCGCACTGACTGGCGGTCTCTGCGGCTTCTACTTGCCGCTGCACCAGAGCAAGACCAAGGCATTCGCCAAGCCAGTCTGCCGAGCTCCAGTTCTTCAGTCCGCTTCTTGCCGGACTCCGCAGATAGAGTCGCTATCCGCATGGTTACTTCCTGTGATCCAATTGCCTGCTGAGCACAAGCCAGCTTGGCTAACCGCCGCTGCTGTCCGCGTAGTTCGCACGAACAGACCGCCCAGGCCGCTACAGAGCAAACCGTCTGCAACATCCCTGCCGACCTAGCTGTCCGCCAACCCTGTCTGCGTAGTCCGCGCAGATAGGTCCAAGTGCTCCATTCACCCACTTTCACTTCACAATTTTCAACATGCACTCCAAGCTCCAGCCGCCTCCAAGCTCCAAGCTCCAGCCGCCTCTGCCTCCAAGCTCCAGCCGCCTCCGCCTCCAAGCTCCGCCTCCTCCAAGCTCCAGTCGCCGCAGCCTCTCTAAGCGGTAACTATATATTAATCGTAAAATTATAATATATATTAATCATATAATTATAATATATATTAATCGTATAATTATATATATAATTAATCGTAACCACTATTTGTCAAACGGTTCTCCGTTCTGAACAGTTATGCAAACATAGACTATTCAAACAGATTTCTATTTTCAGCAACCAATTTCCAACAACTACATTGACAAACCTGCATTTACAATAGTTTCTTTTACAACCGCAACCGCTCTCCCAAATAATGCTTTAGTAATTACATTCACAACTGCCATCAAACTAAAACTGCTCATACAAATAAAGCCTAACCATAATCGAAAAAAGTTTACAATATACCAATCATTTATTTGAACAACAAGACATGCTAACACGCACTCAATAAAGATTAAAACTTGGAAGCTTGAACAGTATTGGCACCACTGAATTCATCTTTCACGTAGGAATCGATTGAATAGAAATTATTCAAAGTTGAGCTAGCACGGGAATCATGGATTGACGCGGCCGACATAAGGTTTGGAGAGGATGCTCTCTGGGCATGGTGAGCCCGGAGCCTTCCTTCATGTCTACGTCTTTGGAATCAACTTTTCTCCATTCGAAACATTGAACAAGAGTTCCCAACACCAACCCCACCTCCCTCATGGCAAGCGCTTCCCCCGGACACCTCCTCCTCCCAATTCCGAATGGGAAAATCTTTCCCCTTTCGAGTTTGGAATCCTCCGTGAATCTTTCGGGAAGAAATTTCGTCGGCTCCGGCCATATCTCAGGGTCCCTCTGAATCGCATAAGCATTCACCAATACCATCGTCCCGCCGGGTATGGTGTAGCCCCCCACCTTGCAATCTTTCATGGATTCATGAGGCACCAAAAGAGGGCCGACCGGATACATTCGGAGCGTTTCGCCAACAACATTGTTGAGGTATGTGAGTTTGGGGAGATCTGATTCCTCAAGCAGGCGGCCACTCCCCACTATGTCGTCAATCTCGTGCGTAAGTTTCTCAAGTTTTTCAGGGTTGTTGAGTAGTAGTGAGATTGCCCATTCAATGGTGTTTGATGAAGTGTCTGTCCCTGCCGATAATAAACTCTGCAAGAGGAATGAATTATTAATGTTCTCAAATGAAATGAGAAGGGCGATCATGAACGACAAATACCTGCATGATCTTCATCTTCTTTCTCTACAATGCTGCCTAGCTATGTATCCTACCTATCCTCACTCGTCTCCTTTCAGCTCTTCTTAATTACACTCATCTACCTTCCAATCTTTTGAACGACAACGCCATCCTCCTTCCTCCCTTTCTCTCTTATTTCCCTCTTAAACAATCTAATAATGCAGCCGCGACATTAATCTACAATACTTTATGTAAAAGGAAATTACCGAAATAAGAGTCTTGATGAAGAGGTCGGTGTACTGCTCCGACTGTTTTTTCTGCAGGGAGAGTAATGACTCTATAACGGTCGAATGCCCTGCTTCTTCTTCTTCTTCCTTTGGTCCTCTCTTCTTCCTCTGCTCGTCGATCAGAGTCTGCAAGATGCGATCTTTGTAATTGTGGATTCGAGCAAGCTTTGTCTTGACTCCTATGCGGGCGAACCACCCGAGCGGCCATGGAAGGAAGTCGCCGACGTTGGAAGCGCCGGCGAGGGCAAATCCCTCCTCCACCATCTCCTCGAACCGTCAGGATTCCCCTTCGTCCAACTCTTCTCCGTAGTACCGCTTTCCGACCATCATCATCATAATCACGTTCATGGCCAGGCCGAAAATCCGCGACCTGAGCTGCACTGTTTTGAAATCATGGTCAGGGGATGATGTGTCGCGGAAGAGACGGCGGGAAAGGGCACATGCTTCGGCAGCCCGGACGTCGGCGAAGAAGGAAAGACGGTGGCCGGAGAGGACTTCCACTGCGGAAATGCGGCGCATCTCGCGCCACCATGGGCCGTAGGCGGCGGAGGCGATGGTGGTGTAGTTGTAAGATGCGGTGCGGGTGGAGGGAAATTTAGGGCGGCTCGCGAGGGCGAGATCGTTGGTGGTGAAGCACTCGTCGGCGAGGGCGGCGGAGGAGACGACGAGGACGGGGCGGGAGCCGAAGCGGAGGAGGAGGAGAGGGCCGTGGAGGGAGGAGATGGCGGAGAGGGATTGGTGGAGGGGTTTTTGGAGGAGGTGTAGATGGCCGATGAAGGGATGGGAAGGTGGGCTTGGCGGAAGATTCTTCTTCTCCTCCTCGTTGTAGGAGATGATGAAGCGTTTGATCAGGCCGGCAACTGAGAGTAGGAGGAGAACTAAGCCGGTGAAGATGCTGATGGCGTCCATCGCCGCCGCTGAAGGGAAGAGCTTCGTGGTACTGTAGTAATTTGGAGTAAGAAGTGGGGGAAGTTGTCATTTTATTCAATCAATAAATGGTAGAAGTGTAAAACTTTGCTTTCCCATGCTTTATCTGATTATCGCGAAGCTTTGTCTCCTAGCGGGCAGTAGTAGGATTTGACTTCTATTTTAATTTCAGCCGCACAGAGTTCGCCGTATCTCATTCGGTTTTTGCGTTCGTTTCTCCGTTCCATCACCAACGGAGCCTGTTCTCTCCATTGCCAATGAAGCTTTACCACAGCTGCTGGGATTAGCATTCCAACGTCTGCGTTGCATGGGAATAACATCACTGTACATCGGCGAGGGGCGGAGAGAGGGAAGGAACATGTAAGTGTATATTCGGACGAATAACGGGCTCGGGGGCTTTGCGCGAATAAACCCTAGTTTTAGCTCTATATATTCTTAGCTGGGGGCAACGGAGAGTTGGTTCCACCTTGACCTTCCTCCGGATGTTTCGAGCGACCCTTCTCTTTCTCGAAACAGATCCGTCGCCCCCTCCCTCGCTCATTTTTTAGATCGCGATTCTAGGTCAAGTCGTAGTCTTCCCGTCGCCGATCGCGTGCTCCGCTGCCGCTTCCAATCGTTGTTTTAGGGCCAGCCGCCGTTGCCTTCCCAGTCGACGATCGCCAAGGAGTTCGCGCGGCCGCTTCCGTCATCCGCTCCAGTTCGCGCAGCCGCCTTCAACGCTCGCCGATCTGCTCCGATCGCCTCTTCCCCGAGCCGATCTGCTCCGATCTACTCTGATCTGCTCCGATCGCCTCTTTCCCGAGCCGATCTGCTCCGATCTGCTCCGCTGACGCCTCCTAACCGCGCCGATGTGGTTGTCTGCCTCTTCGAAGGCGATCTCGGAGACCTCCGCTTCCTCTTTTCCAAGCGGCCAGATCTCGAAAGGTGTTCCCGATCCAGTGGAGATCCTCTCTGCTCTTTGCCTCCATCCAGTGAAGGTCCGTTCTTCTTTAGTGGAGGTGCAGCCCGGGTTTTCTTCCAAGATCAAGTGGAGTTTGCTAAGTGTGTTCAAGCAATGAGGAACTCCATCATGTCATCTCCGGTGCCCATGAACAAGCTTGAGAAGTTCACGGCCTCTGAGTTCAACGATTGGAAGTTGAACACGTAGTTCGGGATGAAATACCTAAACGTCTTCTACACCATCAAGACTGCTCGTGCTAACGTTGCTGGGACTGAAGACGAGGCACATTGGATTGAAGATGAGGACTCCTGCAGGGATTACCTGTTGAACTGCCTCTCCTCCAGCCTGGTCAAGAACTACATCAAGATGCAGTCTGCTAAGGAGATCTGAGAAGCATTGGAGGAGCACTTTAGGCTGGAGGAGGACCTCTCCAAGGCTCATCTGGTGGACAAGTTCCACTCCTTCAGGTTCGACGAGCAGAAAGTCATTCTCCCCCAGGTATCTGATTTTGAAAATTTAATTGATTCCCTGCATAGCGAGTCCATTAGCCTGCCCGAAAGTTTTGTTGCGGGCACAATTGTGTATAAGTTGCCCTCCTTGTGGTACAATTTCAAAACGGAAATGTACCTCAAGAAGATGCAAGTTGGTCTGAATGACCTCAAGCGTTTCATACGCATTGAGGCCGAGAACAGGACGAAACACGCTCTGGAAGCTATTGGCAAGCAGAAGGCTGCTGCCAACATGATTTCAAGCTCTAAGCGTGCTCCTCCCCCTCACAAGACCAAAACGTCTCGTAGTAGCCCCCAGGTTGTAGGACCAAGTAGACACTCTAAGAAATTTAAGGGTAAATGTTTTAACTGCAACAAGTGGGGACACTGCGCATCCGACTGCAAGTTATCGAGGAAGAAAAGAATTAAAGCACCACAAGAAGACAACCAGGCCCATCTGGTTAGTCAAGCTGAGTCATTCGACTTTGTTGCCATGGTCGGACACGAGCAGGCCAACACGGAGTGGTTCCTGGATTCTGGGGCAATGTGCCACGTTTGCAACAATGCTAATCTTTTGGCAAAGCTGAAGAATGCAAAGGAATCAGTGACTGTAGCAGATGGAGGAATAGCTGACGTATTAAAGGTGGGGAATGCAACTCTGATGCTCTCCTCAGGTAAGTCTTTAATTTTAAAAAAACGTAAAATTTATTCCTTCTTTATCTGTTAACTTCGTGTCTATTAGTTTATTGTGTGATGTTGGTATGTCAGTTAACTTTTGTAGCGGCAGAGTGACTCTATCAGTCAACTCTTACTACTTTGGATGTGCTTACGTCCAAAATAGGATGTACCGTCTGAGTCTAGCAAATGAGGTAGGGCAACAAGTTCAATTGAATTTAGTTAGCCCTAGGACTCTACATGAGAGACTAGGACATGTAAAATACAGGAAAATGTTCCAAGTAGCTAGAACTCACAAGATCACTTTAGACACTAAGTCTCCTTTTGGAAAATGTGAAGTGTGTGCTCAGACTAAGATCAGTAGGAAACCTTTTTGGCACGGTTACTCGGAGCACAACACCTCTTGAGCTTATACATTCCGATATTTGTGACTTTAAGAGTTTTGTCACTAGAGGTAGAAGGAAGTATATGATCACGTTCATAGATGACTGCACAATGTTTTGTCATATTTCGTTGCTTAAAACTAAAGACGAAGCGTTTGAAAAGTTTTGCCTTTTCAAAACCAGGGTAGAAAACCAATTAAGCATGAAAATAAAGAGATTTAGGAGTGATAGAGGAGGAGAATATATGTCCAGTGAGTTCAGATGCTTCCTTGCTTCACAGGGAATCATAACAGAAACCACTGCTCCTTACTCCCCCCAATCTAACAGCATAGCCGAGCGCAAGAATAGAACGTTAACAGAGATGTTGAACTTTATGCTGCTCACTGCAGGCATGTCTTCCGCTTATTGGGGAGAAGCAGTCTTGACTGTGAATCACATTCTGAATAAAGTTCCTCATGCTAAGTTAGAGGTTACACCCTACGAGCTTTAGTTTAAGAGACTTCCGTCTTTAACTAGACTTAAGACCTGGAGCTGTATAGCCTATGTCAGGGTTCCTGACCCTAGACGGTCTAAGGTTGGATCTAGGACCAATACATGTGTCTACTTAGGTTGTGCTGAAGATAGTGTTGCAGATAGGTTCCTTGATATTTCTAATAATATCATAATAGAATCTATGGATGTAGTGTTCTTCGAGGATAAATTCCTCAAAGATAAGAACTTAACAATCCCAGGTATGCAAGCAACTATTACTGAGGAAGATCCTGAATCAGTACCGAGCACCTCCTATTCCGTTCCGGTAGATAACTCTGGCCTAGAGTCTAGGAGGACTTCAGTGAGAGAGAGAACCCCCAGAACCTTCGGTAGTGATTTTGTCGCTTACCATGTTGAGGATGATCCATCTACCTTTAAGGAAGCGATGAGATCAAGGGATTCCCTACTCTGGAAAGAAGCCATTGAGGATGAGATGAACTCTCTCCTTCAGAACGACACCTGGACGTTAGTTGATAAGCCAAAAGGGGCTAAAACTGTAGGGTGCAAGTGGGTTCTGAAAAAAAAAGCTAAATCCCGTAGCTAAGTATAAAGCACGCCTGGTGGCTAAAGGTTTCACACAAGTAAGCGGAGTAGACTATTTTGATGTATATTCACCCGTGTGTCACTTAGCAACCATTAGGGTTCTTCTTGCTATTTCGTCCATTGAGAACTTTATTGTTCATCAAATGGATGATAAGACTGCGTTCTTGAACGTAGATCTGACCGAAGAGATCTACATGAGTCAACCTGAAGGTTTCATTGTAGACGGTCACAAAAATAAGGTCTGTAAGCTATTAAAATTGTTATATGGATTAAAACAAGCACCGAAATTATGACATGAGAAGTTTGACTATATTGTAAAAAATATGTGATTCATGTCGAGTCTCTCAGACAAATGTCTTTACATATGTCATAGATCAGATAAAGTCGTCATAATATGCTTGTACGTGGATGATATGCTTATTCTTGGATCTGATTAATCCGAAGTGGATGCCGTAAAATCAGGTCTAATTAAAGAATTTAGCGTGACAGACCTCGATGTAGTTGACATTATACTAGTTATGCAAGTGAGCTTTGGGAAACATGATATTTCCCTAAGTCAAAGCCACTACATCCAGTCCATGTTGGACACGTGGGGATACATTGAACGTAAAGCGACTGAGACACCATACAATTATTCTAACCGCTTAAAGCCCAATGATGGAGCTGCGGTTCGACAGTTAGATTATTCCAAACGACTTGGCAGCCTCATGTACGCTATGGTTTGTACAAGACCTGACATAGCTTTTACGGTCGGCATGTTAAGTAGGTTCACTAACAATCCTGGCCAAGACCATTGGGATGCCCTTGATAGGCTGATGAGATACTTAAAGCACACCCGACAGTATGTGTTATGTTATAGTGGTCATCCTCCAGTTCTGGAAGGATATTCTGATGCATCTTGATGCTCAGAAGTAAACGATAGCAAGTTCACTAGTGGATTCCTCTTCATACTAGGAGGAGCAGCTGTAGCCTGGAAGTCCAAGAGACAGTCGTGCATTGCACTCTCATCTGTGGAATCCAAACTCTATGTTCTAGCTTCAGCTGGTGAAGAGGCAGAGTGGATAAAAGATTTGATGATGGACATTCCACTGTCGAGCCTGAAACAGAGTTCTGTTGCAGTTTACTGCGACAATCAGGCTACTAAAATGATTGTCACGAACACTTTGTTTAATGGCAAAAGAAGGCAACTTAGGATGAAACAGGTCTGGTTGACCTCTCTCATAAGTCAAGGGATTATGACCCTGGTTGATGTGAGATCGAAAGATAATGTTGCAGACGCCCTTACTAAAGGATTAAATAAAGTTCTCACAATCAAAACATCGGGGGAAATGAGATTAAAGTTCATAGAAATATGAAATTTTCCTCCAACGTTTATGTTTTGATACGTACGAGCCTATAACTGTCAACATTCAAGCATCTAAATAGTAACAGACTGAAAACTCCAAATAATTTCTTGATGAAAACCCAAGATGGTTAGATGCTGGTTATTCCACTTTTGATAACCTAACGTCCTCTCATTGTAAGTTGATTCAAGAGTTATTCAACTGGGAATTGAAAGTCGTTATAAATGTTAATCTAAACATTATTGGTCACAACACATTATTCCACATTTGATAATGTTGTACGTGATGTGTGCCCACATGTGATGGTGAGGCACATAGTGATCAGTAATGAGTAAGGTAACATGACTAGTCCTAGTTAGAATGGATGAGATGCTGACATAGTTACTTCACCGTTGCTAGAAGTGTTAAGCTCATTTAGTAAGAGCTAGTTTACTTTAAATGTTACTGCATATGTTTATGAATTCATAGAGTCCGACTCATGAAATTTCTTGCAGGCTACGATGGAGATTATGGAGGAGCTGTAGACCTGGATATGAATGATGATGATCTACTAGATGAGTAGAATCATCAAACGTTTAATTCATGTCTTTGTTTTGTTTTATTTTGTAATAATTATTCAGACTAAGTTTTGGGATAGCATCTGCGTGATGGTTTGTTGTTTAAGCAAAACCTTTATTTTGATTTATTAATATGATCTGTCCTGATTGTTTTGCTTAGTTTGGATTATTATTTTATCTACACTCCAGCACTCTGAAACGTCACCGCTATTTATCACGAATATAGGAGGAGATTGTAAGTGTATATTCCGACGAATAACGGGCTCGGGGGCTTTGCGTGAATAAACCCTAGGTTTAGCTCTATATATTTATAGCTGGGGGCAACGGAGAGTTGGTTCCACCTTGACCTTCCTCCGGATGTTTCGAGCGACCCTTCTCAGAACAGCCACCATTGCCGCTTTTTTCCATTGCCAAGGGTGATCCACTGCCGGAGAGAAGGTTGCGGCGGCGTCGTGCATCGGCGAGGGGCGGCGGAGGCAGCCGACGGAGTTCTTTCTCCGGCCATGGATGTCGGAGCTCCGCTGCCCCCTCCCGCTGGAGAAATGCTGCCCCCCTGCCGGACAGAAGGTGCCCCCCCCCCCCCCCCCCCCCCCGCCGACTCTGCAATGCTCCATCACGGGTTTTTTTCCTGGTGACCGAAGTCAAAAATTTTGATATTATTATTATGATTTTTATTATATTATTACTATATTATATTATGATTATTATATTTTAGTATTATATTATATAAGAAAAACACGGCTAGCCATGCTAAGACATTTGAAGAAAAGCTCATTTACAGAATATTATTATTATTAAATTTATAATAAATATTAATTGTAATAAATATTAAATATATAACAAAAACATCTCTGATGTTTTACCAAACTGTTTCTCTATCTACCGTTGTTTTCCTAAACTGTTTTTTTATTCTGAACAACTCTGTCACCGCTGTTTTACCAAACTGTTTCTTCATTCTGAACAACTTCATTCCCACAACTCCATTCCCACAACTTCATTCTCACAGCTCCGTTTATCACTGCCACCGCTGAAACAAACTGACCATATATCTTTGTATCTGCAAAAGATAGGTCTTGAATCTGGCCGTTAAAATCAAGATCTTATCATGATCATACGGTAAATACACATCTCGCAACCTATGTGAGGTGCGTTACTCGTACCAAATTTGGACTCGGAAGGTAGAATGTCTTGGTGCGTGAATAGATATTTTTTGTTGTTGGGGCCCACTTCTTTTTCCCTCCATTGTGAAAAAAAATTGCTTTAGCTCGGAACCCTCCTTCAACTCCCGGCGGTACTGAGCTTTAGCTTGCTAGAATTTCAACTATGTCAAAGCTTCCTCATCATTTCAGCCATCAACGTGCTTGTTCAGTTTCTGACAAGGTTTGTAACCAAGCGAGGTTTTGTAACTCAAGCAAGCTTTATATAGCTCACTGCTCCTATAATCTGTTCGTGCTGCTTTGTTGGTGAGTACATGGAAGTAGTCGCATTTTAATCATTATTCTAACTCATGAAGTTGGGTTTATTTAGCCAACTAAGTTTTTCTTGGCAATTTGCTTCAGATAATTGCATCAAAATGTCAACTGTTAGAGCAATAAGTACACATGCCTTCAACAATGTTACCGAGGGAATCGACAATGTAAGCTAGTTTTTTTTTTGTTTCAGCTCATTCATCCTTTTTTGTCCTGAAACACTGTTTTATCCTCTTGTTTAGCTCAACTTCTTGCCTTTTATTTTTCAACTACATTTAGTATGAAAATTTTTATAATTTTTAAAATGAACTACATTTTATTCTTTATTTACAGTTCGATTTTAGTTAAGAGTATACTAACCCATCATACGATTTTTTTTCAGGTCAAAAAACATATGTTTTCAATTGTGCATTCAGAGGATAAGGCGTATGTTACGTATTGTAGTATGCTCATAGCACTTGTTTCAGTGTTTGGAAACAACATTTGACTTACTGGACGCACACAAGTATTATAAAATATCAAGAATATAGTTATGCCAAAGCTAGTATGAAGAATGTGAAACCGTCACAAAAATGTACTGCAAATTGGAAACATGCATTGAATGTCTTGCCTGTATATATATATTATCGCTGACAAAGATGGTAGTAATTGGACAGTTACAAAGTTCGTCGAGTAGCACAATCATCCGCTAGTAACGGGGAAAGAGCAACATTTGCTGAGATATCATCGCAGTATTTCAAACATGCATGGTAGCCCTATTAAGAATTTGATAGATGCATGAGTTAAAACAGTTCATACACACAAATTTCTATCTAATGAATTGGTGGGGTTGAGAATGTTGGGTTCTCTAAAACCAATGCCTACAACCTTGTGCAGCTGGAAAGAAATGCATTAATAGAAAATGGTGACTTTATTAGTTTGTTGAAGATACTACATGTGAAATAATTGGAGGACACGTTCTCATAGGATGTTCAAACCGATGAATTAAATAGACAGACAAACTTCTTTTGGATGGATGGACATATCAAAATATATTACGATTGTTAAGGTGACGTCATTATTTTTGACACGACATACAAGCTGAATAAGTCTAATTTGGCTTGTGTCATTTATCGCGGTCAATAAACAATGGCAGAATATATTTGTCGGCGATACTTTCATTGATGATGTAACTATTGATTCATTTAGTTGGGTCTTCACGTACCAAGACTAGGTCATGACTGTTGTTATTTAAAAAATATTTACAAGGACTTATCACCGCTTATGTCAATGACATATCTCTAAGAAAGCCCCTTCAAAAGTATCATGCTGCGATATTTCTGGCAGAGAGGCGGAGAGATTTTCGACGGAGACATACACGATGCACAATCTCCAGACTTCGTCTTCTTCTTTTTTCTAATGGACAAGCTGTTGTGAAAACAGGCTATTGAGAGAATAAACATGATAAGGGATGCAAGTATAATAGTGTGAAGCTTCTGACATCTCTGACGGTTACGTCAAGGAGGGATTGCTATGATATTTTCGGCGGAGAGGGAAACGCTAGGGCATCGAACTTTGAAAAATGTCATTTTTGAAAAATAACATTTGTTACCTCACTCCTCAAGGGCTCGTGGTTTACCTGTATTTGAAATTTCCATGATAGCTTTTAGATCAAAATTTCACTTTTTTGTTAGGGCGTTCATGGCCGCTAAAGCTTGATTGCATATGCATGACTATAATGACATTCTGTTTTAAAATGTCATTTTTGAAAAATAACATTCGTTACCTCACTCGTCTAGGTCCGGTGGTTTACTTGTATTTGAAATTTCCATGATAGTTTTTAGATCAAAATTTCACTTTTTTGTTTGTGCGTCAAGATCGTTGAAGCTTGACTGCATATGCATGACTATAATGACATTCATCCCCGGAACATTACCTTAGTCAGTATTCACCTACGGTACAAATTTCGTTTAATTCGGCGCGCGTTGTGGACCTTCATCCCCGGAACATTACCTTAGTTATTGGTCGGTGCGCGTTGGGGTTTCTCCCTCGGCATGGTGCATTTTGGCTGGGTTTGTGCGCGTTGTGGACTTTTTTCCCCGGAACAGTACTCTTTCCTGTTAAGCTGATCAGTCTCATTTAAAATGATGAATAACATGAATAATAAAGAAAGATGAATGTTTGAACTGATGTTTGACACTCTGTTCTGTTCAGTTGTTGTGATTAGCCTTTCTTGCTCAGCTAGATTTACTGTTTTGTTTTTGTTGTTCTTCTACTGACCTTTTGTTGCAGTCGTCTTGTAGATTTCCATTCACCTTGAGGTTTGTTTGGTCTACCTTTACTTTTTGCACCACTTATAACTTGCTTCTGAGGTGTTCTTCTTTTGAATGTCTCAGGTCCAGAGCAGTAGCAGGTTTAGCTAACAGAGTTGTGTTTCTGGTGCTGCGAGTTGCTACGGCGGTTTGTTTCCACCTCAGAGCATTGAGGTAGTTGTCTTTGTTTAGACTTGTCAGATTTTCCTATGGGTTCGTGTCAGTTGTTGGCGCCCATAGTCTTAGACTTTTCTGTGTTAGACTACTTGTTGCTTTTACTGCGGTTACTTTTTATAGTTTGATACTTGCTCTCTGAGAAGGATTTATGTTACTATGCATATAGTTACTTTCAAGTATACAAAACTGCATTCTAGAATATTGACATGACATAACTTTTTAACTGCAAAACTTACTACTTTTAAGCGTTATAGAAGTCTTTTTATTTTTTATGTTAAATGTAGAATTCATATCATCATTACATTATGCTAGGTTTTCATTCTCATATAGGATTTTAAATGAATCAAACTAAGTATTTTTCGCTGCGTAAACTTATATAATTTCTCACATATGGACTAGTGATCTACCCGACCGAGGGACACGGTCAGTAAACTCAAAGAACTTATATGTGTTTTTAAACTTAATTTCATAAGACTTTTACATACAGTAAATGCGAGGACTTGGTTGCATGAACGCCTGCAGTTGTCCTCTGCACGACGTGGCATCACGGCGCATATTTTCTCTTACTCTGACGTATTATTTAAATACGGAGAAAATACGGGTTGTGACATTCATGGTCGCTAAAACTTGACTGCATATTGATAACTTCTCAAAAGAAAGTTATCTAGCCCATTTTTGGACTTAATATTTGTCATAGATGCAAAAAATGTGTTTAAATGAAATATAAATGAAAGTAAATTCATATTTATTTAATTTGTGTCTAATTCAGTATTTTTCAATGTGTTATTACTAGAAATACTGAAAAAATCAGCTTGGGAAAACAAATCTGCTTGGAAAAACAAATCTGCTCAAATATCATGACCTGAAAAAAGGTTACAACCTTCAGAAAAAAAAGGTTGCAACAACCTGGACAAATTTTATATTTTAAAATTCAAAAAAGTTAAAGCGTCGTTTGCAAAAATAGAAGGAGGCATTTTTTGGGCAAGGATTGTACGTTTTTAAAGGGGAATTATTCTGAAGTGAAGAGGATCTTTGGACAATGGGAAATTCAAAATCCTTGAAGCGGAAGAGCTAGGGCGCACCGAATCTTGGGAGAAGGAACTTTTTGGCGTAAACGGAGAGCGAATCCCTGCAATTTTCTGAATTTCTATCATCATGTGTTGTAAGATCTTTCTAATTCGGTGATTTTCTTCTGTCGTCAGGAACTAATTTTCTCAATCTTATATTGTGAGAGTACTATGTCTTGATGTGATGATGATGTTTTTATTTCTCTTTATGATTGTGTGTCGAATGATCATTATTAAATGTATGATTTTTATTTTGGAACTTTTGGTCAATGTTTCGTCTATTTACAATGCTCCATAATTCGAGAGATGAGTTGCGTTAGTGCGTCATAGATTCGATATAACTTTCAAAGGGAGAAATAGATTTCTTATTGGTGTTAGCAACATAGACTTTTTTCTTTATGCGGTTCTTTATTTCATTTGAGTTAGAGATGACAAGAGAAATAAGGGATTATGGATTTTCAATATCGAGAGATGCAGATTTCTATTCTAAAATTATTGCAAGACATTTCACCATGCATTTTCATAAAGTTACAAGACTATTTTTCCAAATTGATATAAAGATATTGCTCCAAGGATCTGTAGTTTATTTTAATTAGGAATTTTCATTTATAGTTTTTCATATTTTAAAATCATTGTTACGATTTACTTAGATTTAAATAAAAGACACAGCTGGTATTTGCAAGCACTTAATTCAACACATATTTGTGCGAACGATCTTTACTCATTTATTATTACTTGACCTGACACATGCACTCGCGTTTAAAATACACAACTATTTTCGGGCGTATCACATATGCATGACTATAATGACATTTTGACATAAAATGTCATTTTTGAAAAATATTATCAGTTACCTCACTCGTCTAGGCCAGGTTGGTGGTTTATCTGTATTTGAAATTTTCTTGATACCTTTTTAGATTGAAATTTCACATTTTTGTTTGGGCATTCATAGATACTAAAGCTTGACTGATTATGCATGACTATACTGGCATTCTGATATAAAATGTTATTTATGAAAAATAACATTGGTTATTTCACTTGTCTAAGTCTAGTGGTTTACCTGTATTTGAAATTTCCATGATAGCTTTTTAGATCAAAATCTCAATGTTTTTGTTAATTTGGGCGTTCATGGACTCTAAAGCTTCACTGCATATGCATGACTATAATGACATTCTGATATAAAGTATCATTTTTTTAAAAAAAATAGCATTCATTACATTTTTCATAACTAAGTTCCCAACCGCCACCACACATTAAAACTCTTATTTGAACAACATACATTAACGCACTCAATAACCGATTTAAAGTTCGAACAATGACACCACTAACTTCAACTAAATTTTGCGCAATAGTCGATTGAACATAGAAACGAATTAAAATTGAGGTAGCATGGAAATCATGGATTGGCGCGGCCTGCATAAGGCTTGGAGAGGATGTTCTTTGGGCAAGCTGAGGCTGGAGCCTTCCTTCATATCTACGTCTTTCGACTCAACTCTTCTCCACTCGAAACACTGAACCAGTGTTCCCAGCACTAACCCCTCCTCCATCATGGCAAGCGCTTCACCGGGACACCTCCTCCTCCCCATTCCGAATGGGAAAATCTTGCTCCTTTTGAGTTTGGAATCGTCCGTGAATCTTTCGGGGAGAAATTTCGTCGGCTCGGACCATATCTCAGGGTCCCTCTGAATTGCATAAACGTTTATCAATATCATCGTCCCGCCGGGTATAGTGCAACCCCCCACCTTGCACTCTTTCACGGATTCATGAGGCACCAAAAGAGGGTCGGCGGGATACATTCGTAGTGTTTCGCTGATGACACTGTTGAGGTATGGGATTTTGGGGAGATCTGATTCCTCGAGCAAACGACCGCACCCCACTCTGTCATCAATCTCGTGCATAAGTTTCTCTAGTTTTTCAGGGTTGTTGAGTAGGAGTGAGACTGCCCATTCAATAGTTATTGATGAAGTGTGTGTCCCGGCTGGTAATAGACTCTGCAAGAGAGATAGATTCCTAATGTTTCGAAAGATCCAACTGTGACATTAATTTATAATTATTAATACTTTATATAAAGAAATTACCGAAACAAGGGACTTGATGAAGAGGTCGGTGTACTGCTCGGGCTGACTTTCTTGCAGCGAGAGTAATGACTCTATTAGGGTTTTATTTTTTCTTTTCTCATACAGTATTGAATGCACTGCTTCTTCTTCTTCTGCTGTTGTTGCTGATGCTTTTCTCATCTTCCTCTGCTCGTCAATCAGAGTCTGCGTGAGTTGATCCGTGTTATTGTGGATTCGAGCAAGCTTTCTCTCAACTCCTATCCGTGCAATCCACCCGAGCGACCAAGGAAGGAAGTCGCCGACGTTAGAAGCGCCGGCAAGAGCAAATCCCTCCTCCAGCATCTCCTCGAACTATCGGGACACCGCATCATCTGGCTCTCCTCCGTAATACCGCTTTCCGACCATCATCATCATAATCACGTTCAAGGCCAGGCCGAAAAGCCTCGACCTGAGCTGCACAGTTTTGAATTCATGGTCAGGGGATGATGTGTCGTGGAAGAGACAGCGGGCAAGCGAGCGTGCTTCGGCCGCCCGGACGTCGGCAAAGAAGGATAGGCGGTGGACAGAGAGGACTTGGATGGTGGAGACGCGGCGCATTTCGCGCCACCCTGGCCCGTAGGCGGCAGAGGCCATGATGGTTTAGTTGTAAGATGAGGTGCGGGAGGAGGGAAATTTAGGGCGGTTCGCGAGGGCGAGGTCGTTGGTGGTGAGGCACTCGTCGGCGAGGGGGCGGAGGAGATGACAACGGCGGGGCGGGAGCCGAAGCGGAGGAGAAAGAGAGGGCCGTGGAGGGATGTCATGGCTGAGAGGGATTGGTGGAGGGGTTTCTTGAGGATTAGGGGTAGATGGCCAATGAAGGGAAGGGAAGGTGGGCTTGGCGGGAGATTATTCTTCTTGTTGTTGCTGCTGTGGTTGTTGTAGAAGATGAAGAAGAGTTTGATCATGAGGTGGGCAAGTGAGAGGAGGAGGAGGAGAACTAAGCCGGTGAAGATGCTTATGCTGTCCATCGCGGCCGCTGAACGGAATACTTTGCTAGGACTGTAGTTTGTTGGATCCAAATAGGCCTGCCCAAAAGGCCCGATCGGGCCGGCCCGGACCGGGCCTGATCGGGCCCGGGCTTTTGCAAACCGGGCCGAGCCCGGGCCCTTTCTTTATCGGGCTCGGGCCGGGCCCGGGCTTTGACCCCGGGAAGGGGCCCGAGCCGGCCCCCCGGGCCAGGCCGGGCCGGGCCGGGCCCTCTTAAGAAAAAAAAATACTTAAAAAAATTAAAAAAATGAAATAAAAATTAGAATAAAAAATTTTATTAATATTGAAATTTTAAAAAACAGAATTACACTTTAAAAAAAAAATAGAAAAAAAAAAGAAATTTATTATTTTAAATGATAATAAAAAAAATTACATTTTTATAAATTCAGATTGTCCATCTCCTCTTCAATTTTCTCGGAGCTCTCCTCCAACGCTGAAATGTGTTGCTTCCTATTCGTAGCATCCAAATAATCCTTGTAGCAGATGCATAGTTCGAGTGATTCTTCATTTAGTCGGCTCCTCCGCGTGTTCAAAATCCTGCCACTAAGAGAAAAAGCGGACTCCGAAGCTACTGTACTAGCTTGAATTGTTAGTAAATCACGGGCCATATATGCCAAAATAGGATAGGTATTAGCTTTACTTTTCCACCACTTTAAGATATCGAAGTTTTCGATCTCTTCCGTAGTCATAAAATCACGAAATTGTGTTTTCGTATACAGTCCTAATTCGTTTAAACTACTCGATGTGCGTGCTTTTTTTTTCTGGAAGCTAATTCTAAAATTTTATTTGTAAAAGAATCTTTTGTCCTAGGTTGTGTTATTTCTTCTCGTGCTCGTGAGCCATATAAGTTGTCGTAATAATTAAAACATTCGGTAAAAATAGAATTAAATTTAGTAGTACTAACGTCGTCAACGTCATCGAAACTTATATTTATGTCTAAGTTAACGTTAATTTCATCTATTAAATTTTCTACGCCGTCTACAGCGAATAACGGGTTTAAAGCGGCGGCGCATGAAAATGCAGGAGGCATTTCTCTATAATATTTTAAAAAAATTTCTTCTATTACTTCAATTAAAGGAAGCCATCCGGAGTGTTGCTTAAAATAGTTAAGTTTTTGTGCGATATTTACAAAATTTTCAATTACTAACGAGCTAGTGGGATAATAAACACCAGATAAAAAAACAGTCGCCCTATAAAAACATTTTAATAAATCCATGTAATGAAATAGTACGTCCCAATCGTTATCAGTTAAATTATGATTATTTGTCATAGTGTAATATTCCATAAGAAGTGTTTTTTGTTGAAACGCTCTTTTTAACATTTTATATGTGGAGTTCCATCTTACAGGCATATCAAATTGAGGTTTCAAATATTTTTGACCTTGTGCGATCACAAATTTTCGAAAATCTTGACTTCGCTGTTTGGTACAATAAATAAATCTAAGCATAGTACGAATTTTCTCAACATATGGTTCCATAGCTTCTAAACTATCCTGTACCACTAAGTTTAAAACGTGACACACACATCGAGTGTGAAAAAACGCATCGTTGAGCATTGATTTTAATTCACGTTTTAACCACTCTACTGCGGTGTTGTTATTACTAGCGTTATCAAAAGAAATACTCATTATTTTATCCTTTATTTTTAATTCACGCAAACATTTAATAATTACCGAATATATAGCCTTACCCGTGTGCGGAAATTCAAAACCTTCAAAACATATTACGCGCTTATTTAAATCCCATGAAACGGGATCGATCCAATGAGCCGTTATACAAATATAAGATAACCCTACCCTAACGCTACTACTCCAAACGTCGCTCGTTAAACTCACACGTCCCTCGAAAGTTTCAAAAAATTTTATTAAATCTTGTTTTGCGTCAAAATATAATTTAAGTGCGTCGCGTCTAATAGTGGATCTACTTACCTGTTGATATTTGGGCTGAAGCCCTTCGTGTATATACTCCGTCGTCTCATCGTTGTCGTAGTGACTGAATGGCAACCCACGTCTGATGACGTTTTTCACCTGTAGGTCTCGCTGTCTTGCTTGATCGTATGTCCAAATTTGTCCTGATGCTGATATTTGTCCCTGACTGGACTCGGGAGCTTGCTTTGCAAAACAGGACTTAGCGTGTCTCGCTAGTGTTGAGTTGCCGGTAAGAGTTAGCAACTTTGAGCACAACTTGCACCGCGCCTTGAATTCGTCGCCGACTTTAACCTTGTCGAAATGCTCCCAGACGGGCGCCCTCCGATTATGCTCCACCACTTCGGCCGTGCTTTGAGTCGACGACGCCGGCGTTGAGGACGACGATGCCATGCAGCGAGAGAGAGTAAGAGAGGGAGAGAATAAGTGAAAGAGAGAGTGGAAGAGAGAGAGAGTGAGTGAGTGGAAGAGAGAGAGAGAGAGAGAGAGAGGGGGGGGGGGGGATCGGGTAGGAGGGGGGGGGGGGATTTTATAAAAAAAAAATATTTTTTTTTTAATAAAATATGGCCTAGGGCCTAGGCTTTTGCCTAGGCCCTAGGCCAAAACACTGCAGCCAGCAGGGCTGCTGCAGCCCTGCTGGCTGCAGTTCCAACGGCTCTAAGAGCCGTTGGATTTCCAACGGCTCTTAGAGCCGTTGGCAGCAGGTCCGGGCCGGCGTGCGGGCCCGGTCCGGGCTTCGCCTGGGCCCGGGTCCGGGCCCAGGCCGGCCCGATTTTCGGGCTTTGCCCGGCCCGGC
The DNA here is from genome assembly GCA_039583875.1 of Platanthera guangdongensis. Lineage (NCBI taxonomy): Eukaryota > Viridiplantae > Streptophyta > Magnoliopsida > Asparagales > Orchidaceae > Platanthera > Platanthera guangdongensis. The sequence goes on along the minus strand of CM077160.1, from coordinate 151,536,158 downwards.
CCGGGCCGGGCATCGGGCCGGGCTAGCCCCCAAAACCAGGGCCTTGTAAGGGCCCTGAGCCCGGGCCGGGCTTTTTCCGGGCCGGGCCGAAAAAGGCTTTCGCCGGGCCGGGCTCGGGCCGGCCCACTGGGCCCGGGCCTTTTGTACAGGACTAGATCCAAATGTGAATTTTATTGCTTAGCTGGCAACCTATTTTATACATGCATGAAGGCTGAAGCAGCCATTAAATAAATCAATATTTATTTATTCTTTCAACAAAAAAAATTATTTTTTAAATTTTAAATTACATAATTTGACATGTGCAGACTTCTGGATCATGAGTTAAGGACTTGAGGTCCAATAAACGAAAATATCGGAATTCACAAATTTAATCGCCTTGCAGTTTTAAACGTGCGAAAAATGAAATAAAAAAAACAACAAAAGAAACAAGAGAAATCGACCCAAGGGCTCGGCGGGGAGGACCCACCACACACTCGGAAGATCTGAGAGCGCTTCCCCTCCTTAACCAGAGGCCGAACTAAGGTACCCTCAGAAAGCACTTAAGAACTGGAGCAGGAGAGCTCAGGAAGCATGTCTTCTGGGGTACCTCTTGGGTCCTATTTATAGTTTTTCAGAATCTGAACTGCCAATAACCAAACTGAACTGACCTGAAGTTACAAGAAAACCTCTGGCTGGGTCTGCCGACAGCCAAACTCCGCTGTTTTGAAGGGCTATGGGCAGACCAACGGGGGCAAAATAGTAAAAAGTAACTCGTATATCTGGGCGAGCTAGGGAGCCTGGCCACCTCGGCAGATCCTGCTCGCCTGCTGTTGCCGAGTTCCTCTGCGAGGGCGCGAGCTGGGATGGAGAGCTCACCCATCCATTGGTCGCCATCAGTCGACATTAGCTTGACGATTCTGGTCCAGCTCGGCGAGCACCGAGCTCGCGGTCAACGAATGCCGAGCTCGGGTTCGACATCTCCTTGCCGAGCTCGCCGACAATCTTCAGTCCTTTGCGGGGTTCGCCTGTTGCTTGGACGATCCGGACCGCCCGATGTGGTTCTTGGCGACCTCATTCGCCAAACACGGGGTTATACATAATCCCCGCTCTTTTTGAGCTTGGCAAAGCTCGGAAAGAAACATCCAACCCCAAGTGTTTGGCGAGTGCGTGGTGGGCTGGAGGGAATCTTCGGGTGGGGCCCACCTGTGGCTATATATATGCACCTGCTTTCCTACCTGACTCTTGTCATTCCCTTTGTTCTAACCCTGCCAAGATGCCGCTCCCCAAGGAGATTCAAGAGCGTCTAGACCGAGCTCGCCAGGCTTCTGCAGCTCGCGTAGCCACCCTGACGGCGATCCCTGTCACTGTGCCGCAGGGTGGCTCTGCCGAGCCCAGCTCCAAAATGTTGAAACCGTATTCTTGGTCTCCTGTGGAGTTCACCCTCGGGGAAGGGGTGATCGCGCGCCTACTTCGCTCCTGCAAGCAAAACAACAAAAGAAAGAAGAGGAACCGACCCAAGGGCTCGGCGGGGAGGACCCACCACACACCCGGAAGATCTGAGAGCGCTTCCCCTCCTTAACTAGAGGCCGAGCTAAGGTACCCTCAGAAAGCACTTGAGAACTGGAGCAGGAGAGCACATGGAGCATGCCTTCTAGGGTACCCCTTGGGTCCTATTTATAGTTTTTTAGAATCTGAACTGCCAATAACCAAACTGAACTGACCTGAAGTTACCAGAAAACCCTTGGATGGGTCTGCCAACAGCCAAACTCCGCTGCTTTGAAGGGATATGGGCAGACCAACGAGGGTAAAACAGTAAAAAGTATCTCGTATATCTGGGCGAGCTGGGGAGCCTGGCCACATCGGCAGATAATACTCTCCTGCTGTTGTCGAGCTCCTCTGCGAGGGCGCGAGCTGGGACGAAGAGCTCGCCCATCCATTGGTCGCCATCAGTCGACCTTAGCTTGACGATTCTGGTCCAGCTCGGCGAGCACCGAGCTCGCGGTCAACGAATGTCGAGCTCGGGTTCGGCATCTCCTTGCCGAGCTCGCCCACAATCTTCAGTCCTTTGCGGGGTTCGCCTGTTGCTTGGACGATCTGGACCGCCAGGTGTGGTTCTTGGCGACCTCATTTGCCAGACACGGGGTTGTACATAATCCCCGCTCTTTTTGAGCTTGGCAAAGCTCGGAAAGAAACATCCAACCCCAAGTGTTTGGCGAGTGCGCGGTGGGCTGGAGGGAATCTTCGGGTGGGGCCCACCTGTGGATATATATATATGCACCTGCTTTCCTGCCTGACACGTGCCATTCCCTTTGTTCTAACCCTGCCAAGATATCGCTCCCCAAGGAGATTCAAGAGCGTCTAGACCAAGCTCGCCAGACTTCTGCAGCTCGCATAGCCTCCGTGACGGCGGTCCCTGCCACTGTGCCGCAGGGTGGCTCTGCCGAGCCCAGCTCCAAGAAGATGAAACTGTTCCCCCACGCGGCCGAGCCCATCTAAAACGACCTGAGGGCCACCTTGGAGCACGAGACCGGCTCCTCCACTCTGTCTGCCTCTGAAAGAGGGAGGAACGTCATCGAGGTCTGCGACGGCCCAGACCGCCGCCTTGATGGTGTAGAAGACACCGCGCCGCGAGACGCCAGCCCGCGAGCCAAAACCACTCTTGGGGACTCGCGGTTCATGACTCCGGAAAACCCCCACCGGGAGCCATCCCCTCCTTTTGGGACCTTGGGGCTGAGCTCGCAGAGGCCGAGTTCGTTGATGCGCGCCCCCTCTCCTCGGCAAACTGTCATGGCCGCGGGGGCGGGTCTGGGAACCATCCCGACCCCGGGATTCGAGCTTCTCTCACTGGGGACTCGCGGCCCAGGTCGCGGGAAGGATCAGAGGTTCATCCCTCCCCGCATCTCCTTCGAGTTGTCGAGCTCGTCAGGTCAATTTTGCTTGGATTCTTGCTCCATGCGGTTTTCCTGCATTCCTCTTTTTGCTGACATTTGTCTCCACAGTTCCCCCCAGCCAATTTGCTGTCGAGGAATCTTCGTGGGCAGCCCGCTACTCTCCACTCCCCTCCCAAAGCGCGCTGGACTCTTACCTGGGCCCCGAAGTGGATCAAGGCGAGCTGACGAGGAGGGAGGTTAAGCTTCTCAAGAAGCTGGTGTGCGGGCTGCGCGAGGTGTCGGGGGTCAATGAGACGCTACAATGCGACTACGCACGTCTTGCTGACGAGGTGCGAAGCGGCCAGGCTGGCGAGCTGATGTCCCCTTCCCGGCTTCTAGACGAGATAGACGATGGCCTATCAGTGGCTCAAAGGAGTTCGGGGAGGATCCGCGAGCTGCTCCGCGCGCGGCAGTCTGCGGGGCGGGGGGGGGGGGGGGGGGGGCGGGAGCCGCGAGACCGGGGTAGATAAGAGGGCGGCTCCTTTGCCGAGCCGACCGGTACTCGCCTCCTGGTGTTCCCCCTGCTCGCGCGCCCCATTTTTTTATTCCTGAACTTTGTCTCTGTAATAAGTAATTTTAGAATATTCTTGGACATGCGTTATTCAAATAATATATTGCGATGTTTGACTTAGCTTTGGTTGGGATGCGCCGGAAGTCGGCGAGTTGGGGTGGCGAGTAGAGGCGGCGAGCAGGGGCGGCGAGCTGAGCTGATTGGATGGTCTGACCCCAGATTTCTTTTTCTATAAATAGCCTCCCCCCCACCAACCCTCGTACTGTGCTTTTATTGCTTTCTCTTTCTCTCTGCGCTTCTTTCCTCTTTTTACTCGCGCCTCGTCTTCTTTCGCGACCATGGGCAAGACCAACCCCGACGCTGATGGCCGCAGCAAGTGCGCCCAGCACTTCACCGACTACTGCTTCTTCGAGGGGCATACCGACGAGGAGGAGTTCGCGGAATTCGAGACGGAATACGTGCCGCCGGACTTCAAGGCGTGCTGGCCGAGGCAGGGGAGGCCATCAACACCTTCTACGACGACGAGCTTGCCTTCCCTATTTCTCATTTTAAGGTGGGGTTGTGCCTCCCCATCTAGCCGGAGGTCCGACAAATTCTGAAGAACTACGTCGCGGCACCCGCAAAGCTGAACTCCAATGCCATCGCCATGATGGTGGCGTTCGCAAGCTACCTCCGGCGAGAGAGGATAGAGTTCAACCTGATAGTGTTCAGGACGCTCTTCTCTTACAAGGCGACGTCGGATGGGGTCGCTTACTTCGGCAGCTCGCTGATCAAATTATCGAGATCGCGAACAAGCACCACAACTGGATGACCAGGATTGCCTTTATCATGGGGGATCTCAGCAACATCCAGTACTCGCCGTAGCAAAAAGGCGAGGAGGTCTACCGCCCGCCGGCCGTATCCGACAACGACGTCGAGCTCCACAAATACTTCGTCCACAAGGACTTCGAGGTCACCTACCAGCGAAGGGGCCTTGACGCGCTTCTCCCTGTCCTTCCCGGCGAAGGTATTGTTCTCTCCACATTGCCGAACTCGCCAGATTGCCGAGCTCACCATATTGCTTGTTGAAAATCTTCTTACTTTTTTCCAAGTTTTTCCTTGCAGGGGAGCAGTTGATTCCCGCGAACCCGCCGTTTGCGGACCCGGGGTCACACCCGGACCCCCTTTCTCGCGAGAAGGCGGCGGTGGCGGCCTGCCGAGATGAGGCGGCCTTCTCCCAACCCTCTTCCAGCAAGAGGCGGCCTGAGGATGCGGGGTCGAACCCGCCACACGGCCAGCCATTAGCAGAAAAGATGAAGAAGGCCGTGCTCGCTCAGCGGGGAAAACAACATCAACAACATCAATCCAGCCTCAATACATAAGCTCGACTGAGACCTCCCCTGATGCGTCGCCGGAGAGCCCGCTGAAGGAGATCACTAGCAAAGGCCGGAAGGGCAGCGAGGCTCCTTCTTCTGCGGCGGCGATCTCCCCACCTCCTTTGGCGAAGAGGGCGGCTCGCGAGCGCGGGGCCCCAAAACAACATCCCCTCTTCAACTTCGGGGGGGCGGTGGAAGGACTCGGCGGGGGAGCCCATGGTGCAGTGGGATGAGCTGGCCCATCGGGTCTCCATCTCCACTCTGCATCCATTCTGGCATGACCGCGAGCCAGCCACTATCCATGCCTACTCCCTCGGCTTCGGCCTCTATGGCCGCGAGGATGCCGAGGCCTACAAGAACATGACCCTACGGCAGCTCGGCCATGAGGGTCTGCAGGCCCACTTGCGGACCATGGAGCTCCACCACATGCTGACTCGCCGCAGTTTTGCCCTCAGCAATCAACTCCTAAAAGCCGAGCAGGCTCGCGATGTCGCCAAGGATAAGGTCGCCGACCAAGCGAGGCAGCTCGGCATCGCCGAGGGTCTCCTCGCCGAGGCCGCCGTCGGGTTGGTGAGTATCAGGCTCCTTCCCTATTTTACTTGAAATATTTTGCGCTGCTGACGAATTTCTCTCTTTCATCAGGATGCCAAGGCTGTCGGGGAGCTGCGGGCTCGCAATGCCGAGCAGGAGGAGGAGATCGGCCAGCTGCGCGCCCGGGTTGCCGAGCTGGAGGGGGCGAATACGAGGCTGAAGGAGGAGAACCAGAACCTCAGCTACGAGGCCCACCGCCAGGCGGAGATCTTCTTCCCGGTCGGAGACGTCAACCCTAACCTCCCCTATAAGAGGCCACCTGTCTTTGGCGAGGCCGACCTCCCCGAGTGGCTACGGATCAACTCAATCCAAGCTGCTGAATGCACCCTCCAGATGATGAAGGACATTGGGGTGCTAGTGGAGGGATGCGAGGAGATCTCCGCAAAGGACCTAATGCCGAGCTTGTTCCCGGCGACGCCGCCCATCGAGAAAGAGGACAGCCTGGACGCGATGTTCGGGAAGGGCTTCCAGGATCAATCGGGCGAATGGGAGGACCGGTCCGGCGGGGGGGGGGGGGGGGGGCCTGAATTTGTACACTCTTCTTTTTTTTGTTTACTCACTGAGGCGAGCCCCTGTAAACACCTTTATTTAATGAAAAAGGATTTTTGATCATATCCGTGCGATTTCTTTTTGTTTTCTTTTTGCTGTGCTCTGCATATCCGCGAGTACTTCCCGAGGCGATCTCGCATAGACAGGTACTGTGAGTAGGATAGTCATTAGTATGCGCCCGCGAGAGAGTATCTTGAGTGCTCAACAATTCCCAGGGCTTCGACGCAGCTCGCCCGCGAGCTGTCCTTGGCCTTCTTAATCAAAAATAAAACTGAATTTTCCTAAGTAAAATAAAGCGGGGGCGGGGCCTTTCGGCAGGATCGACCTCCACTTGGCGAGGTCCCAGGGCCTGACTTGCCAATTTTCTGCCGAGCCCGAGCTGGGGCAGCGAGCTCGAACTCGCCCATGCCGAGCTCTCCTATCTTGGAAGGGCCAAGTTTGTTAGGCACTACCTGGGGGGGGGGGGGAGGATGCCTTTGGGTGACCCTCAGCCCGTCAGCTTGGTGAGAGCCTGACAACGGGATCTACTCGTGGCCCAAGGATGATATTGAGTGACTTCCAGCCCTGCCAACTAGGTGAGAGCTTGACAGCGGGATCTGCTCGGGGTCCACTACCAATACCATTGAGTGACTTCCAGCCCTGCCAACTAGGTGAGAGTCTGACATCGGGATCTGCTCGGGGTCCACTACTACCACCATCGAGTGACTTCCAGCCCTGCCAGCTAGGTGAGAGCCTGACAGCGGGATCTGCTCGAGGCACAAGGATGACACCGAGTGACTCTCTAGCCCTGCCATCTAGGTGAGAGCCTGATAGTGGGATCTGCTCGGGGTCCACTACTAACACCATCGAGTGACTTCAAGCCCTGCCAGCTAGGTGAGCCTGACAGCGGGATCTGCTTGAGGCCTAAGGATGACACCGAGTGACTTCCAGCCCTGCCAGCTAGGTGAGAGCCTGACAGCGAGATCTGCTCAGGGTCCACTACTAACACCATCAAGTGACTTCCAGCCCTGCCAGCTAGGTGAGAGCCTGACAACGGGATCTGCTTGGGGTCCACTACTAACACCATCGAGTGACTTCCAACCCTACCTGCTAGGTGAGCTTGACAGCGGGATCTGCTCGAGGCCCAAGGATGACACCGAGTGACTTCCAGCCCTGCCAGCTAGGTGAGAGCCTGACAGCGGGATCTGCTCGGGGTCCACTACGTACCAATACGATCGAGTGACTTCCAGCCCTGCCAGCTAGGTGAGCCTGACAGCGGGATCTGCTCGAGTCCCAAGGATGATACCGAGTGACTTCCAGCCCTGCCAGCTAGGTGAGATCCTGACAGCAGGATCTGCTCGAGGCCTAAGGATGATACCGAGTGACTTCCAACCCTGCCAGCTAGGTGAGAGCCTGGCAGCGGGATCTGCTCGGGGTCCAAAGATGACACCGAGTGACTTCTAGCCCTGCCAGCTAGGTGAGATCCTGACAGAGGGATCTGCTCGGGGTCCACTACTAACACCATCGAGTGACTTCCAGCCTTGCCAGCTCGGTGAGAGCTTGACAGTGGGATTTGCTCGGGGTACACTACTAACACCATCGAGTGACTTCCAGCCCTGCCAGCTAGGTGAGCATGACAGCGGGATCTGCTCGAGTCCCAAGGATGACACCGAGTGACTTCCAGCCCTGCCAGCTAGGTGAGAGCCTGACAGCGACATCTGCTCGGGGTCCACTACCAATACCATCGAGTGACTTCCAGCCCTGCCAGCAAGGTGAGCCTGACAGCGGGATCTGCTCGAGGCCCAATGATGACACTGAGTGACTTCCAGCCCTGCCAGCTAGGTGAGAGCCTGACAGCATGATCTGCTCGGGGTCCAAAGATGACACCGAGTGACTTCCAGCCATGCCAGCTAGGTGAGAGCCTGACAACGGGATCTGCTCGGGGTCCAAATTCACTTCACTTCTTCATGCGAACTCCTAGCGACAATATTGGCATATTAAGAAATTTTCATTAAAAAACAAGGCACAACATACAAGCTTCAAGGGAAAAAGCGTTTTAAGTCGTCACCACTCCAGATGAGACTTAGAGTCTCGCCCTCCACATTTTGGAGCCGACACCCCCCTGATCTCAACGCCTCTTTTACAATGAATGAGCATTCCCAGCTGGGGTTGAGCTTCCCCATGGTTGCTGATCTCCCTGCTGCATCCACCTTCCTCAATACCAAGTCCCTCTCCATAAATTGTTTGACTCTGACGTGCTTGTCGAAGTACTTGGCCATCCGTCTCTTCACCTCTTCCTGGCGGAGGGCGGAAAGATCTCGCAGTTCTTCCACCATGTCAAGGGAGAGCCGCAGCTCCTCCTCGTTCTTAGCCTGTCATTCCTCCCTGCCTTTCTTGGTCGCAACAACTCGAGGTGTCTGAACTTCAAATTCCACGGGGAGCACTGCCTCGCACCCATGAGAGAGTTTGAAGGGGGTCTCTCCGGTAGCTGTATTGGAGGTGGTCCTCAGGGCCCAGAGAACCGCGGGGATCTGCTCCACCCAGCTTCCCTTCAGATTTTCCACTTTCTTTTTCAGGAGGTTGACAATGATCTTGTTCGCGGCCTCCACCTGCCCGTTGCTCCTGGGGTGATGGACCAAGGCGAACCTGAGGTCGATTCCAAGCTGCTCGAAAAAACTGGTGAACTCAGCGCTGGAGAACTGGGGCCCGTTGTCCGTGACAATGGATTGGGCAGCCCATGGCGGCAGATGATCTCCCCCCAAACAAAATTTCTGATAACCTGGGAGGTCACCTTGGCCAGCACCTTCACTTCCAACCACTTGGAGAAGTAATCGATCATTACTAGGAGGAATCTCCTCTGCCCACTGGCCTGGGGGAACGACCCAACCAAATCCATTCCACAAATGGCGAAGGGCTAGGGGGCCGTGATACTTTTGAGCCGCTGGGCCGGCTATAGCTGGAGGGGGGCAAACAACTGGCATTTGTGGCACCTTCTTGCGAACTCCGTTGCATCATGGCCCATGGTGGGCCAGAAGTATCCCTGCCTGACAATCCTCCCTTTCAGGGTCCGGCTCCAGGAGTGGCTCCCACACTCTCCGGAGTGGACTTCTTCCAAGATTCTTTGTACCTCCCCCTCGGCCACGCAACGAGCCAACATTCCCGAGAGTGTCTTCCTGTACAGCTGCCCGTCCTGGAGAAGGTAGTACGCTGACTTATTCCTGAGCTTCTTCTTATCTGCCCCCTCCGGATACTCTCCTGTGGAAAGGAAAGTTACAACTGGGTCCATCCATGAAGGCCGCTGATCTATCTCTATGAGCTCCCCCACTTCGATGGAAGGGCGGAATAGGTCGGTGATGGTACCCCCACCCGAGGACCATGTTTTGCGAGCTGATCGACCTGCTTATTTCCCTCTCGGGGCACGTGTCGGATGGAAAAAGTTTGGAACGTGTCGATGACCCCTTTACCTTAGCTAAGTACAATCGCAGGGTAGGCTCTCTTGCTTCAAACTCCCCGTTGATCTGGGAAGCTACCACCATGGAGTCGGTAAGGACCTCCACGTCTAGCACCCCTAGCTCCCTGGTAAGGCGCAACCCTGCTATCACGGCCTCATACTCGGCTTGATTGTTGGTGATGGGAAAGTGAACCACTACCGTCTGCTCAATCCTAGTCCCCTGTGGGCTCTCCAAAATCACTCCCACTCCTAGGGAATGCCTCCCCGAGGCGCCATCCACCTTCACCTTCCAAGGAGTCGGACGAGTGAGCTCTTCCTCTGCCACCTCAATCACATAATCAGCCAAGAAGTCGGCCATCGCTTGAGCTTTGATCGAGAGGCGCGAAACGAAGGAAATGTCAAACTCACTCAACTCCACCGACCACTTGGCCAGCCTACCAGAATGCTCCACCCCCTCAAAGATGTTGCGGAGAGGATGGTCAGTCACCACTCGGATTGAGTGTGCCTGGAAATAAGGTCGCAACCTTCGGGCTGAGATGACCAGGGTGAAAGCCAGCTTCTCCAAAATTTGATACCGGAGCTCGACCTTCCTCAGGACCCGACTCACGTAGTAAATATGGAGCTGCTTCTTCCCCTCCTCCCGAACTAGGACGGAGCTCAAGGCCTCTGCCCCGACCCCTAGATACAAAAACAGGTCCTCCCCCTCCTTGGTCCCTTGGAGCAGCGGAGCCTGGGTCAACTGCATCTTGAGGGCCTGGAATGCCTCCTCGCACTCCTTGGTCCATTCAAACCGTTGACCCCCCCCCCTAGTGTTTTGAAGAAGGGGGAGCACTTTTCTCCAGCCCGGGAGAGGAATCTACTTAGCCCTGCCAACTTCCCTGTCAGGCGCTGCACCTCCTTGGTATTCTGTGGCGACCCTAGCTCCATGATAGCCTTGACCTTGTCAGAATTAGGCTTGACCCCCGCAGGGGTGAGGAGGTGCCCCAAGAACTTTCCCCTGCTAGACCCGAAGACACATTTCAGGGGGTTCAACCGCATCTTGTACTTGCGCAGGGTGGCAAAGGTCTCCTCTAGGTCATGGAGGTGGGAGTCCACATCCCGACTCTTGATCATAAGGTCATCCACATACACCTCCAGGTTCCTCCCCTTTTGCTCTTTGAAGATCCTATCCATCATCTTTTGGTAGGTCGCCCCTACGTTCTTTAGCCCGAAGGGCATCATCTTGTAACAGTAGCATCCATCCCCCGTGATGAACGAGACATCCTTGATTTACGGGGGTGCATCCTGATTTGATGATAACCTGAAAAAGCATCTAGAAAACTCATTACAGAAAAAACAACGGCTGAGTCAAACAGCGCGTCGATCTGAGGCAAAGGATAACAGTCCTTAGGACAAGCTTCATTAAGTAAAGAGAAATCGATACACATTCTCCACCGGCCGTCTCCCTTTTTGACCATGACCACATTGGAGACCCAGCCGGGGTATTGGATTTCGGACACGAAGCCGACCTTGAGAAGCTTTGCCACCTCCTCTCTGATGGACTCTGTCAGCTTGTCCGCAGTGGACCTCTTCTTTTGTTGGACGGGGCGTGTTCCCGTGTCCAGGTTGAGGCGGTGGCAGGCCACATCTGCGTCAACCCCCGACATCTCTACGGCGTTCCATGCAAAGACGTCCACATTCTTCTGGATGCATTCCGGCATCCTGCCTTGGTACTCTGGGGTCAGCCCTCCGCTGATGCGGACCTTCTCCACCCTGCCTCCCCGAGTGAGTACCTCCAACTTCACCACTTCCTCTGCAGCCTCCAACATGGACTGCTCCCCCCATCCTTCAGCATATCCTCCTGGTCTCTTCCTGTTGTCTCCTCCTCTGCGCGGTTCTCTACCTCCAGCTCCTCCCTGCCTGCCTCCTGCTCGGCCTCCTCCATCCTTCGCCCCATCTCCTCGGCTCCCTCCTGCCAAGAGATGGAGTTCACAGCAGTGACATAGCATTCCTGCGCCACCTTGGGGTCCCCCCTGACCCTGACCTGAATCCCCTCACCATTGAACTTCAAGCACTGATGGAATGACGAGGGGACGCAGCTAAAGGCGCTGATAAGGGCCTCCCGAAGATGGCGCTGTAGCTGCTGGGGGCATCCACAATGACGAACCTGCAGTTCCTGGACTCCCCCCCCAGGGTGACATGGAGGCCGACTCCTCCCTCCACTTCCTTCCTCTCCCCCGAAAACCCGAACAAGGGTCCGTCTGAGTCCAGCACTCTCTTTGCCTCCACCTTCATCGCGTCAAACGCCTTCTTAAAGATGACGTTGACGGAGCTTCCGTTGTCAACAAGGATCCGAGAGACGGAAAAATTTTCGATGGCTGCCTTGATGACCAGCGCATCACAGAATGGATCCTCGTGATCCGGCATGTCGCTTCTAGAGAAGGTGATCCTCTCTTATGGGGTGGGGTTTGGGATGTGGAGGCAACGCTCCGACGATACATGGTGTGGAGGCTCGCCTTTCGGGAAGCCTCGACCCCCCCCCCCCCTGTGGATCACTCTGATCCCTCCTCGGATACCAACGTCCACCCGGTCTTCGCAACGGTCCTCCTCTTCCCGAGGCAGGACCTCCTCGATCCTCACTTCCTGGCGTCCCTGCTGCTGCTGCTGCTCCATGTTCCCCCTCATTTCAAGGAACTCCGGGCATGTGGATGTGGCGTGCCCCTCTTCCTGGTGGAAGTCGCAATAGAGCAACTCCACCCTAACTTCTTGTTGGGTATTGTATCCACAACGTACCTGATTTGAAGAAGCCCCTGTACAAGCTAAGGTAAATAGACAATGTATTTGACAAAATATTTCAAGTTGTGCTTGCAGTTATTCCACGCTAAGTGCACACCAATGTCAGGGTGCAGTAGGTCAATATACACGGGTCTGCACGACGTAATCCCTCGTTGAGCAGATCAGTGTGTTGGCCTACGTGTACTCTCTCTATTGGAGTGTACTTACTTTCAAGTACAGGGCTGTGATTATGCAAGAGCAGACAAGGAGCAAGGATGGGTCAAAGAGCAGCTTTTGGGCAGAAAGACGAAAAATCGTCTAAGTGAGAATCAACGAGAATCACCAAGTGATTCTCGCCGATTCGGGGAGAATCACTAATGATTCTCTAGTGATTCTCGCCGAATCGTCGAGAATCACTGGCTGATTCTCGCCGTTTCTTTCCGGCTACATTAAAGCGTGCAAATCTAGCACTAAGTCATATTCGTCGGGAATCATCAAGTGATTCGGCGAGAATCATCAAGTGATTCGGCGAGAATCACTAGTGATTCTCGCCGAATCGACGAGAATCACCTGCTGATTCTCGCCGAATCGTCGAGAATCACCTTCGATTCTCACCGAATCTGACTTGGACAATTTCCTGGAAACCGCTAGACCGGACTCTGCCGCTGGCACTATTTTGAACCGGAATTAGGGTTTCTTCTGGTGGGACCCACAACGGTCATTAAGGAGTATACTTGTGTATAAATACACGCGTATTTTTGAATAGTAGGCACACACAGAAAAAGACGAAGTCGAGCAGCCGACCTTGACCTAAATCGCGAAACTGCTCCGCCGCCGCCGTCGCCGCTCGTGCGAGTTGGTCGCCGCTTTTGATCGAGATTCTTCCAGATCTCCCGGTGACAGAAGCCTAGCCAAGCATAGCGTCTCACGCGTCTTACCAGAGATCCCTTGTCTCTTGATTCGTTGATCGGGAAAACCTTCCCCTTCCGAATCGATCGAGACGATCGATCCTAGTGTGACCGTTGGAAGACCTTGCTAGCTTTGCTAAGAAGAGTGCATCTCCAAAGTACAGCAGCCGCACACCGTTGTCGCCGCCAATCCCGAGAACCAAGCCGCCGCCCCTCTTGCCACCGCCGGTTTCGGGGAGATTCTCTCCAAGTGAGATCTAGGGTTGTGGACTCTTCGATTACTTCAAGAACACGTCATCGAACAAAGAGGGACGCCTTAGTCTCCAAAAGTTGTTTGTATTTCTTGTACATTCTTGTTTCATATTTGTTGTAAAGGAGCGTTGGTTCCTAGTTGTAAGGGTTGGGTGCAACCCGTGTTGTGGGAGTGTTGTCTCCTACGTGTGGAAGGGTTCCTTCCGATAGAGCAAGGATTGGATTTCAATCCTGTTGGTGAAGAGACCGAGTCGTCCCTTGTTGGGAGATAGGTCGAAGGGGGAAAGTGGATGTACCCAAATCGGGGAACCACTATAAATAGCTTGTGTACTCTATTTGCTGTGCTGTTTTATTTTTGTGTGCAGGTACAATTTTAATTCCGCAAAAACGCTACACGTTACCTATCCCCCCCCCATAGGTGAAGCTAGTTGACACTAGGTGGACTTTCACTTCTCTTCTTCTCCTCCTTGCTACTCTCCTCCTCTCCCACATGGCTATGGCCATCGCCTCTTCTTGATCGGGGAGTCGGGGCCTATGGGCCTTCCTCAAGCCCGGGGGGTGGAATTGGTCTTGCCCCCCTTGATGGCGGTCCCTTCCTTGGTACCCTCTCTGTGGCCCTTGCCCTTGCCACTCAGGCCTCCAGCCCAGCCGACGGTCGGGCTCCTGACACCCCCACCTAGGCTGCTGCTGCCCCTGGAGCTGCCTCTGCTCCATCTGCTAGGGCTCTCCTCTCCTCTCTTCATGTCCCCTTCCTCCTCTCGATTCCTTCTCCTCCTCCGTGGCCCACCTGGCCAGCTTCCGCGCAAACTCCGGGTTTGACGCTTCCCCGTCGAATTTTCTCGCCGCCCTCTCCATCAGCTCCTCGTAGGAGGGGGGGGGGGACTCTCATCAGCTCCATCCTGACGAATCCCTGATGCAGGCCCAGGGTAAAGACCATCATCAAACTATGGCCCGGCATCTCCTGGAGTTGGGTAACCTCCTCCTGGAACCGATCCACGGAGCTCCCCAATGTCTCGTTCATCCCCTGCTTGATGTGGAATAGGGATTCCGACTCCTTCTTCCTCCTTTTTGAGGTAGTGAACCTCAGCATGAACCCCCGTCGCAGGTCCTCGAAGTAGTAGATGGAGCTGGCCGGTAGCTGGTGGAACCACTCCCTTGCCTTCTCCTTGAGGGTGATAGCGAAGAGTCGGCACTTGAACCCGTCTGACATCTGCCGGATTGAGACTACATCCTCGAACCATTGAACGTGTTGGACCGGGTCTCCCTTCCCGATGTAGTAGGACATTTCGGGTTCCCTGAACCCATCTGAAACTGGGGTAGAGGAAACCAAGTCACTGAAGGGGCTTCCTCCCCCCACTGGGCGAGCTGGCGAGTCTCGCGAGCCCAGCTCGCCAAACCGGCCTCAGCCTGTCGAGCCAGGGAAGAGCTCGCGCCCGAGGAGCTCGCGCCCCCGGCCCTCCTCGGCCACCTCCTTCCCAGCTCGCCCGCCGTGGGCGTCTTCGCCCAGAGAGGGGGCGGTCGCGATCTGGGTTGCTGGGGTCGAGCACTCGGCCCGCATGCCGAGTGCGAACTTGACGAGGTTCAGCACCTCACTCCTGGAATCCTCGAACATCCTCACTGTGGCGAGAGGCGGGGCGGGGGGGGGGGGGGGAGTCTGGCCTGTCAGACCCCTGTCCTCCTGTCATCGGGCTCGCTGAAGCTTTTCTGCACAGACCACGCTCCACGCTCATCGCACCAAAATGTTGAAACCGAAATCTCGGTCTCCTGTGGAGTTTGCCCTCAGGGAAGGGGTGGTCGCGCGCCTACTTCGCTCCTACAAGTAAAACAACAAAGGAAACAAGAGGAACCGACCAAAGGGCTCGGCGGGGAGGACCCATCACACACCCGGAAGATCTGAGAGCGCTTCCACTCCTTAACCAGAGGCCGAGCTAAGGTCCCCTCAGAAAGCACTTGAGAACCGACCAAAGTGCTCGCGGTCAACGAATGCCGAGCTCGGGTTCGGCATCTCCTTGTCGAGCTCGTCCATAATCTTCAGTCCTTTGCGGGGCTCGCATGTTGCTTGGATGATCTGGACCGCCCGGTGTGGTTCTTGACGACCTCATTTGCCAGACACGGGGTTGTACATTCGCGGTTGGAATCCTTTTGTTTTCCTCCATTTCTCATGGTGTGGCTGGTGCAAACGAAGCAAACACCGCCTCTAGCCATTTGATTACCAGTCGTGCACTGGTGTTTGCCCCAAATAGAGAGCTACAAATGTGCGCCAAACGAAGCCTAAGCAACACTTAAACTCTGTTTTTCAAACTAAGGATCTGAGAAATCTTTAGTCCTTCCTTGGACTTGAGGTTGCAAGGCGACCTGCTGGCCTTGTTCTGTCACAACGGAAGAATTTCCTTGATCATCTTCAAGATGCTGGCCCCCCAAGGTGCAAACCTGCAGAAACTCCAATGGATGTCAATCATAAGTTGTGTGCCCATGGATCTGATTCTGATTCACTGCTCTCAAATCCATAGTTTTATCGGTGCCTTGTGGGAAAAATGATATATCTGACCGTTACGAAACCTGATATCTCATTTTCTATTAGAGTAGTCAGTCATTTTATGGATGATCTACGAGTCTCTCACCTCAAGGTAGTCGAACGCATCATCAGGTATTTGAAGGCTGCTCCTGGACAAGAGCTAGTGTATAAGCCATCCCCCTCTCTATCTTTGATTGTGTATTCAGAAGCTGACTATGCGGGATCTCTGGATGATCGACACTCTACTACTGGTTTTTTACTTACTTTAGAGGTAATCTTATCACCTTGTGTAGCAAGAAACAATCTGTTGTTGCACGTTCTTCTAATGAAGCTAATTATCATGCTATGGTGGCTATTGTGTCAAAACTTGCCTGACTTTAGAGTCTTCTTGATGATTTGGGAGTTAAATATCATCACCAACAACTTGTTCTGTGTAGTCAGACAGCCAAACATATTATTAAGAATTCAGTGTTCCATGAGCGAATAAAACACATGAAGTTGATTGTCACTTTGTTCGGGAAAAGGTTCAGTTGAAGAAATTTAAATTGGAACTTATATCTGCATCTGGGCAAGTTGTAGACATTCTCACGATTGTTGTATGGAGACCGGGCGGTCTGGCGGTCTGCCCCTGGCGGTTGGAGACTGGGCGGTCTGGCGGTCTGCCCCTGGCGGCTTGGAGACCGGGCGGTCTGACGGTCTGCCCCTGGCAGCTTGGAGACCGGGAAGTCTGGCGGTCTGCCCCTGGAGGCTTGGAGACTGCACGGTCTGGCGCTTTCTCTGCAGTGGTTTGCTAGGCGGTTGTTGTTGATTGGTGACCGGGCGGTCTGGCGGCTTGACTCAGGCGATTTGAAGACAGTGTCAAGTTTTCTTCTCTTCTTTGTAGTTGTCGTGCAGTCAGACTAACCGCGCGGCTTGTGCTGCTTGTATAGATGCCTGTTCCTGTAATTATTAGTCCCACATTGCTTATTTGTAATCTCTCATCTTTCCTCCATTCTATAAAAGGGAGGTCATATCATTGTAATACACACATTTTTGGATAAAAAAATTCTGTTTGTCCAAATTTTCGATCTACTTTTTCTTATTCGCACATGGTATCAGAGGACTCGATCTTTTTCACCTGATTCTGTGATCTTCCTCTGTCTGCGCGACGTATCCTCTCGCGACTTATCTTCGCAGCTTGCTCCTTCTCGTGACCTGTCTTCGCGACTTGTTTTTCCCTCCTGTTTGCGCCTTGTTCGGGCGGCTTCTTTGAAATCCTTCAAGTTGCCCTTTTTTCTCGTTGTGGCCTGCTCTTAAGTCGCCGCGACCTGTTCTTCTCTCCGCGACCTGTTCCTAGTCGCCGCGCCCTCCTCTTCTTATCGTAACTTGTTCTTCTCGCCGCGACCTGTTTATCTAGCTCCGCTCTGTTCTTAGTCGTCGCGACCTAACCTTCTCGCCGCGACTTGTTCTTCTCGTCGCTTTCTGCTCTCTTCTATGGCTCCCTCTGATACCTCTACCACTACTACTCCTGTCGCCGCTCCTCCTCCTACTCTTCTCACTCCTTCGGGCAACCTTGGCACCGTTTCCAAACTCATCGGTCCCAACTACCCGGACTGGAGTGTCTCCTTCACCTTTCTTCTCCGCTCATAACAAAAACGTCATCATCTCACCGATGACCCTCCTCCTCCAGACTCCGTTCTCTTTGATGATTGGGACGTTAACGACGCTCTTGTTCGCACTTAGCTAGCTAACAGCCTTTCTGATGAGTGCCTCCTCGTCATCCGTCATGATGAAACGGTCAAGGCTGTTTGGCTTCATCTTGTCGCTCTCTACTCAAAGGGGGCTCAAACGTCTCGCATCTACACTCTCGATGCGGACCTCTTTGCCCGTCCCTTCATGTCTCCCGATGTCGCCTATCAACAAGTTAAGGCTCTTGGAGCCGAAATTCTTCAGAACCGTCCTTTCTCTGCCGATCTGGCCGGGCGACACAAGCACTTCCAAGAGCTTCTGGTTGTATGTTATCTTTTGCGACTTCCTGAGTGTTATGACATGATCCGTCAACACCTTGGCGAGGCAGATTCTCCCACCTTGGATGCCACTTCTGTCTACATCGCCGCAGTTACCTCTCTGCTATAACGCCTGTTGTTACCCTCCCCTCCACAACCGGACCACTATGCTAATCAGTCTCAGCGGAGTGGCTCTGGTGCCCGCAACCACCAATCCGGCGAGCGCGGTCCTTCTCGTTTACTCTGATCTCACTGTGGCTGCACCGACCATACGATTGATCACTGCTGGAAGAAGCATCCTCATCTTCGACCCACTGGGAACGCTTCCACCTCCTCTTCGAAGCAGTCCGCCTCGGTGGTCACGTCTTCAGGTAGTGCCCATGTCGTTACTCAAGGTAAATGACTGATCGAGTTTGGTGTTACCAATCATATGACTTGTAATTCCCTGTGTTTTTATCTCCTAGAAACACATGATCGGTTGCCCTCGGTCTTTATTACGGACGGCTCTCCCTCACCGGTCAATGGGATGGGAGTAGTTCAAGCCACTCTGTCTCTTCGCTTGGCGGATACTGTAACGCCCCTAGCCGATCCAACGTGACGGCGTCACGGCTCCGCTCTAGGCGACGCTACCGGGCTGCAGCCCAAGCACCCCAACCCCTCTCCCTCCACAGGCGGGTTGTTGGCGGCCACAGCCTCCCTTTGACGAGCGAACTCGACAGTCAAGCTGGGCCGTACGGGGACTTCCCAGGAGGTCACCCATCCCAGTACTACTCTCGCCCAAGCACGCTTAACTATGGAGTTCCTTCACTTCTCATCACCAACTGAGCTGCAGCTCAGTTGGTGATGAGAAGTGAAGGAACTCCATAGTTAAGCGTGCTTGGGCGAGAGTAGTACTGGGATGGGTGACCTCCTGGGAAGTCCCCGTACGGCCCAGCTTGACTGTCGAGTTCGCTCGTCAAAGGGAGGCTGTGGCCGCCAACAACCCGCCTGTGGAGGGAGAGGGGTTGGGGTGCTTGGGCTGCAGCCCGGTAGCGTCGCCTAGAGCGGAGCCGTGACGCCGTCACGTTGGATCAGCTAGGGGCGTTACAATAAAAGTGCACTTTTTATTGTAAGGCCCCTAGCCGATCCAACGTGACAGCGTCACGGCTCCGCTCTAGGCGACCCTACCGGGCTGCAGCCCAAGCACCCCAACCCCTCTCCATCCACAAGCGGGTTGTTGGCGGCCACAGCCTCCCTTTGATGAGCGAACTCGACAGTTAAGCTGGGCCGTACGGGGACTTCCCAGGAGGTCACCCATCCCAGTACTACTCTCGCCCAAGCACGCTTAACTATGGAGTTCCTTCACATCTCATCACCAATTGAGCTGTAACGCCCCCGATTTTCCAGTGATTTATTTAATTTCTTATTTGACGTATTATGACGTCAGAGCGTTATGTTAGTGCGTGTTGGTCATGTGACGTTGTTAGAGCGTGCTCTTAGCTCTTTAGGTTCCCTGCGTGGCTTGGTGATGCCTGGTAGCAAGATTCTCTAGCGAGCCGGAGTCTGTTTGGTGACTCGGTGGAGCCTCTTGGGGAATGCTTGTGTTTTGGCTTCGGGAGAAATTTGCCCGAGTTTTGTTCGTCGGATTTTGTTACCGACTTTGTCGTTAGCGCGTTTTGCGTTCGTTAGGTTTGACCGGCCAAATTTTGGGATTTGCGTCGGAAGTGAAAAATTTTACATTAGGAAATTAGATCGGCTAATTTTAGACTTGCTCGTCAAGTTTCGTCGCGTTCCGAGCATTTTTGGAGCCTCGGCGCGCGATTGAAGTTTGTATGTTTTCGCGTACGCCGTTAACTTTAGAAATTATTATCCCGAAAACGGTGCGTCAGAATTCGATTTCGACTTCGCCGCTGGATTCGTAGCGTCGTCATTCGACTACGGTGCGAATTTCGTTCGATTCGGCGCGCGTTTGGCCCTCCGTAACGATATAATGTTATATCTTTGTTTTTAATAATTAAAAATATTATTATTTTTATATATTTAAATAATAAAAAAATTTAGAAAAAGGGGGGAGAGGGAATCGGTGAGAATGGTTTACCATTCTCACCGATTCAGCAGCCCCCCCTTTTTGTGTCTTTCCCGTCGAGCAGCACCCCCCCCCCCCCCCCCCTTAATGTTATATTAGTATAATTAATATATTATTATTATTATTATTATTAAGTATTTATTTATAAAAAAAGGAAGAAACCCTTTCTCCTTCCTCCGAATCAGCAGCCCCCCCCTCCTGTGCGAAAACAAAGAGGCGAGTGCGGATCCTCTCGTTCGCGAATCTTCCGGCGGCCGCCACCGCCGATCTGGTGGACGGAATTTTGATCCGATCACGGCGTTGGAAAGCTCTCGGCGAGAGCTTCGAGATCGCTGTAAGCTTTTCCCGTTTCGGTGACCGTTTCGCCATAGATTTTTTCGGCCCTAACCCCGGTTGTCCGTTTTTTTCGTAGATCTCGTCTCCGCGTGCCCCCTTTTTTGGACGGATCTACGTGGTGAAGTATTTTGGGTGGACGTTTTCAAGAACGATTTGAGGCAAGTGGATTTCTCCCCTCTTGCGTGCCTCCATGGGTTGTATTTCGCCTTATTAACTCTCTTTGTCGTAAAATACCGGAGTAGTATAGGTGAGATTAGAAATATTCCTAGGTTAGGGCTTGTAGTCGGCCAAAACTAGGAAGATTTCGGTAGTTATTTTAAGTTGAATTCGGCGGGTAGGGGGAAATAATTCGGCGGGTAGTGGGAAATAATTCGGCGGGTATCGCCGAATTTAGGTTAAGTCTATTTCGGCGGGTTTTGGTTGTAGAACTTGGTAGTTTCTAAGTGGTGTTGTCGGCTAGTTTTGGCGCTGAATCGTGGATCCTTAGCATGTGGTAGCTGGGTTTCTGAGGGAGTATGGTACCGGGGGAGTTCGAGCCGTGGCCACCACCATTCCCTCCTTTGGACATTTTGGGTTCCTATAAGAGGTCGGAACTCTATGTGTGTGGACCCTGTGGCGGCCCCTTTAGTACTCTTGAGACACCTGGACCTGGTTGTTCGGTTGTGACTGTTCTTAGTCTCCGACACATGTATGGGATTTGTGTCAGTGCTAACGATTTACAAGTTTAGGACTGTTAGTTCCTTTCATACTGTTCATTTGATGCATATTGGTTTCCTTTTTGTCTTTGCAGGCTTGAGCGGAGTTTGGTACGTTTTAGTACTTGATGCATTTCTCTCACTTTACTGATTGTTATACTTACATTTTGTCCCTTTTTGGATTCTTTAGCTGAGATTTTCAGCATTTCACTTGCAGGGTTGGTAACCCTTTTTCTTTCTGCTCTTTTCATTCGATTATTATCTGATGTTTCTTTGCCTCTTGTTTTATTATTTCTTGCTGAGGTGTTCTTCTTTTGAATGCCTCAGGTTCAGGTCTGTAGCCGGCTGAACGGCTAATTTCAGGAGTTCCCTTGTGGACTGTGTTATGGCAGTGTTTTCCTCACCTGTTGAGGTAGTTCTTTAGCTTTGTAGTAGTACAGACATGCATGCTCGCCAGCGAGTTCGTGTCAGGTTGTTGACGCTCGTTGGTGATTTTTCCTTGGTGATACTAAGTCTTTGCTTAGCTGCTAGTTTATCTGTTTTGTGGTAGTTTCACTTGCTCTCTGAGAATGTTTTATGCTAGGTTGCTAGTTACTTTAAAACCTATAAAAAAAGGAACTACTATATGTATTGCATGATCAGCATGTTTTATAAAAGCTCAATCATTATTTTCCAAATGCGTAAAAAGATTGTTTTCTTTATAAATATTATAAATTGAAATCTAGGGTCTTGCATAGTGTAAGTTGTCCTCTTAGGACACTTATGCGCTCTTTTAGGATGTTAAGCATAAATGAAGTATTTTTCCGCTACGTATAAAAATAGTTTTCAAACCGTGGACTATCTGATCCACTGAGCCGAGGAATACGGCCAATAAATTTAACAATCAGTTTTCTATTCATTTTAACTTATGATTTGAAGGATTAGAGTGTTGCCTGAGCATCAGCAGTTATCCCCTGCTTGACGTGGCATCACAGCTCGTTGTTATCTCGTGCTCTGATTTATTTATTAATGAGAAAAATACGGGTTGTGACAGTTGGTATCAGAGGGAGGTTGCTTGACAAATTGTCGGGCAACCTGTCCCTGTAAGTATTAGGTGTTTAAAGTCATATCATACACACACCGATATGTCATCAGCATGTCTTGGCTGAAGCACGAACACTACACTCATAGCATGACATGAAGTATACGAGACATATTATGTAGTATGGGATGCATACTATGTGTTTGTATATGGATCCACCATAGGAGGCAACATGTGAGGGTTATGTAGTATGGGATGCATAACCTCACCACATGAATGCGGCTAACACATTTTCTTTTTCGTTGCATGGAAATGTTATGTAGTATGAGATGCATAACATTTTCATGTGTACGCCGCTCATAACATGCATTAGGGCCTTTTTAGAATGCACAGCACAATCATGCATAGCATAACATTGCATAAGCACAACGTGCCAAACTAAAGATTTGCAGGATGACATGTGTACACACATAATTTTTGAGTCAAAAAAGAATATAAATTCATGCATTCCCGATCTAGGCACAAGAGTTAGTGTGATGATAGTGAATCATCGTAGGATAAGCATAACATCATTATTGAAATCCCAGAGCAAGTTAGCAGCATGAGCAAGTACTTAAGTATGTATTGTTTGTACTATGTTGTTTGGTTCTAGTAGGTGAGCTAGGTGTCTGATTAGTGTTTTGTTGTTCCATTAGAATGTCGAGGCGTCCTTCGACAAGGTTGACCCCCCAATCGGAGGGAGAATCTTCAGGTGCGCAGAGCAGTGCAATGATTGAAGGTCTGCGACAAAGCAATGGAGCCTTGTCAAAGCAAGTAGTGGATTTGCAGTCTCAGGTCCAGTCCTTGTTAGCAGTTGTGGCAGGGCAAATTCCGAGAGTTCAGGACCCTGTTATGGGTCAAGCTGTCCCTGCCCCCCCCCCCCCCCCCCCCCGCTCCTCTGGTGCCTCCGGTCGTGGTGCCACCAGAGATGTCCTTTATTTCTCAGTTTCAGCGACTTAGGCCTCTGACGTATGATGGCAAGGCAGATTACATGGTCTTAGACGATTGGATGATATCAATCGAGGAGATGTTCTCATACTCCGGGATCACTGATGATCAGAAAGTGATGTTAGCCGCATATCAGCTCAAAGGGTTGGCAAAGGGCTGGTGGCTGAGGGAGAAAGAAGGTCTGAAGGACGGGTGTTCCTGGGAGTCCTTTAAGGAGCTACTTCTGAGCAAGTTTTTGCCATCGGTCGAGAGGGACCGTCTGATGAATGATTTCCTGCACTTAAAGCAGAGGCAGCTCACGGTTGGTGAGTACGAAATCGAGTTTAGTAAGCTAAGCCGATTTGCCCCAGACTTGGTGAGTTCCGATGAAAATAGAAGCAAGCGATTTCTGGCTGGGCTAAGGAGTGACGTCCAGCAATTAGCAAGTGCCTATGCGACATCAAGTTATGCTGGTATGGTGGAAGCTGCCTTAAAGGTAGAGGCAATTGATAACGCCAAGAATCGAGGTCAACAACTGAGAAAAGATAAAAGAAAGTCTGATGAGGGTAAGAGTACTCAGGTCCCTGACGCTGCTCCGAGGAAGAGAAACAAAGAGGTATGCAGTTTCTGTGGCCGACCGGGCCATCCATTGGAAAGGTGCTATCAAAGATTAGGAGCTCAGAAGAAAGAGCAGATTCATGCGATCCAAGGTATCCCAAAGAAAGACTTGCTTTGTTCTGTATGCAAGAAGCTGGGGCACGATGCTGCCCATTGCTGGAAGAAGGCGAGAAGTTGTTTCTTGTTTGGTCAAGAGGGTCATCTCAAGTATCAGTGCCCGCAAGCTCAGCTTACTCTGCAGCCAGTTACTCTTCAGGCTTTGTCGCCGCCGCAACGAGTGGACAAGGGAAAAGGAAAGTTGAACGTGGTCTCTATGGAGGAAGCTCAAGCGTCCACGCAAGTGATATCAGGTTAGATTCTCCCCTAGTTTTAATGTTTAGCTCATAGTTATAGTTTTGAGCGTTCGCTTCCTTAGTCGCGTGTGCAATTTTATAGGACGATTTAAGGTAAAGAACCGCTGGGTGCGTGTTCTGTTCGATTCCGGCGCTACCCACTCATTTGTGGCTAGGGCCTTCGTAGAGCGTTACCGTTTGTATCTCGATCGTGTTGGTGATGCGTTCTGTGTCAAGTTTCCTTCAGGTGAATCTGTAGTTTCGGATCAGGGTATTCAGAGTTGTCCGATTTTACTAGGCGATTTTCTTGCGATTGCTGATTTGAAGCTGTTGGATCTGGAAGACTTCGATGTGATCCTAGGCATGGACTGGTTGTCCAGATATGATGTTGTGATCCAATGCAAGGGTAAACACTTGGACTTTAGGATGGACAACGGTCAGCCCGGGAGTGTTTACGGTTATCCGCGCCAGGATTCTCCGACTATATCGGCGGTTTGTACTCGGAAGCTTGTAGATTCCGGATGTTTTGCTTGTTTGGTTTCGGTTTTAGAAACCAAGTTTAGTTTGCCGTGTTTGGAGGAGATCCCGGTGGTTCGTGATTTTTCTGATGTCTTTCCAGCTAATCTTCCTGGTCTCCCGCCTGATCGAGACATGGAGTTTGTTATAGATTTGGAGCCGGGTACGCGTCCTATTGCCAAGGCGCCTTACCGGATGGCCCCACGCGAACTGGAGGAGTTGCGTATCCAGTTAGACGAGTTGCTTGAGAACGGATTTATAAGGCCGAGTTCTTCGCCTTGGGGTGCTCCTGTTTTGTTCGTCAAGAAAAAAGATGGATCGATGAGGTTGTGCATCGATTATAGAGAGCTAAATAAGGTAACGATCAAGAATAGGTATCCGTTGCTGAGGATAGATGATTTGTTTGATCAGCTGCGAGGCAGCGCCGTGTTCTCTAAGATTGACCTTCGTTCGGGCTACCACCAGTTAAGGATCCGTGAATCAGATATCCCGCGGACTGCCTTCCGTTCCAGACATGGACATTTTGAATTTTTGGTGATGTCGTTTGGTTTGACCAACGCACCTTCTGCTTTCATGGACATGATGAATAGGGTTTTCAAGGACTTTCTGGACAAGTTTGTAGTCATATTTATAGACGATGTGTTGGTGTATTTACGCAATGTTGAGGAGCATGACCAACATTTGCGTCTAGTTTTATCTGCCTTGAGGGACCATAAGTTGTTCGCCAAGCTAAGTAAATGCGAGTTCTGGTTGCCTCAGGTTTCTTTCCTGGGACATGTGGTTAACAAGAACAGAATCTCTGTCGACCCAGAAAAGATAGCCGCAGTTATGGAATGGACGAGGCCTGCCACACCCAAAGAAATAAGAAGCTTTGTTGGAACCCAAGGTTGGATTTGGGTAAGGATCACTATTAGGCTGATTAGTTTGACCCAATATGTATAGTCTAAGGGTCATAGGCCTTTCCAAGTATTCCTCAGAAAGAATCCCAGAAGAAGTGCAGAAGAATTCCAGAGAAAATCAATTTTAAAGTTCAACTATTGCAGTCTAGAAATAGTCGAACGGAGTTCAACTATTGCAGTCCAGAGATAGTCGAACGGAGTTCAACTATTGCAGTCCAGAGATAGTCGAACGGAGTTCAACTATTGCAGTCCAGAGATAGTCGAACGGAGTTCAACTATTGCAGTCCAGAGATAGTCGAACGGAGTTCAACTATTGCAGTCCAGAGATAGTCGAACAGAGTTCAACTATTGCTGTCCAGAAATAGTCGAACGGAGTTCAACTATTGCAGTACAGAAATAGTCGAACTGAGTTCAACTATAGTCGAACGGAGTTCAACTATTTCTGTGTTCAGCTCTAAGAGAACAGATAACTCAGATGCAGGTCAACGATAGTCGAACGGAGTTCAACGATAGTCGAACGGAGTTCAACTATAGTCGAACGCAGATTGGAGAAGCTTTTTAGATTAAATTTTGGTGATTTCCTGTGCAGTTATTGGAGACAGCTGGCTAGAGTTATTAAGGGTTAAGTAAAGGAATTTACAGCTAATATATTTAATGCTAAATATTCTTATGAATATAGTCGTTGGGAGGCTGCATTAAATATTAATCAATTCAGAGGTTTATTGTCAGTTACCTTTCCAAGACAGTCTCCTTTCTTGAAAATGTCTCTGCCGCATCAGACAAAAAAAAATGACTTTCCTCAGCCCAGTGGATACATATATATATTTTATATAGCAAGATAAAAAATTATATATAGCAGAGAGGCTCAGAGATAACAACAAGAGACAGAGAGAAAAAGCTTTCAAGAGACAACATATTCAGATTTGTCTACAGAGCTTGCTGGAGATTTTCATCTAGTTGAAGGCCTACACCCTGAAGCAAAGCTTCCACTCCTGAACTATTCTACATCTCAGGGGGAGCTTTGACAACATCACTGAATCCACATAGTCTTCTCAGTTGCTTGAGAAAGAGAAGACTTCCATCACTCTCTCATCCCCACCTCTGTAAAGGGTTTTTCAAACTCCCTTCAAAAGTTTGTGTTTGGTTTCTGAGACCTTATCAAAACTCAGTGGTGGCAAGACACCTGATCAAAAAATCTGGTTTGGTTTTTGAGCACCTTATCAAAAGCTCATTGGTGCCCAGGACACCTGATCAACTCATCCTGCAGTGGATTCCTACCAGGGTGGTAGAAGAGTGGATTACCCAGATTTGGGGAACCACTATAAATTTCCTTGTGTCGTCTGGGTTGCTTGCTCTGTTTTCTTCCTTATGTGCTGTGAATTTTATTTTGCATTTTAGTTTCTAAAAACTCTTAAGCATATCAGATCTATCACCTCACTTTCAAGCTTCCTAGGGTTGGCTGGCTACTATAGAAGATTTGTAGAGGGTTTCTCTACATTATCTGCATCATTGACCAAATTGACGCAGAAGAATGCAGCATTTGTGTGGAGCGATAAGTGCGAAGAAGCGTTCCAAGAGCTAAAGAATAGACTGTGCACTGCTCCGATATTGACATTACCTACGGAAGGATTAGACTATGCCGTTTACGTGGACGCATCCCACGTGGGTCTTGGTTGTGTGCTGATGTAAGATGGAAAAGTGATTGTGCATGGGTCAAGACAGCTTAAGATTCATGAAAGGAACTACCCTACGCATGACTTGGAGTTCGCAGCAGTTATTTATGCATTGAAATTATGGAGACACTTGTTGTATGGCGCGCAGTGCAAGATTTATACAGATCATAAGAGTTTGAAGTACGTCTTCACTCAAAAGGAGTTGAACTTGCGCCAGCGCAGATGGTTAGAGTATGTGGCTGATTATGAAGTGGAGATCCTATACCATCCGGGTAAGGCTAACGTGGTAGCCGACGCCTTAAGCAGGAAGACAGGGAAAATTTTCAATCTCTACACTGAGTTGTTAGTAGAAGAGTTCCTTTTAATGGATATTTCAGTTGGTAGATGTGACTCGCCAAGCAGTTTGGAAGTGTCTGAGCCTTCATGGATTTCTCTTACGAGGCTTCATCAAAAGGACGATCCTGATCTATTGCACCTTCATGATAGAACTGAGAAGGGGGAGCTGCCTGACTTTTCGATCGATGACGCGGGTACTCTAAAGTACCGCGGTAGATTTTGCGTCCCCAATTTTCGAGATATTCGAGTTAAGTTGTGCAGTGAGGCACACGGTTCAAGTGTGGCCTACCATCCAGGGTCTACAAAAATGTATAAGGACTTGAAACAGATTGCCTGGTGGATTGGGATGAAGGGTGACATTGCAAGGTTTGTGTCAGAATGTTTTACGTGCAAAAGAGTTAAGGCTGATCATGGAAGGCCTGGTGGAAAGTTAGCGCCTTTAGAGATTCCAACTTGGAAGTGGGAGAGTATCTCAATGGATTTCATTACTGGTTTGCCGAGATCTCCCCGAGGGCATGACTCTGTTTGGGTGATTGTTGATAGATTAACAAAGTGTGCGCACTTCGTACCCTTTCAGATTGGTTACTCGATGAAAAAGATAGCGGAACTATATTTGCATGAAGTTATCAGGTTACATGGAGTACCCGTAAGTATAGTATCAGATCGAGACTCCAGGTTTACGTCTCGTTTCTGGAAGAGCCTTCAAGAAGGATTGGGAACAGACTTGAGATATTCTACCGCATATCATCCGCAGACCAATGGTCAAACAGAGCGTGTTAATCAGATTGTGGAAGATATGATCCGTTGTTATATATTAGACCACGGAGGAGCGTGGGTTGAACGCTTGAGGTTGATGGAGTTCGCATACAATAACAGTTATCAAGAGAGTCTGCAAATAGCTCCTTTCGAAGCGCTATATGGAAGACGATGTAGAACTCCTCTATTTTGGGCTGAGGTTGGTGAGAGGCCGATGTTAGGTCCAGATGCCTTAGAAGAAATGGAAGTCTCTGTAAAGCTTATTCGAGAGAAGCTTCGGATAGCTCAAGAGCGATACGAGAAGAACGCCAATCGGCGTAGGTTCGTTTTGGAATTTTCTGTGGGGGACATGGTATTCCTTAAGGTTTCCCCAATGGTTGGAGTGAAGAGGTTCGGTAAGAACCATAAGTTGGACCCAAGGTATGTGAGACCATTTGAAATTGTGGAGCGGATTGGTGTGTCAGCCTACAAGTTGAAATTGCCCGCAAATTTTTCTGGCGTGCACAATGTTTTTCACGTGAGCCAACTGCGGAGGTGCGTGCTAAGTGACAGACAAGTTCTGGATGCAGTGCCCCAGTTGGAGCCTAACCTTTCCTACGTGGAAGATCCTATTCGTGTTTTGGATGTGCAAGATCGAGTGTTGCGGAGAAAGACAATACCGATGGAAAAGATTCTGTGGAGAAACCAAGACGTGGAGAGCGCGACTTGGGAGTTGGAGTCAGCTATGAGGGAGGCGCATCCTCATTTGTTCTTCTAGCTGTGCTCGGTAAGCATTCGATAACCCTTGGTTATTTTCTTTTCCTTCTATGGTAGAAGTGTTTTATGCGTAAAGTTTCGGGACGAAACTTTCTTTTAGGGGGAGTGACTATAATGCCCCCGATTTTCCAGTGATTTATTTAATTTCTTATTTGACGTATTATGACGTCAGAGCGTTATGTTAGCGCGTGTTGGTCATGTGACGTTGTTAGAGCGTGCTCTTAGCTCTTTAGGTTCCCTGCGTGGCTTGGTGATGTCTGGTAGCAAGATTCCCTAGCGAGCCGGAGTCTGTTTGGTGACTCGGTGGAACCTCTTGGGGAATGCTTGTGTTTTGGCTTCGGGAGAAATTTGCCCGAGTTTTGTTCGTCGGATTTTGTTACCGACTTCGTCGTTAGCGCGTTTTGCGTTCGTTAGGTTTGACCGGCCAAATTTTGGGATTTGCGTTGGAAGTGAAAAATTTTACATTAGGAAATTAGATCGGCTAATTTTAAACTTGCTCGTCAAGTTTCGTCGCGTTCCGAGCATTTTTGGAGCCTCGGCGCGCGATTGAAGTTTGTATGTTTTCGCGTACGCCGTTAACTTTAGAAATTATTATCCCGAAAACGGTGCGTCGGAATTCGATTTCGACTTCGCCGTTGGATTCGTAGCGTCGTCATTCGCCTACGGTGCGAATTTCGTTCGATTCGGCGCGCGTTTGGCCCTCCGTACCGATATAATGTTATATCTTTGTTTTTAATAATTATAAATATTATTATTTTTATATATTTAAATAATAAAAAAAATAGAAAAAGGGGGGAGAGGGAATCGGTGAGAATGGTTTACCATTCTCACCGATTCAGCAGCCCCCCCCCCCCCTTTTTGTGCCTTTCCCGCCGATCGAGCAGCCCCCCCCCCCCCCCCTTTATGTTATATTAGTATAATTAATATATTATTATTATTATTATTAAGTATTTATTTATAAAAAAAAAAAAGAAACCCTTTCTCCTTCCTCCGAACCAGCAGCCCCCCCCTCCTGTGCGAAAACAAAGAGGCGAGTGCGGATCCTCTCGTTCGCGAATCTTCCGGCGGCCGCCACCGCCGATCCGATGGACGAAATTTCGATCCGATCGCGGCGTTGGAAAGCTCTCGGCGAGAGCTTCGAGATCGCGGTAAGCTTTTCCCGTTTCGGTGACCGTTTCGCCATAGATTTTTTCGGCTCTAACCCCGGTTGTCCGTTTTTTTCGTAGATCTCGTCTCCGCGTGCCCCCTTTTTTGGACGGATCTACGTGGTGGAGTATTTTGGGTGGACGTTTTCAAGAACGATTTGAGGCAAGTGGATTTCTCCCCTCTTGCGTGCCTCCATGGGTTGTATTTCGCCTTATTAACTCTCCTTGTCGTAAAATACCGGAGTAGTATAGGTGAGATTAGAAATATTTCTAGGTTAGGGCTTGTAGTCGGTCTAAACTAGGAAGATTTTGGTAGTTATTTTAAGTTGAATTCGGCGGGTAGGGGGAAATAATTCGGCGGGTAGTGGGAAATAATTCGACGGGTATCGCCGAATTTAGGTTAAGTCTATTTCGGCAGGTTTTGGTTGTAGATCTTGGTAGTTTCTAAGTGGTGTTGTCGGCTAGTTTTGGCGCCGAATCGTGGATCCTTAGCATGTGGTAGCTGAGTTTCTGAGGGAGTATGGTACCGGGGGAGTTCGAGCCGTGGCCACCACCATTCCCTCCTTTGGACATTTTGGGTTCCTGTAAGAGGTTGGAACTCTATGTGTGTGGACCCTGTGGCGGCCCCTTTAGTACTCTTGAGACACCTGGACCTGGTTGTTCGGTTGTGACTGTTCTTAGTCTCCGACACAGGTTTGAGATTTGTTCCAGTGCTAACGATTTACAAGTTTAGGACTGTTAGTTCCTTTCATACTATTCATTTGATGCATATTGGTTTCCTTTTTGTCTCTGCAGGCTTGAGCGGAGTTTGGTACGTTTTAGTACTTGATGCATTTCTCTCACTTTACTGATTGTTATACTTACATTTTGTCCCTTTTTGGATTCTTTAGCTGAGATTTTCAGCATTTCTCTTGCAGGGTTGGTAACCCTTTTTCTTTCTGCTCTTTTTATTCGATTATTATCTGATGTTTCTTTGCCTCTTGTTTTATTATTTCTTGCTGAGGTGTTCTTCTTTTGAATGCCTCAGGTTCAGGTCTGTAGCCGGCTGAACGACTAATTTCAGGAGTTCCCTTGTGGACTGTGTTGTGGCAGTGTTTTCCTCACCTGTTGAGGTAGTTCTTTAGCTTTGTAGTAGTACAGACATGCATGCTCGCCAGCGAGTTCGTGTCAGGTTGTTGACGCTCGTTGGTGATTTTTCCTTGGTGATACTAAGTCTTTGCTTAGCTGCTAGTTTACCTGTTTTGTGATAGTTTCACTTGCTCTCTGGGAATGTTTTATGCTAGGTTGCTAGTTACTTTAAAACCTATAAAAAAAGGAACTACTCTATGTATTGCATGATCAGCATATTTTATAAAAGCTCAATCATTATTTTCCAAATGCGTAAAAAGATTGTTTTCTTTATAAATATTATAAATTGAAATCTAGGGTCTTGCATAGTGTAAGTTGTCCTCTTAGGACACTTATGCGCTCTTTTAGGATGTTAAGCATAAATGAAGTATTTTTCCGCTACGTATAAAAATAGTTTTCAAACCGTGGACTATCTGATCCACTGAGCCGAGGAATACGGCCAATAAATTTAACAATCAGTTTTCTATTCATTTTAACTTATGATTTGAAGGATTAGAGTGTTGCCTGAGCGTCAGCAGTTATCCCCTGCTTGACGTGGCATCACAGCTCGTAGTTATCTCGTGCTCTGATTTATTTATTAATGAGAAAAATGCGGGTTGTGACAGATACCGTCTACGTGCCCAATTTCTCTTGCAATTTATTATCTGTTACTTCTTTGTGCAAGCAACTACAATGTTCTAATATATTCACTCCTACTTCTTGTTCTTTTCAGGATCGGGGCTCCCAACGGACGATTGCTACTGGGACTGAGAGGGGCGGCTTCTACTTCCTCAACAACATTTTTGCACTGTCCGCCTTCTCCTCCTCTTCTACTGATCTTCTCAAGTGACACCTTTGCCTTGGTCATGCTCCTCCACGACTTCTTCGTCAGCTTCTACCACACCTTCCTCCATAGAGTCCTCCTCTCAACTGTGATGCATGTCAGCTTGACAAACATCACCGCTCCTCCTTCCCACCGAAGCAAGGTCGTGGATCTTCTTGTCCATTTGATCTAGTTCACTCTGATATCTGAGGTCCTGCTCCTACCCTCATCATATGTCGGGGTAGTTCATATTTTGTAAATTTTATTGACAATTTCTCTCGTTGTACGTGGGTATACCTCTTAAAAGATCGCTCTGAATTATTCACTGTATGGACATATTATAATTCTATGATTAAGAATCAGTTTGATGTTTCTATTAAAATCTTTCGCTCTGATAACGCAAAAGAATATCTTAGTCATGATTTTTCTTATTTTTGTATGCAAAATGAGATTGTTCATCAAAGTAGCTGTGTCTATACCTCACATCAAAATGGCGTGGTGGAACGCAAAAACCGTCATCTCCTCGATGTCGTGCGCACTCTGATGACACAAATGCAGCTTCCTCGCTCCTATTGGGGCTATACTGTTCTTATCTCCTGTTATCTCATCAATCATATTCCCTTCATGGTTCTCCATGGTAAAACCTCATTCTCCATTCTCTATCCGGGCAAGGATTTGTTTCCTCTCCCTCTGCGTGTCTTTGGATGCACGACCTTTGTGCACTCTCCCTCAACCACCCGTAATAAACTCTCCCCACGGGCCACCAAATATGTCTTTTTGGGTTACTCAACTACTCAGAAAGGTTATTGTTGTTTTGACCCTGTTGTTCGCATGCAGATCATCTCTGAGGACGTAACCTTTTTCAAAAATGCGTCATATTTCTCTCGTGACTCCTCTTCTCTTCCTGATGTTCCTGATTCTCCTACCGTCCCCTCTGTCACATCTACACCTACTAAGATTTCTCCTCCTCCACCGTGTCCACCACCTCCTCCACCATGTCCACCTATCGAGAAATCTTCCTCTTCTCCGCAGTTGTCTCTATCTACTCCCGGGCCAGCTCTCTCCGCCACGAATGCCCCGGAAACTGAGGAACACTCCGACTTGGATCTTCTCATTGCTCTTCGCAAAGGGGTGCAGACGTGTACCCATCACTTGCAAGCTGCTGTTATTTCCAATGATCGTCTTACTCCTTCTTGCATGACTTTTTCATTGGCGATCTCTGCCACTGCCACTCCCCGCACCTACCAGGAAGCTCTTGTTATTCCTCATTGGAAGGCGGCCATGGATGAGCAAATTGCAACCCTCATTGAGCGGGGTACATGGACCCTTGTTCCTCCTCCGTTGGGCACCGATGTTGTTGGCTGTCGGTGGGTCTTTATTGTGAAGTTCAGTCCAGACGGCAGTGTGGATCGTTACAAGGCACGCCTTGTCGCCAAAGGCTTTACTCAGACTTATGGTATTGATTATTTTGACACCTCTCTCGTTGCTCGTCTCAACACTATTCAGGTTCTCCTCTCTATGGTCGTCAACAGAGATTGGCTAATTTTTCTTTGGTGATCTTCAGGAAGATGTCTACATGGAGCAACCTCCTTGGTATGTTGCTCAGGAGGAGACTCAGGTATGCAGGCTGAATAAGGCCATCTATGGCCTAAAGCAAAGCCCTCGGACTTGGTTTAACAAGTTCAGTGGCATTGTGGCAGCCGTGAGTTTTACCAGGAGTTTTCCGATCACTCATTGTACATTCGCAAAACCTCCATGGGTATGGTGGTTCTTGTCGTATATGTGGATGATATTCTTCTCACTGGAGATGACCAAGCTGTGATAGCCTTGACAAAGAAACATCTCTGTCAACACCTGGTCACGAAGGATATGGGTTCCCCAAGATACTTTCTAGGGATAGAAATCTCTCGAAAGCCCAACTCCTTGGTCCTCTCTCAACATAAGTATGTTATTGATCTTCTTAAAGAGACAGGGTTGAATGGGGTTAAACCTGTCTGATGCCCCATGACTACTGGAGAAGATAAAACATGGACAGATGACTCGCCTCCTCTATCAGATGTTACGAGGTACAGACATCTGGTCGGCAAACTCATTTATCTCACAGTAACCAGACCCGACATCTTCTACGTTGTAGGCAAGGTTAGTCAGTTCATACAAGCTCCTAGGAAGTGTCATCTGCGGTCTTCCCTAAGGATATTAGAATATATTAAAGCGGCACCAAGTAAAGGACTACTATTTCAAAAGAATGGTCATTTGAAGGTTGAATCATACTCGGATTCTAGCTATGCTGATGACAAAGGAGATTGCAAGTCCACATCGGGATTTTGCACATTTGTAGGGGGAAACCTTGTGAGTTGGAAGAGCAAGAAACAATATGTCGTCTCCAGGTCTAGTGCAGAAGCGGAATATCGAAGTATGGCGTCGACCACATGTGAATTAAAGTGATTGCAGACTCCCATGCTTGACTTAGGAGACGTCTACAACCATCATCTACCTATGTTTTGCGATAACAAGGTCGCTATATATATATCTCTAAATATCTGGTCTTCCATGAGAGGACAAAGCACAATGAAGTATACTGCCATTTTATTTGGGAAGAGATTTTTAAAAAACATATTTGTACTTCTTTTGTTACCTCCGACAACGAGTTAGCAGATATCTTCTCCAAGCTCGTGCATGCTTCCTTTTTTCACATTTGCAACAAGCTGGGCATGATTTATATATATGTTCCAGCTTGTGGGGGAGTGTTGTTGTATGGAGACCGGGCGGTCTGGCGGTCTGCCCCTGGCGGCTTGGAAACTGGGCGATCTGGCGGCCTGCCCCTGACGGCTTGGAGACCGCGCGGTCTAGCGCTCTCTCCAGTGGTTTGCTAGGCGGCGGTCGTTAATTGGTGACCGGTCGGTCTGGCGGTTTGAGTCAGGCAACTTGAAGACAGTGTCAGGTTGTCTTCTCTTATTTGTAGTTGTCGTACGGTTTGTCTAATCGCGCGGCTTGTATAGATGTTTGTTCCTGTAATTATTAATCTCACATTGCTTATTTTTAATCTATCATCTCTCCTACATTCTATAAAATGGAGGTCATACCTTTGTAATACACACATTTTTGGATAATAAAATTCTGCTTCTCCAAATTTTTGGTCTACTTTTTCTTGTTCACACACTCACCAAAGCATTACCACGACTATTATATCATCAGTTTCTATCCAAGCTTGTTGCTACGACTTGTACGCTCCAGCTTGTGGGGGAGTGTTAGAAGAGGTCATGTAAATAGACCAATTACTTTGACCCAAGTGTAGTTCATTGTTCTCTTAGATTAATCGCATATCTTAGATCGGGATCTCTCTTCTCTCTCTCTCTCTCTCTCTCTCTCTCTCTCTCTCTCTTTTCCTATATATATATATATATATATATATATATATATATATATATATATATATATATATATATATATATATATATATATATATATATATATATATACGAGCATCTTCGCACGGGCTACGCCCGTGCGAGATGCTCTCGGGCGGCTTTCGGCCGCATGCAGACGGGCTTCGCCCGCCTCCGAACGGGCTTCGCCCACCTCCGAACGGGCTTCTCCCGTGCTGATGTGTCGTTGCGGGCCGTGCGCACCAAAGCGGGATGCGCCTGCATCAAAGTGGGATGCACCCATATCAAGACGGGCAGTGCTCGCAATATATACATATGACTACTCAAAATGACCGTAAAAAAATATAAATCATTATTACAATTTTTATTTTGTTCCGTTGAACTTAGAGCTGAGGTTCCAATATTAAAGCCAAATTAATTGCATTCTAATCGAAGAGCCAACTCCAATTCAATTCAACTCAACGAAGGAACCCAAAAAAGAATTGACAGAGAAAGAAAACGAAGAAGAGGATAATTAGAGAGAGAAACTCTTTTGCTGCGAGCATCCGACGGTAGCTCCTACCAATAAATATACCTTCCCGTCTTCTCCTTCCTCGCCATGCCAGATCTCAACACAGCGCGCGGCGGACAAAAAGAGGGCAAAAATCGCCATGTCGGAGTCGGCGGAAGCAGGCATGGTTTTCTTCTGCTTTCTGGTAGACGCTCGGAAGATGGTGAGGAGTTCGAAGCCGGCGGCGGGGATTTGCTCCCGGTGCGGCGGCGGAGCCAGCGTCGCCGACATGGAGAGCGCCAACAGGTTCTGCTATGTGCCGATCTACCGGAGGACGTGGCGGGCCATAATCTGCACATTCTGCGGGGCCCTCCTCAAGTCCTACAGCCGCCGCAAAGGCGACAGTCGCCGGTGAGAGGATCTCGGTGCACGCCGTTTGTTTTCTTCAGATCTACACACAGGCGTGATGAAGGCTGCCGTTAATTAGAGAGAGAAAGATGGAGAGAGAGGGGAGGTACGGCTTCCTGCAGTTGACAGCAATATATAAAGCAGAGGAGGAAAATGATATTAAGCGGCTCATCGTCGTGGCGCACTCACCTGAAGCGGCGGAGCAGCAGGGGCAAAAGCGGTGGCGCACTCACCTGAAGCGGCGGAGCAGCAGGGGCAAAAGGGGGATATCAAAAGTTACGGACGCAGCCCTTCCCTTAATGAAAGTTTAATAATAAAGAGTTCTTTCTCTCCTTCATATTCTGTCTTTCTCCTCTCTCGGCCATGGCCGTTCCTCTAGCTCTCCTGTTTACCCTTCTGTTCCCTAATTAACTACTTCAGTCAACCTGACGCACTAAAATTTTATGTTTTCTTTTTAAAAACCTTTGCGCAGAGTTCTGCTTACTGTAAAAATCGTAAGAGCTGGATTCTTCTTTCCCAGCCATCTGAAGTCAACGCAATTCATCCCAAATCTCATTAATTACAAATTAACATAACTTTCTACAAATATTTTTTTCCTCATGAGGCAGAGGAGTAGACAAAAATCCATCATCGAAACCAGAAAATC
Source organism: Platanthera guangdongensis (assembly GCA_039583875.1). Lineage (NCBI taxonomy): Eukaryota > Viridiplantae > Streptophyta > Magnoliopsida > Asparagales > Orchidaceae > Platanthera > Platanthera guangdongensis. Next base: position 151,499,425 of record CM077160.1, on the reverse strand, counting down.
ATCAAAAAAGTTTCTAAATTTCCGGCACCTATGATCCAACCACAGTATAAGCAAAACCCTCGAAAAAAAACAACAAATTCACATTATTTCGCGGGCGGAGGAAGGCGAAGAAGAAGACCAAGAAAGCTCTCGAATTTCAGACTCAGGAATGGTAGTCATGTACATGGGAAAAAAAGGGGGATCTGTGATCAAACATACGGCCGCTACCAGAGCGCGCGGAGGAAGGCGGAGAGGATCCGGCGAAAGGCGAGGTGCACGTCGTTTGGTTTCTTCAGATCTACACACAGGCGCTGACGGAGAAGACCAGCCCTTCGTCCGGCCTCTCTGGGTTTACCCGACCGTTGCTGGATATCAACGTCGCTGCTTCTGAAGATGTGGGCATAGATGTGTAAGCTCTGCAGCTATATTATATATATTGTCGCTAATTAGAGATTAATTAAAACATAGGGATGTTGAGGAAGAAATTAATTATATAAACGTGGATGGATTAAACGTGGAGAGGAGTCCGGCGACGGAAAACGCGGACGAAGAGCGACCAGCGACGGAGGAGAAGATCGCAAGGTTGGCCGAAATATAGAGCTCGAACAGAAGCACTGCACGCGGCGGAAGAGGCACGCGGCGGGTGCGTCAGGCGGCGGGGGCGGCACGCGGCGGGGGCGGAACGCGCCCTGTGCGGCACGCGGGAAGAAGGGGCCGTGGCACGTTGATGGAGATGCGGCGGTGGAAGAGCGGTGCGACGTCGGGAGTTCGGCCGCCGTACACGCGTGGACGCAGCAGGAGAGCAGCGGTGGCATGCGTTTACCGCGATGGCGCCGTGACCGAAGCAGGCGAGGAGCGGCGGGAGGGCTTTTTCGGGAATTCACGTGACCGACGCCTCGTATACAACCATATATATATATATATATATATATATATATATATATATATATATATATATATATATATATATATATATATACGAGCATCTTCGCACGGGCTACGCCCGTGCTCGATGCTCTCGGGCGGCCTTCGGCCCCATCGAAGCGGGGTTGTTGCGATGTTTTACGTGTTTCTGCAGAGTGTAGGTGGTCGTCGTGCGTGTTTGAAACGGTAGCTACCTTAGAGCAACATTGAGGGTCTAACCTGCTGTGAAGATGATTATATTTAAAAACTGTAGAACGTTTCTGTAAGTCTTGTAAAAATAGCATGCTTATACAGATGAACATTATAACAATGTTCATGTTATTATTAGGTTATTGTTCGTAAAACATAGAACACATAGGTGAATGCAGTAAATTCTATGTATGGGAAATATGCGGCACGCTGATTATTAAAGCAGTTGTTATATATATGCAAACAACATATAAAGTTCCCGGTGATTGGGGATCGAGCTATATGACAGTACAATCTCTATTATTGAACTCATGTAACTAAGTTGCGTGCACGTAGAAGTGCAACTGTACTTTGAAGATATCATACGATCAAGCAGTGGTTGATGACATATCTTCTTCAGTGGCCTTGCGAGACTCTGCATTGGAGGAATATGTACAGTTATATTAGTGATGAGAAAATATTTCCTGAGTTATTGTAGTGCAATTCGGTATGTAGTGAACATTATTTGTTGTGGTGTACCTTCTAATCATTGTGAACACGTAGTTCCATTCTTCTTGCGCTGTTAGGCCTGGTGGCACAGGTGGGATGCGTAAGCGAAAACCTGGAATCTCAGTTCGTGGACCATCAGACCACCTTGCTGTCGTTGGCGGGCAAATCTCGTCGTAGTAATTATAATCAGAGTCAAGAGGATTGCTGTTGCTGATAGGGGTACCTGCGAAGCAAATGGGAAATTTTATTTTTCAGTGTGTTATCTGTTAGAAAGTAGAGAACAAGAAGCGAAAAGTAGAGAACAAGCGAACAAACTTTTGAATAATTGAAATTTTATTATCCAAAAAAGATATCATTTACAAAGGTATGGCCTCCCTTATATAGAATGGAGGAGATAAGAAAGAGAGTATACAAACAATGTGGGACTAAACATTTACAGTACTGAGCGGCTAGAATAATGGAGACCGCATAGGCCGCGCGGTTAGACAGATGGGCTAACCGCCCGGCAACTCCAGCAGGATAGAACAGGCCGCAGAGGTAGACCGACAGACCGCCCGGTCTACAAACCGCTGGATCAGACCGCTAAGCCGCTCGGTCAACAAACCGCTGGATCAGACCGCCAAGCCGCCCGGTCTAATACTTCAACACTCCCCCTCAAGCTGGAGCATAGATATCAATCATGCCCAGCTTGTCACAAATGCGGAAGAAGGAAGTAGAAACCGGCTTGGTGAAGATATCTGCCAACTCCTTGTCAGAGGTGACAAAAGGAGTACAAATCTGATTCTTCAAAATCTCCTCCCGAATGAAGTGACAGTCAACCTCTATATGCTTCGTTCTCTCATGGAAGACCGGATTTCTGGATATGTGTATAGCGGCCTTGTTGTCACAGAACATAGGGAGAGGACAATCATATACCTCGCCCAGGTCAAGCATGAGAGCCCGCAACCATTTTAACTCACATGTAGTTGACGCCATACTCCGGTATTCTGCTTCGGCACTGGATCTGGAAACAACAGACTGTTTCTTGCTCTTCCAACTCACGAGATTACCTCCAACAAAGGTACAAAAACCTGACGTGGATTTACGATCGCCTTTGTCATCCGCGTAACTTGAGTCTGAGTAGGCCTCAACCCTCAGATGGCCATTTTTCTGGAAGAGTAACCCTCTGCCCGGTGCTGCTTTGATATACTCTAAAATCTTCAGGGCGGACTGAAGATGACACTCCCTAGGAGCTTGCATAAACTGATTGACATTTCCTACAGCGTAGGCGATGTCGGGTCTAGTCACCGTGAGATAGATGAGTTTCCCTACCAAACGTCTGTACCGTGTGACATCAGATAGAGGAGGCGATTCATCCGTCCACGTTTTGTCTTCTCCAACAGCCATGGGAAGATGAGCTGGTTTGGCACCTGTCAAGCCTGCTTCTCGAAGAAGATCAAGGGCATACTTCCGTTGAGAGAGAACCAAGGAGTCAGGTTTCCAAGAGATTTCTATCCCCAAAAAGTATTTTGGGGAGCCCATATCCTTCGTGACCAAGTGCTGACGGAGGTGCTTCTTCGTCAAGTCCACCCCATCTCGGTCATCACCAGTAAGGAGAATATCATCCACATATACGGCCAAAACCACCAGTCCCGAGGCCGTTTTGCGAATGAATAAGGAGTGATCGGCCGAACTCCTTTGAAAGCCGATGGTTGCCACAATACCACTGAATTTTTCGAACCATGCCCGAGGGCTCTGCTTTAGGCCATAAATGGTCCTTCTTCAAATGACAGACACGTGTCTCCCCCTGAGCAACATACCCAGGAGGTTGCTCCATATAGACATCCTCCTGAAGATCGCCATAGAGAAAGGCATTCTTCACATCAAGCTGGGAAATAGCCCAAGCCCGGTTAACAGCCACAGAAAAGAGAACCCGGATGGTGCTGAGGCGAGCAACCGGAGAGAAGGTATCAAAGTAATCAATGCCATAAGTCTGAGTAAAGCCCTTGGCCACCAGCCGGGCTTTGTAGCGATCCACAGTGCCGTCGGGGCGAAACTTCACAACAAAGACCCAGCGACAGCCAACCACATCAGTGCCCACGGGAGGAGGAACCAGGGTCCAGGTACCCCGTTCAGTAAGAGTAGCCATCTCCTCATCCATGGCAGACTTCCAATGAGGGAGAGCGAGAGCCTCCTGGTAGGTACGAGGAGTAGAAGTAGCAGAGATAGCCAAGGCAAAACACCTGCGAGAAGGAGAAAGCTGATCATAAGAAACAACAGCCGTGAGCGGGTGTTGAGTACACGCCCGCACCCCTTTGCGAAGGGCAATGGGAACATCCAGATCATCGGGAGCGTCGGCGACGGGAGCGTCAGCGACCGGAGCGTCCGTGGCGGAGACGGCTGGCACGGGACTAGGGAGAGACGACAGCGGAGAGGAGGGTGGAGGGGTGGGTGGGGAGACGGACTGGGAAGGAGTGGGTGGAGGAGGAGACGAAGGTGGGAAAATGTGGAGAGGTGTGGAAGGAACGGAGATATCAGAAGGAAGAGAAGGAAGAGAAGGAAGAGAAGAGGAAGGAGAGAAATAGGAAGCATTTTCGAAAAAAGTCACATCTGCGGAGACAAACTGCTTGCGGAGAAGGGGGTCAAAGCAGCAATAGCCTTTTTGAGTGGTAGAGTACCCCAAAAAGACACATTTGGTGGAACGGGGGGAAAGCTTGTCGCGGGTAGCGGAGGGAGCGTGAACAAAGGCCGTACAGCCAAAGACACGGAGAGGAAGAGGAAAAGGTTCCTGGTGGGGGTAGAGAAGGGAGAAGGGAGTCCGGCCGTGGAGGACCGTGGAGGGAATGCAATTGATAAGATAGCAAGCGAGGAGCACAGCGTAGCCCCAGTAGGAGCGAGGGACGTGCATCTGCGCCATGAGAGTACGCGCAACATCAAGCAGGTGACGGTTTTTACGCTCCGCCACCCCATTTTGTTGGGAGGTGTAAACACAAGTCGTTTGATGAATGAGGCCGTGTTGGTGAAAGAACGCGGAGAACTCATGAGACAGATATTCCTTGACATTATCAGAACGTAAGACTTTAATAGAAATAGCAAATTGAGTCTTAATCATAAAGTAAAAAGATTGCCAAACAGAAAATAGTTCAGAGCGATCCTTTAAGAGATACACCCAGGTACATCGAGTAAAATCATCGATAAAAGTGACAAAATAGGAACTGCCCCGACCAACGGTGAGGGTAGGAGCAGGACCCCATACATCAGAATGAATAAGATCAAAAATGCGAGAGGAGCCACGACCTTGCTTCGGTGGGAAGGAGGAGCGATGATGTTTGCCAAGCTGACACGCATCACAGTTGAGCGGAGAACTGGTGGGAGGTAAGTGGGGCAGAAGCTGACGAATAAGCCGAGGAGGAGGATGTCCAAGACGAAGATGCCACTGAAGGAGATCGGTGGAGGAGGAGTAGGCAGAAAGAGCGGAAACATCGTCGAGGAAGTAGAGGTCGCCGCTCTCAGTCCCAGTAGCAATCGTCCGCTGGGTCCTCGGGTCCTGAAAAGAACAAGTAGTGGGAGTGAATAAAACGGAGCACTGAAGTTGCCGGCATAAAGTAGTAACAGATAACAAATTGCACGGGAACTTCGGGACATAGAGGGTATCCTCCAAGCAAAGCGATGGAGTGAGTTGAACCATGCCCGTCCCATGAACCGGAGACGGGGAACCATCCGCCACACGAACTGGGGGTAAGCGGTCATGGGTCTCAAGACGGGAGAAGCAATGAGGGTTGCCCGTCATATGATTGGTGGCACCGGAGTCAATCAGTCATTTACCTTGGGTAACGACGTGGGCACTACCTGACGTCGTGGCCACAGAGGCAGACGGCCTAGAAGAGGCGGAGGCCTAAGGAGCTGCAGGAGTAGTGGTGAGACCGGAGGTAGTCATAGAACCCGGAAGCAGAAGAAGCCGCACGAACAGGAGCGGTTAGAAAACAGAGGAAGCCGCGCGAACAGTAGCGGCTAGAAAGAGGCACTGCGGGGAAGAGGTCGCGCGGACTGAAAAGGCCGAGCGAACAGAAGAGAGGAGAAGAGCAGGTGACCGCGACCAAGATGCGGGTAAGAAAGAAACAACCCGCACGGTCAGGCAGATCACAGCAGCGGCTAGAAGGCGGTCAAAGGCTCGGCGGGGAAGAAGTCGCACGAACTGAGAAGCCCGAGAGAACAGAAAAGAGGAGAAGAGCTGGCGACCGCGACCAAGATACGGGTGAGAAAGGAACAACCCGCACGGTCAGGCAGATCACAGCAGCAAACCGCGAGTAGAGAGACAATACACACGCGGACAGGGACAGACCGCAATGACTAGGAAGTCGGAGAGGCAAGAAAGAACAAGGAGCGCGGCGACAACGAAACAGGTCGCTGCGACAACAAGGAGAAGGAGAAGAGAACCAAGAAGGAGCAAGCCACGCGAACAGGTTGGCGGACAAAAACAGGCCGCGCGGATAGAAGAGAGGGCAAGCCGCGAATCAAGTCGCAGAGCGCGGAAAAGAAGTCGCGAACAACAGAGGGCGCACAGAATCAAGAGGAAATGACCGTGTCCTCTGATATCATGTTAGAAAGTAGAGAACAAGAAGCGAAAAGTAGAGAACAAGCGAACAAACTTTTGAATAATTGAAATTTTATTATCCAAAAAAGATATCATTTACAAAGGTATGGCCTCCCTTATATAGAATGGAGGAGATAAGAAAGAGAGTATACAAACAATGTGGGACTAAACATTTACAGTACTGAGCGGCTAGAATAATGGAGACCGCATAGGCCGCACGGTTAGACAGATGGGCTAACCGCCCGGCAACTCCAGCAGGATAGAACAGGCCGCAGAGGTAGACCGACAGACCGCCCGGTCTACAAACCGCTGGATCAGACCGCTAAGCCGCTCGGTCAACAAACCACTGGATCAGACCGCCAAGCCGCCCGGTTTAATACTTCAACATTATCATAATACGTAAGTATATATGTACAGTAGCAATGACTTACTGTGTGGAGTTGTGGAATTATTATTCTGTATTTCTACTGGTTTATATGATGAGTCCTTATCAGCCATCTGCATATTGTGAACATGCATAAAACAGTAATCCATGTATGACAAATGAGGGAGTATTGATAACATATATGTGTTATTATCATAATATTGTGACGGTATATAACAGAAACGCATTATACAGAAAGTCATGAGAAATGTGCAAAGATATAGAGCATTTCTGTATTATAGTTCTGTCTTTACATGAGATATTATAGAATAATAATATAAGTTTAGGGTATGGCATATGTCATTGGTTTATTTTGTGTTTGCATCAAAATTGACGTTCATAGAAATAGAGTGAATAAAGCTTGTTCAGTAATTCTAAATCAAATTAAAGTTCAATTGCGTACCAAGTGAGGAGCACACAGGTTTGTTGTTATTGACTTTGTTGTACGTATTTTCAGTTGATTACGGTACATGAGACTGCGTAGGAAATTAAATATAGTAATTGGTAACAATGTTTGTATGATTCAGAGAAGAAGAAAATTTTGACATGAGAGACGGGAATGTACCTGTACGTTGACTTTGCACAGGAGTTCCTTGAAAACAACATTTTTCGTATAAGTACCTGAATGTTTTGCTATAAAGCCATCCTTTACTAAACTTTTGGTACTTGCCGCATTAACACCTCTTGATAAAGCCACGTAAAGCTGACCATGAGTAAAAACAGGAGATGGCAAGTAAAGTCCAATCTGTTTAATCGTTTGTCCTTGAGCTTTGTTTATCGTTAGTGCAAAGCTTAAACGAATTGGGAACTGCTTTCGTGTTAATTCAAATGGCATATTGAAATCTCCCGCATGTTTTAGTGGTATGCGTGGAAGAAATACTGACTTTCCTTTGTGCTGTCCACCTAGTATTTTGGCCTCAATAATATTTCTTGAGAAATGACGGCAAAGAAGACGCGAACCATTACATAGACCGATTCGTGGATTCAAATTGCGCAGGAGCATGATGGGGGTGCCTGTTTTCAACGATAGTTTATGTGGTGGGAGAGTGCCTGGTGATATGCTATTTAAAAATTCTTGTGGGTATAAATTACAGCTGTCATCGTCAACAGAGTCAAAAGAATAGTATGTAATTTCATGTCCATGGAGTAATTTAATGCAATTGTCATTTAACTTAGCAACATCATCATTTAATGGAGTGAGTAATGCTCTGTTTTCCCAATAAGTACAGTCGGTAGCAGCTGACGTAATATCAGAGAATACACTGTTGATCAATACAGTGAGTGAATGTTCTCCTTCCCATGGAATAATCATTGGTATTGGCATTGCAATCATATCATTATCATATGTTTGTTCGTCGCCATTTCCTATACGAAGCAGAAATTCAGAGAAATGATAATCATCAACAGCACGCATATTTTCAGATAATGGAAGTAACTGTACAGCTGACCACAAATGTGAGTTAACTATGCTGGCATTGATAGTTTGGAACTTTGTACCATTAACAACAACTGGTGGAATTTGACGGAAATCTCCTCCCATAATGATAACTTTGCCACCAAAAGGTTGTGAGCTGTTTAAAACGTCTCGAAATGATCGATCAACAGCTTCAAATACATGTTTGTGCGACATTGGAGCTTCATCCCACAGAATAGCTGAGCAATGTTCTATCAGTTTATGCATCTCAGATTGTTTGGAAAATTTGCAAAATGAACCAGCTTCAACAGGAATTGGAATTTTAAAACGTAAGTGTGCTGTAGTGCCACCCGGAAGAAGAGTCGCAGCAATTCCAGATGATGCAGTTGCTAGTACAATATGGCCAGCTTCCCGTAAATGAGCAAGTAATACTTTGTATAGGAAAGTTTTTCCTGTGCCTCCAGGACCATCTATGAAGAAAAGACCTCCACTACGATGTGTAACAGCTTCCATAACAACGTGAAAAGCATAAGATTGAGCAGGGTTTAACAATGAAACAGAGTTCAAATCCGTTGATGATATGGGTATCGACAGTTCATCCTCAATTAAACTTGACACGTTGTGAAGATTTCGGAACAATGGCGACATTTGAGGAATATCGAACTGTATAATACTTTTGCTATGTTGCTGCAAAGTACTCTCTATTTCATGCAGAATTTTGTTCAGCACATATACATCATTTATGAAAGTGGAGGAAACGTAATCTTCAGACATTGCAGTGTAGTTATCATTCCATAGTTGTCTAACATCAGTTGGGTTGCAATATAACAAAATTGTTGTGAATAAATTCCGTAATGAATGCGGTAGTTGAAATTCTCTTGCTTCACGCATACAGTTATGTAGATTGTTGTCGTGTTCGAGCAGACCATAATGTTCAGCTGCTTCTTTAAACGTAGAGTATGTAATGTTGTTGACAGTGAGCAAATGTTCAAAGGATTTCGGACCTCGAATATGATACAATAAAATGCGTAAGTAAAATCTTTCACCTTCAGAAGGATGAACTGAGTACATGCGACCAATAACTTTCTGTTTGCGTCTTCGGGGAGTCCAAATTTTAGATGTCATATTCCATGTGTAATGTTTTGGGAAATCCGTATACAGATATGCGTGTTGTTCGTTTTCTGTCGCGCAAACACGGAAAAATTCAGTCAACATTGTGCTTGAATTTCGTTTGTTTGCTAGAACATTCTCAAGTAAATCAGTGGTGCGAAAATGCACTTGATGCTTATTCGGCAAGTGAATTTGTAAACGGATAACTGATGGATATGTTTGATACATCGAGAACTTGAATATTTTCCAACATGCTTCCTGCGGACATATCCACCGACCATTTACATATTGTGCAAGCTCATTATGATCTGAAAATGGTTGAACCTGAAATGCAACTGAATCAGGACCTTTATGGATGTATTTATATAGATATTTTATACTTTTGATACTACTGCATATCTCTACGTTAATATGGCAGTCATATTTCAGCAGGAGCCATGGGTTATATGAAACAACCCATCGATTGTCAATAGCGAAGTCTTCTGCACGACGAAGCATAAATGATCTTCCATTATTACGGCGTCTGTATATTGGGTAAGAGTCCGAGCCTTGCAAAGTTCTCTCTGCAAAATTTTTTGGATATCCTTTTTTACAAACACCATGTTTCATGCAGGGTGCATGATAATTTACAGGTGCACATGGTCCATGAATCATATGACGCACAACTGCATTGTACAATTCGGGTTCATGCTCCATATCAGGAATCTCGGCTTGAACAATTTTGTCATAGTCATCTGGAGTGTTCACTTTATCACGTGCATCAAATATAACCAGCATATGAACATGCGGCAACCCTCTTTTTTGGAATTCTATTACGTGAACATGACTAACTGTTCTGCCTAGCACGTGTTTTTGGAAAATATCATTTTTCAATTTCTCAAATTTAGCATGAAATATTCGGGCGACTATATCTGGACGGTCTTGCGATGTTTGTCCATCATAGAGCGCATCTGTGATTTCCTGCCAAGAAGTGTTGCATGTCATTGTGAGGAATATATCGGGTCTACTGTAATGCTGAACAACAGCCATTGCGTCTTGGTAGCGCTGGTACATGTCGCGAGGACTTCCAACAAAAGATGAAGGCAATATGACGCGTTGGCCAATATTCGCTGTAATATAAGGACATTGTGTAAATGTGTGACAGTGAGCAAAACAAACATGGAGTTCGTAGCAGAGCAAAAGAAAATGTGTACAAACCTCCACTATGCTCTCCGGCATTGAGACAGTCTTGTAATCCGCTGTACAGTTCAGATCGGATGGTTTTTTGGTTATTTTTTATCCATCGAAGTTTTTGAGTTTCAATTTTAATGTAGTTATCAACAACATATTGCTGCAGTAGACAACAGCCATGTAACGGTAATGATAAAGGTGCTTGACGATCCTAAAACAAAAGAATGATGAGGTCAAATAGCATAACAGTAACAACAGTATTTGTGTACACAGTGAAATGTATTTGCATATAACCTGCAGCATGTATGAGTAGTAGTCGCAACAGGTAACATGCAAATTATTCAATCCTTTGTATTCAGCTAACCAACCGTATGTACCGTATGGAAGGAGCAACGGATATTGAAGCGGGTCATAGTAACCAGCGTATTCTTGAAGATTAACCAGCTAACCTTCAGTCGTTTCAACAATTATATGTCGTTCATTTGACTCGAAATACTCTTCGGAACCAACAATTATAGCAGCGACCTGCGATGCAGATGGTAATGTATACTGTGGGCCAAAAGCAGGCATGTCTTTTATCATAAGTCTGCATCTATTTATGTTCTCATGTTGAGAAATATGTCAAAACATTAGTACGAAGGGGTTATATGTATCCAGAATACACTTTATTTTTTCAAGTAATGCACGGTCTAACTCGGTATTCTCTTGCAAACGGTAATCTATCTCATGTTCAGTATCGTATACATATAGCTGAAGGTACCTAGGACGTGAGTTTGGAGGAGGTAAAAGAGAACCAATTCGGTGATATATTGTTCCATGAGCGCGAAATGTGTATACTGCATGTTGATCAGCGGCCAAAGACGCATCTAACATCACGCTCATTGACGTGAAAGAGAAAACATGGTTATATGAACGAATATATCTTTTGAATTGACGACTTTCAGCAGAGTTTGTAGTGAATAAACTATAAAGCTCTGGTGGAACAGGTATAGGTGGAATCTGAATCCTTCCATTGTTACAACACATCGTTGGTGTCTCACCAGCAAACAGTTTAGCATTGCAATATCTACAAAACTGAGGATGTGGTAGCTGTAAGTATACAATTTGTTGCGCTGTTCTACATATGCGTGCACTATTGTGATTTCGCAGACGTCTGGGCCTCACAGGATCAATAACATCAGAGGGATTTTCATAGGTGTCCTCATGTTGTGGAGGCATTGTCTGTGATTTTTCTAGAAAACAAATAATATTATAATATTATCAGATATATACGGTAAAAGCGAAAAATGTGAGCAAAAAAGGACGATAGTATAGTGTTAGAGAAGTTACCTTGGCGATGCATATGAGGAACGATATTTCTGTGTAGTAAAGTACTTGCAGGTTCTTCTATGTGTACAACTGATGTGCTTGGAAGATGTAGATGTGACGATGTTGTAGTAGTAGTAGGTGTAGCAATATGCCCAAGTGCGTGGGAAGATACGCCTGAGAGGCTGTGGGTAGACAGGGCTGTACTGGGTGGTTGCATTGTCGATGATTGTCCAATTTCAGGGCATCGGTCAGCATGGAGCGATGAATAGCATGGTGTTGATGTCAGTGAATATCTATGTACAACACCATTATCTGTATTTGCAACTTTAAAGTACAAAAACATCGCGATGTTAAAACATGTAAATGTATTTGTAAACATATCATAACGGCGATATACATAAGATAATTGTTACCCCATGTTACGCTTTCGTGTGCAGAAGTGATACCCAGAGCAGCGCGATCTGTAATTATTGGCGGTAGCGATGCAGAGCTGTAATGTAGGTTGGATTCCTGCTGTGGCAATATGCGAGATTGATGGGGTAATTGATGGCGTCGTCTGTGAGCAGTACCACGCCTACTGGCACGTTCATGTGATTGTTGTGTTTCTGTCATACGTGAACGTCTTCTCCTTTGGTAATCACGGTTGTGTGCTCGTTGAGCCTCACGTTGTTCAGCAGACATCAGAGATCTTCTTATCTGTGAACGTTCTCGATTGGCAGCTCGTTCAGCAGCAAGCTCAGATTCTGGTGTATGTGCATTTCGTAATGATGTGGCTGAGTAGTTATACAGGTGATTTACTCTAGGGTCTTCATTGTCAACAGAGAGGTACTGATTATTAAGATGGCGCTGAAGTTGTTCAGCAGGCGTAGAGAGAGATTCAGCACGAACATCAGATCGATCAGTTGTATGTACGTTAACTACGTTGTCGTTACAGTCCATATCTATAAAAAATTGTGCATAATGTTTTATGTACGTAAAAAAAAACTACATAAACTAACATGAATACGTAACAGTAGCACCAATAATGTGCATTATCATATAGGACGCTGACACGTTGATAGAACATGTACAGCAAAATGAGAAGGAAATAAAATGTAGGCAGTTGTTAAAAAATAATATTCAAAATATGAAACATTACGTATATGAGGGTGTATCAAATTAATACCTAATTTTAATGAGTTTGTTCAACAGTGAAGTGTGATATATTGCAGGTACGTCTTCAGTATTGCATATTCAAAGTTCATGGTGTTGCTTAGCATTGACTGATGAATAAAATGATGTCGATGTAAATGAATATGTATTGACAACAGCACTATTTATATGTATAACATTGAAATGCACAAATATATCAATGTTCAAGCATGTATATGTATCTATAAACATATCATAATGTAAATATAAAAAAGGTAATGTTTATCAAAAGTGATGTTTGAATGTGCAGCATTGCTGTATCAAGTTGGGCAATGTGTACCTATTTTAGCAAGCAATGTAGAAGTGGAGGGGATGCTGGAGTCTTGCTGTGGGAAGATGTCACATGGATGGGGTAATTGGTTGCGATGTGTGTGCGCATGTTGGAAATTGTAGTTGAGGAGATAAGAAAAATAGAAGATAGACTGTTATATTGTAGGAGCACAAAGGTAAAAGAACTTTAACACGAAAGGAAAATATTGCTGAAGAGGTGATATGGAGGAGCTGATGTTGATGTCATGTGGGCGAGACAGTCGGTGAGGAGGTTTGATTGGGAGACAGGAATCAACTATTCTTGAGCAAAGAACAGTTTTCGAAGAACATAGTTATTTTGTAAGACAAAATGAGGTAGCAAAGCTGTCTTTTTTGGTTGGAGTAAGTGGGCCAGCAACATTAAAAGGACAACAATACGCAATATAAGTTGATGATGTAGAACATTGAAAATTACTGTAAATGAGAGTCATTATGTATACATTATAAAGTACATGACTATATGAGTTCGCATCAAGTCGATACACAATTATAAGGAATCACATAAACAGTAAAGCGTGATATATCTTAGGTAGGTCTTAAATAGTGAATGTTCACAGATATTGGTGAACGTTGATGTAATCCATTAATTATGGGTAGTGCAAGAGTAAAAATAGCACGGCTGCGGGAATAAATGATAAAACAAATGAGGGCAGCATAAAAGCGAGAGATTGTTTTATACAGGTGCTTATGTACTCACTGATCTTACTATTATTACATATCAAGTTCTCTGTAGGAGATATGGAGAAGAAGATGTGCAACAGATGTGGGTTAGTAAAACAGCCATGCTGCACACATAATAATGACTCTTGACTAAACTCATACTTATGGCGTCGACAAACGTCAACAACAGTATTCATGTTTTTCTTCTATGTGGAGTGGATAGAGTAAATGTGATTTTTATGAACTGAATGTCAAGCACAGATGTAATAGTTTTGCAAAAGAGCAGCAACGGTTAACATGTTTTGCGACACGGCGCATTGGAAGCAGGCAATCATTAATAGAAGGCTGTTTAGGGAGAAGTATGATTCGAAATGACACATTTTCTGTCGTTTGTGCAATACAGATTGTAAAGTTCATGGCGTGGTGCATATATAGTTTGTAAAAGTTTAGGATAATGGAAACAATTTATTTATTTTCGGTTTGCAACTCTAACATGAGAAAAGCATTATGATGTGTATGACATTCGAAGTGGTTTGTATTATACATGAGTAGCGGCAAACATATTGCAATATTTACAAACATAAACTCGTTTATGTCATAGTTAACTCAGCAGGATATTATATTTGACGGAGCTCCGACACAGAATAGGTGAGGTAGGTACTTAAGGCTTCCCCTCAGAGAACTCTGGGCTAACATCAAAGAGTGCCAACTCACGAACAGAGATATTCTGACCGTCAATGATGTGGTTTGCCATCTGTATTGCGGCGGTCCTCAGAGTCGTTTCATCGGCGAAAATAACTTCACCCGTGCCAACTGAATCTCCTCTTGTGGTGACGTCAACCTTCATAAGTAAATATAAATAGTAGTACTGAGTTATTAAACAAATAAGGTTAATGTGTATAACGTGTTATCAATATTTTGGATCCATACAGCAGCATGAAGAAAGCCCGGAAGTGAGCCGAAGACGGACTGTAACACCTCATTAGTTGTACAAAGGTTAAGATTCTCAATTAAAAGGGCGAAGTAGTAGTATTCGCGCATAGCGGGGGGCACATCGCCGGTGTGCTCGAGTTCATTGTTCATGAGAAGAACGTCTTTCTCCTGCGTCATGGCTGAGGAAGAGTGTGGCGCAGACATTGCAGGTTTTTGTTATTAATTTAAATGGCGGAGTAGCGACGAAACACCTGCCGGCGAAGAATGGTAACATGTAATGTATAATAATTTTGAAATAATATGAGTATATAGCACAGCGAAGCACACCTGTAAATATCATGTATGTCTGTTGGTAAGGGTTTTGATATGCTGATGAAAACACAATATGACCATTACCATCATAATCAGTGAGAGCAGGAGTATACAATGAAGTTGAAATTGAAATGTAAAGGTTGATCAAAGTAGAGTGAAATCAGGAATGGAGAAGGAAAGGTGAAACTGAATGAAAATCGGAGTTAATGCTAGCATAAACAGGAGGATTCTGACGTAATAAAAATGGAATATGTGGTGATATCGCACTGTGGCTGCGGATATACGGTTTTAAATTTCGAGCTCGTAAATTATTTGACATTGCGGAGTTATCACGTAACGTGTATGATCTTATATTTCTGATTGGCGCTTATATTCTGAAGCTGATTTCATTTTCGTGGTGATAGTGCACCACCAATTTTGATGAACAGAATGTCATTCTCGTGCGTCATGGTTGCTGAAGAGTGGCACACAGACAATTTCTTTCTTAATCGAAATTGCCGAGTAGAAACGGAGCACATTCTGGCGAAGATTGCTAACGTGTAATGTATACCAAATCTAAAATAATCTCAGTATATAGAGAAGGTGAACACGTGCATGTACGTCATATCTGTGTTGTTAAGGGTTTTGAGATCGGGAAGCGAACTTAACATGAGCATGAGCATGGTAATGAATGAGAGCAGGAATTTACAACGCAATGGAAGGTGAGGTGTGAAGGGTGATGAAAGCAGAGCGAACACAGAAATGGAGAAGGAACGCAGCACTGAAATGGAAGTCAGAGGTAATATTACCAGAAGGAGGAGGAATTGGAGGTACTGTGGTGATGGTGCAGTATGCTTGTGGAGATACGGGTTTCCATTTCAAAGGTATAAGTGATTTCGTGTGTGACAGATATGACGTGACGTGTACGCTGTTAGATTTATGACATGTGTTTCTTAGTTTTCACATTGAGTACTGCTGAAATACCAAGATTGATTACGCAAATACTGGAGCAGCAGTAGGACAATATGGGGATGGAGTCGCCGTCGAGGGGACGTAGGCAGTTGAGAGTAGTTAAGTACTGTTGTTTGCAGTGTGGCAAGCCACTGTGAGCAGAACAGGTCGTGATATGCCGTAAAACTTTCATTTTATGCAGCAGGGTTTGTTGAGTTTGAATCGAAAGCACAGGTTATGAGGCTGGTAAAGGTAATCAATTAACTAAAACAGTACAGTACAGACACACACATATATGATAAAGTCAATATTAATAAAATGAAACAGGAATTCAGTAACATCAGTAACTCACATTATGTGATTTGAGGGAGTTATCCCTTCCTAAAACGTGATATTTATAACATTGATGAACACAGTAAAAGTGTCATTAGCGGTATTGGGTGAGTGTTATATTCTTGAAAAATTTTGTAACCGTAAAAACATTTTCATACGAATTGAGATTTGAGAATTAGAATTAAAGGTGAAATTTCAAAAAAAAAATAGTAACTGGTGGCCGACATGGCGACATCCCATAAAAAAATCACTGTTATTAAAAAGCAATAGGGGATTGAAATGAGAATCACTTTTATTAGCATTTCAGATAGGGTTTTAACCTTTACGCCAAACCTGCGTAGAAATATTGTTCATGTACATGGGATAGTTGATGGTATCCAATAAAGGAGTGGGCAGTGTATGTGAATGGTAATCCCAAATCCTCGTCTGTGATAGTGAAGCAAAAGCACTCACATTTGTAGGTTCAAAAGAACGCTCACATTTCTTCTTTCCCGATAAGACAGGAGCATCCAACCCACAATTTTGGGGGTTTCAGAACGAAATCAAAAAGCGAAAAACCGATTATTACCCAAATCCGAAACAATGGAAAAGAGAAAGACCGCATGTTTTGATTGAAACTGGAACGAAAATAAAATCAACATGCTGTCAACAGCACCAACAGTCCTATATTGAATCCACCATGAAAAGGAAAGAGGAATAAAGGTTCAAAATCGGAGAGAAGATAGGCCAGTACGCACCTCCGGCGGACGCGTAGGTGGAGTGTGGGCAGATATGTGGAGGACAGCGGACCTGTTGGCGGCGTTAGCAGGCCAAATCTGACAGTGAGAGTAGGCGAAAGGGCAAGCCGAAAGTACGGGGCGGAGTAATAAACTGAAAGCACAACCTGAGAATATGGGAGAACATTAGGAAATAAGGAATGAAGGTTCACAGCCGGAGAGAAGATAGGGCAGCACGTACCTCCGGCGGACGTCTTCGTGGCGTTAGCAGGGGAGCCGAGGGAAATGGCAGAGCAGGAGAGATGGAAATGAGGAGACGATGGGAGAAATGGGGGAAACATATCCCGCGCGAACAGCGGCGGCGTAGGCGGCGTGGTCGGCAAGCGGCGGCACGCGGCGGGTGGCATGAGGCGTGGCGAGCAGAGAGGTGTCATGCGGAGCAGAGGGCTTCTGTCGCGATTTCAGGTCGCAGGGGGCGAAGAGCGGTCGGAGGAGTTTTCGGGGATTTCGCGTGACCGACGCTCCTAACCAAAAAACTTTATTAATATATATATATATATATATATATATATATATATATATATATATATATATATATCTCTCATTGTAAAGTAATTTTTTGGCATTAATAAAAAAATTTCACAGTTTTCTACAATTTATTATATTTACACCAAAAATATATATTGACATATACACCAATTCAAGCAATTGCCCACAACAAATCTATTGGAATTTGAGTTTTCATGAATGCGAAAAATTTGAGCACACAGGCATGATTATGAAATAATCAAATTTATGCATAAGAAATCATTTGTTTAGGATTCGTTTTGCATGGTGGCAGCAGTCGTAAGCATATGGGTTAACCATCATTCGTTAAGGACCACCTAACAAACATCATCCGTTCGAACATAAAAGTGGATACAGTTCCTTAAGTGGTTGTTAACGAATGACAATATAATCTTCATATTCATGACCTCCACCACCATGCCAAACGGAGCCTTATGCTTCATTTGATTATGCGTTTGGCTCCAATGCGTTTACCTCAAATGAAATGTTGTTGTAAAAATTCATTTTATTTTTCTCCTCCTCCAATTGCACGCGTTAAGCTCCTGTAGGAATTCCTCCCTTTGCAACCCGCTACTCCGACCTTTGGTCGATGGCTCCAGCCGCCTCCGCCTCCAAGCTCCAGCCGCCTGGACTGTTGAAATTCAACAACCTGGCACTACTACCATGTTGAATTTTCTCCAGGTGGTCAACAAGATAGCCTAATGTCAAATTAATATTCTCAGCACTATCAAGATCACACCTTGATCATGCGAAAATTTCCCTGGACCTTGGAGTGAGCAGTGGTTATCTCAACTTAAGTCAGTCAACCAGCAACACATGCAGCACAAGTGTCTTTATTGATTTATAACAAACTTCTTTACAAGGAGAGACATACATGACGAGACATGCTTCACCAAAACCAATACAGGGAGAGCAGAGCCAAATACAAATACAAGACAAACACAAGCCGCGCGGACTCAAACACCAAGCCGCCGGTCTACTGCTGTGGAGTCCGCACAGTCCGCCAGGTCGCCAGACCGCAACCCAAGCCGCGCGGACTACCACTTATTCCAATGCTTGCTCTAGCCGCCGATATGCAAGCCGCCTGACCGCGAGGTTGCCTAGCCGCCAGACCGCACAAGCTACGATGACGAATAGAACAGTTCGCCTGAAGCAGGCGACTTATTGAACTCCAAACCAAGTTGAAAAAGAGAAGACCGGCTGGTCGCTGTCCGCGACCTGCTGTTTACCGCATGTTGCATAACCGCAGAGTCCGCACTATCCCTGACCGCAATCAGAGTCAAGTCCAGGCTTTCCAGCGCTATCCGCACAACCTGCACAGCACAACCCAGTCAACTCAACCTAACCGCGCAGACAAAAAAGTCCAGTCCGCAGCAACAGTTGCGGGCTCAAGAAACTGTTCACTTACTTCGGTTCTCTCAGGTTCCTGTTCCTAATGTGACATGAGTCCTATTTATAAGCACGATGATGAGTGTGGTCACCGCCAAAACTGATAAGATTACCGCCACATCCCGCAGCAAGACATCTCCGCAGTCCGCGGATACATTCCAGTCCGTCGCGCCTGTGCAGGATAGCCAGTCCACCATTGCTTCTCCAATACCGGACACAATCGCCAGTCCGCCTTGTCGCCAAAGGCCAAGCCAGGACCACCACAGCCAGACTCCGCAGCAACATTGTCCGCCAATCCGCAGACACAGCTCCAGCCCGCTTATCCCGAGCCAACAACCTCGCCATCAAGGCACCTGCCGGACTCAGCGGACACACCGTTCCAGTCCGCTCATAATGCGGACAGCTCTAGTCTGCATATCCCTGCAGACAACTTAAGTCCGCATCCCCAGGGTCCATAGCCTTGTTACCAAGACACCTACCGGACTCAGCGGACACAGCTCCAGTCTGCTTACACAGCAGACACCTCCAGTCCGCATCTTCCACAAACTGCTTCAGTCTGCATATCCCGCAGACTGCTCCAATCCGCATATCCCAAGTCCACAGCTACGCCAGCAAGGCAGCTGTCGGACTCAGCGGACCCTAGCTCCAGTCCGCACGCAGTTGCAGACACAATCTCTAGTCTGCTTCTCTCAAACTCGCAACCAAGGCACACAACACTTCTGCCGAACTTGGCGGACTGAGACACTGTCCGCACTCTACTGCGCGATCTCCCCGGACTAAGCCAAACATGGACTTGGTTCAGAGCCAACCAAGCCCACACCACTGGCCACAAGGGTCAGTCTGCACTTACTGGCGGACACTGGATTCAGTCTGCCTCTCCCGGCGAGCTCCAGTATCAGTCCGCACTGTCTGTCGGTCTCCGCGGCTTCTACTTGCCGATGCACCAGAGCAAGACCAAGGCATTCGCCAAGCCAATCTGCCAAGCTCCAGTTCTTCAGTTCGCTTCTTGTCGGACTCCGCGGATAGAGTCGATATCCGCATGGTTACTTCCTGGGATCCAACTGCCTGCTGAGAACAAGCCGGCCTGGCTAACCGCCGCTGCTGTCCGTGTAGTCTGTGTAACGCCCCTAGCCGATCCAACGTGACAGCGTCACGGCTCCGCTCTAGGCGACGCTACCGGGCTGAAGCCCAAGCACCCCAACCCCTCTCCCTCCACAGGCGGGTTGTTGGTGGCCACAACCTCCCTTTGATGAGCTCAATTGGTGATGAGAAGTGAAGGAACTTCATAGTTAAGCGTGCTTGGGCGAGAGTAGTACTGGGATGGGTGACCTCCTGGGAAGTCCCCGTACGGCCCAGCTTAGCTGTCGAGTTCACTCATCAAAGGGAGGTTGTGGCCACCAACAACCCGCCTGTGGAGGGAGAGGGGTTGGGGTGCTTGGGCTGCAGCCCGGTAGCGTCGCCTAGAGCGGAGCCGTGACGCTGTCACGTTGGATCTGCTAGGGGCGTTACAATAAAAAGTGCACTTTTTTTGTAACGGTCCAGGCCCATCCCATGGGAACACGCTAGACCGCCGGCCTACCAGAGTCCAGACCCGGGCCCACTCATGGTAGTCAGCCTATCACATTCAAGCCTGCAGGCCATGCACCCCAACCCCTCTCCGGCCTGTTTATCAGCACGGTAGGTTGTTGCCACTAGGTCTCGAACCCAGGACCTTGATAAGACAGCTTTCCACCACTCCCTCATCACCAACTGAGCTGCAGCTCAGTTGGTGATGAGGGAGTGGTGGAAAGCTCTCTTATCAAGGTCCTGGGTTCGAGACCTAGTGGCAACAACCTACCGTGCTGATAAACAGGCCGGAGAGGGGTTGGGGTGCATGGCCTGCAGGCTTGAATGTGATAGGCTGACTACCATGAGTGGGCCCGGGTCTGGACTCTGGTAGGCCGGCGGTCCAGCGTGTTCCCATGGGATGGGCCTGGACCGTTACAAAAAAGGGTTGCAGCCGATCCAACGTGACAGCGTCACGGCTCCGCTCTAATGTAACACCTCCCCTGTAATGACCATATAATATGGGTCCGGCCGGGGCCCCACAACATACAAACGCCACAGCTTTAGTATTATAAGATGATATAGCTACCCAAACTCAAAACACTAGCACAACACAGCGGAAACAAAGCACGACTAGAAGTTATCCACTAACCAAAAGAGTTACAACATTGGCCTTAAGGCCTACAACAAAAGTCCAAATTCAAGAAAATAACAGTCATGAATGTGCATAGCATTCCTAGTCTACCTCGGCATGCAAGCCGGACAAAAGAGTCTCAAACATACATCATCATAAATGTAGCGCTACAAAAGAGGAAACACTTCATGAGGCTTAGGCCTTTCTAGCCGGCGTGCTCGCTCCTGCATGCGATCCTTGCCCTGTAAAAATTATTAGTAACGTGGGTCAGCAAAGGCTGACCTCAAACTGTGTAACAACACATCTCCTCCCGGCCGTCCCTAACGGACCCCGGGGAACCCTCCAACCTGCAAGTCAGCACTTCATATGCAATATGAATAGCTATAAACAGAAAAACATTAAAACAGGCTTGGATGTCTCAATCATCAAACATGTTCTCTATTGGTTGAGCATATAATAAAAGGGCCTACTATGCAACATGAATGCAACACCCGGGCTTCACCCAAGGCACCCTACTGCGTATGCATCTAGCACAACATCACATCATTTGGGTACTCACATTTCCCCATTGGCATAAAGCCGCAAACACTAAGGGAGACACAACTCCCTCAAACGGCGCACAGGCCGCCACAAGGAATTCTTGCCAAGGCCCCACCCGCTCGTGGGTTTAGCCCCGGGCTTGCCTGCAAGCTCTGACGTCTCATGTCAGGATTCCAACAAAAACAGACTGACCGATTCTAAGAAGCCTTGCTGGACCCCACCCGCTCATGGCCTCATTGCCCGGGCTTGCCCCGAGCTTGACATTCTCGTCAGTCTCACAGAAGAGGACTAGTCTCGCCGGGACACTCTCCACGCATGACGCACATGTCACGGGATAGCCAGCCGACCACGGAGACATAGCCACGCCTTGGCACATCACAATCCAAGACTAAATACACCATAATCCCTCATTTGTACTGCAGCGTTCTCGCGCACCAAGGAAACCATCTCCAACTCGTGCGGAGCTAACCTTGTCCACCAAGGAAACCATCTCCAACTCATACGGAGCTAACCTTGTCCCTCAAGGAAACCATCTACCGCCACGAGGAGCTAACCTTGTCCGGTTCCGACTACACGTACCTTTTCAAACAAAAGGGAATTCACCACCACAACACAAACGACATCTTGCCGCAACGGAATCTCTACGAATCCCTAAGTTCGTATGCAACATCACCGAGTCGGACTAACGGTCGCGACTACGGCTTCACCCACCATGCCTAATCCACTGGCGGAGCGGATCTCTAATGCAAAAAATATGTCGGGGACGGACTCAATCAACCCGGAGGTTCCTCTTGAACCTTGGCAACCAAAACATCTCTCATTCGAGTGGTTGGTGCCCAAAATCCAGAAGAAAACGATGCTACAAACATGCATCCTAAAGACCGAGAGGAGAGATGTCGTTACCTTCCGACTCCTCTTCCTTGCCATAGAAAAAATAGCCGGATGAAAACCTTCGCAACGATCTAAGCTCCACGGATCTGGACTCGGTTCGCGATTTGGAGCACCGAAACCCTTCCAACAGCCCAAGACCTTCTTCTCCTTCCTCCTTGCTCTAGCTTATTGTAAGGCCCCAAGCCGATCCACCGTGACAGCGTCACGGCTCCGCTCTAGGCGACCCTACCGGGCTGCAGCCCAAGCACCCCAACCCCTCTCCATCCACAGGCGGGTTGTTGGTGGCCACAGCCTCCCTTTCATGAGGTAAACTCGATAGTCAAGCCCGCACTACGGGGACTTCCCAGGAGGTCACCCATCCCAGTACTGCTCCAGCCCGAGCACGCTTAACTATGGAGTTCTTTCAACTCTCATCACCAATTGAGCTGCAGCTCATTTGGTGATGAGAGTTGAAAGAACTCCATAGTTAAGCGTGCTCGGGCTGGAGCAGTACTGGGATGGGTGACCTCCTGGGAAGTCCCCGTAGTGCGGGCTTGACTATCGAGTTTACCTCATCAAAGGGAGGCTGTGGCCACCAACAACCCGCCTATGGATGGAGAGGGGTTGGGGTGCTTGGGCTGCAGCCCGGTAACCGGAACCGGACCATGTGGAAATTAGAGTACACGCTGGGGCGCGGGGGCATTACAATAAAAGTGCACTTTTTATTGTAAGGCCCCAAGCCGATCCACCGTGACAGTGTCACGGCTCCGCTCTAGGCGACCCTACCGGGCTGCAGCCCAAGCACCCCAACCCCTCTCCATCCACAGGCGGGTTGTTGGTGGCCACAGCCTCCCTTTCATGAGGTAAACTCGATAGTCAAGCCCGCACTACGGGGACTTCCCAGGAGGTCACCCATCCCAGTACTGCTCCAGCCCGAGCACGCTTAACTATGGAGTTCTTTCAACTCTCATCACCAATTGAGCTGCATAGTTAAGCGTGCTCGGGCTGGAGCAGTACTGGGATGGGTGACCTCCTGGGAAGTCCCCGTAGTGCGGGCTTGACTATCGAGTTTACCTCATGAAAGGGAGGCTGTGGCCACCAACAACCCGCCTGTGGATGGAGAGGGGTTGGGGTGCTTGGGCTGCAGCCCGGTAGGGTCGCCTAGAGCGGAGCCGTGACGCTGTCACGGTGGATCGGCTTGGGGCCTTACAGTCTGCGCGAACAGACCACCCAGGCCGCTACAGAACAAACCGTCTGCAACATCTCTGCCGACCTAGCTGTCTGCCAACCCTATCCGCATAGTCCGCGCGGATAGGTCCAAGTGCTCCTTTCACCCACTTTCACTTCACAATTTTCAACACTCCCCCTTGAAGTGAGAAGTGGTGAATATCTCCAGCAGCTCCCGTAACCTTGCACTTGATCCCTCTGATAGCATCTACGAAGAAATGTCCAAGACATAGTCCTCACCCCGCATATCATAGACCATGAGGGAGCCCTCCAGCATCGCCCAAAAGGATTCATGCTTCCCTATGCCTTCTTCTTTAGCTTCAACCTCCACCCATGCATCACAGGAGTATCACCAACTACTTTAGGCACAAGAGCCCAAGCCTCGTCACCTCTGAGAGTAGTCACCTCCTCAGCCTTGGTGTCAATCACCTCCTTAATTCTAGTGGGGTCATCACAGCTAGAAGATACTCGCTCGATCTGAGGGCTAGCAAGGAAACATGGGACCAAGCCTGCCGTGTTCCCTTCGCTATAACGAGCTGGTAGCTTACTGATCCTCTTCGATCTCCGAAGAACCTGATCATGGCTAACCACCTCGGCTGCTCCTCCTGAACCAGCTCTATTCCCGGGCAAACCCGGAACAATGCTCCCCTTGCTTCCTGAATAAGACGCCTCCTCACTGGAACCAGGAACACCTGAAGCAACGCTCCCCCTGCTTCCTGAACTAGAAGACTCCCTTCTTGAACAAGAATTACCTGGAATATCGCTCCTCCTGCTTCCTGAACCGGAAGCCTCCTCCTTCAAGCCATAATTACCTGGAGCATCGCTCCCCCTACTTCCTGACCCTGACGCCTTTGCCCCGGAGCTAGAACAACCTAGAGCTCCTGGTGACTCAGGCAGCTCCAACTGAACCTTAGCAACAGCCTCCTTCAGCCCACCATCTGACCTGCTCACCTCTAGCTACACATAAGAGATATCCCAATATGACGTCAACTCATCGAAGACAACATCTCTTGACACGATGAGTCTCTTCGTCACAGGATCCATATACCTCCATCTTCTCCTCTGCTCATCATACCCAACAAAGACTAGTTTTGTCTTGAGAGCATCCAGAGTGTGTACGTAGCAGGTAGATCCAAACACTCGTAGGTGCTTTACACTGGGCTTTACTCCGAACATCAGCTCATAAGGAGTCTTCACATTGATCGGACTAAGAGGCATCCGATTGATGACATGAGCAGCACAGGCCATCCCTTCCGCCCAAAGAGTCTTAGGAACGCCTTTACTCTGAAGCCAACACTTGCAGGTCTCCGTCAACCAACGGATCATCTGAGCTGCAACACTACCTTGTTGTTAAGTATGTCCACAAGAAAGCTCCTTCCAGATCTCTTGCTTCCTGCAAAAGTTTGAGAACTCGGTTGAGCCAAACTCACCATCGATGCTTGTCCTCAACTTCATGATCCGCAAGCCAAGCTGGCCTTCCACAAGCTTCTTGAACTCCACAAACAAGCACATCATGTTCGACTTCGCCTTCATGAAGTATACCCAAGTATACCTTGAATAGTCATCAAACAAAATCAGCATGAACATGCTGCCTCCAAGACTGGAGGTGATGGTCGGTCCAACCAAAGCACAATGGACAACCTCCAAAGGTGCTTTACATCTGGATTGTGCCTTATCAACCATAAAGCAAAAAGCTTCACTTTGCTGACATCCCGCACATTCCTGACCATCGCCATAGGATGACAATCTAGGCAAGCCTCTTACGAGTCTTCTTACCGCCATTGCTTTCAGTTTGTCCATCCCTACATGCCCCAGTCTTTCATGACAGATAGTTGTACTATCACTGGCCATCATCCGATCAGTCTCTGAACTTGTTGAAGACCCAACAAAGTTCTTCTCCTTGCCTCCAACATGAGCTACGTTCGCCGAGAGCAAGACAACCTTGCACTCTTTCCTGAGATGATCATGCTGCTTGCATTTATAACACCTTGATCCTTCCTTCCTCTTCCCATTACGCCTAGGAGAAACACTCATCTCTTACTGATATGAAGTAGAATGACCAAACTCCGCAGCAACCTTCACCTTCTTCTTGAACAACCCATCAAGGAAAGTCCAAACCTCCGCAGCTGACCGACATCCATTGATGTGGTCCAAGAGCTCTGATGAGATCACCTGCTTGAGAATAGACTCCGCTTTCGCATTTGTATCCTTCCAAGCTCTAATCTCTTCAGCATTGCCAGCAGTAGCTTCTTGTCTTTTTGCTCCGCATACAACCTCCCAAATGTCCTCGCCAAGAAGAAAGCTCTCCATACAGGACTTGCACCTATCAAAGTTCGTCTCTGTAAGGAGATCAATCCAAGACAACTTGCATCTTCCACTGCCATGGTTCTACCACTGGTTCCCTCTTCAAAGAGTAACAACCACTTCAGTTGATCACTGCTTATCCACTCCAATCCAGCTCTGATACCATGTTGAAATTCAACAACCTGGCACTACTATCATGTTGAATTTTCTCCAGGTGGTCAACAAGATAGTCTGATGGCAAATTAATATTCTCAGCACTATCAAGATCACACCTTGATCACGCGGAAATTTCCCTGGACCTTAGAGTGAGCAGGGGTTATCTCAACTTCAGTCAGTCAACCAGCAACACATGCAGCACAAGAGTCTTTATTGATTCACAGTAAACTACTTTACAAGGCGAGACATACATGGCGAGACATGCTTCACCAAAACCAATACAGGGAGAGTAGAGCTAAATACAAAGACAAGACAAACACAAGCCGCGCGGACACAAACACCAAGCCGCCGGTATACTGTTGTGGACTCCGCACAGTCCGCCAGGTCACCAGACCGCAACCCAAGCTGCGCGGACTACCCCTTATTCCAATGCTTGCTCTAGCCGCCGATCTGCAAGCCGCCTGACCGCGAGGTCGCCTAGCCGCCAGACCGTACAAGCTGCGATGCCGAATATAACAGTCCACCTGAAGCAGGCGACTTATTGAACCCCGAACCAAGTTGCCAAAGAGAAGACCGTCTGGTCGCTGTCCGCGACCTGCTGTTTACCGCATGTTGCTTAACCGTAGAGTCTGCACTATCCCTGAACGCAATCAGAGCCAAGTCCTGGCTTTCCAGCGCTATCCGCACAGCCTGCACAGCACAACCAGGTCAACTCAACCTAACCGCGCGGACACAAAAGTCCAGTCTGTAGCAACAGTTGCGGGCTCAAGAAACTGTTCACTTACTTCGGTTCTCTCAGGTTCCTGTTCCTGATGTGACATGAGTCCTATTTATAGGCACGATGATGAGTGTGGTCACCGCCCAAGCCGATAGGATTACTGCAACACCCCGCAGCAAGACATCTCCGCAGTCCGCGGAAACATTCCAGTCCGACGCGCCTGTGTAGGATAGCCAGTCCACCATAGCTTCTCCAAGACCGGACACAATCGCCAGTCCGCCTTGTCGCCAAAGGCCAAGCCAGGACCACCACAGCCGGACTCCGCAGCAACATTGTCCGCCAATCCGCAGACACAGCTCCAGCTCGCTTATCCCGATTCAACAGCCTCGCCATCAAGGCACCTGCCGGACTCAACGGACACACCGTTCCAGTACGCTCATACTCCAGACAGCTCTAGTCTGCATATCCATGCATACAACTCCAGTCAGCATGCCCCGAGTCCATAGCCTTATTACCAAGACACCTACCGGACTTAGCGGACACAGCTCCAGTCTGCTTACACAGCAGACACATCCAGTCCGCATCTTCCACAGGTTGCTCCAGTCCACATATCCCGCAGACTGCTCTAATCCGCATATCCCAGTCCACAGCCACGCCAGCAAGGCAGCTGTCGGACTCAGCGGACCCTAGCTCCAGTCTGCACGCAGTTGCGGACACAATCTCCAGCCCGCTTCTCCCAAACTCACAACCAAGGCACACAACACTTCTGCCGAGCTTGGCGGACTGAGACACAGTCTGCACTCTAGTGCGCGATCTCCCCGGACTTAGCCAAACATGGACTTGGTTCAGAGCCAACCAAGTCCACACCACTGGCCACAAGGGCCAGTCCGCACTTACTAGCGGACACTGGATTCAGTCCGCCTCTCCCGGCGAGCTCCAGTATCAGTCCGCACTGACTGGCGATCTCTGTGGCTTCTACTTGCCGCTGCACCAGAGCAAGACCAAGGCATTCGCCAAGCCAGTCTGCCGAGCTCCAGTTCTTCAGTCCGCTTCTTGCCGGACTCCGCGGATAGAGTCGTTATCCGCATGATTACTTCCTGGGATCCAACTGTCTGCTGAGCACAAGCCGGCCTGGCTAACCACCGTTGTTGTATGCGTAGTCCGTGCGAACAGACCGTCCAGGCCGCTACAGAGCAAACTGTCTGCAACATCCCTGCAGACCTAGTTGTCCGCCAACCCTGCCTGCGTAGTCCGCGCGGATAGGTCCAAGTGCTCCATTCACCCACTTTCATTTCACAATTTTCAACATGCACTCCAAGCTTCAACCGCCTCCAAGCTCCAAGCCCCAACCGCCTCTGCCTCCAAGCTCCAGCCGCCTCCGCCTCCAAGCTCCGCCTCCTCCAAGCTCCAGCCGCCGCAGCCTCTCTAAGTGGTAATTATATATTAAACGTAACCACTATTTGTCAAATGGTTCTCCGTTCTGAACAGTAATGAAAACATACACTATTCAAACATATTTCTCTTTCAGCAACCAATTTCCAACAGCTACATTGACAAACCTGCATTTACAATAGTTTCTTTTACAACCGCAACCGTTCTCCCAAATAATACTTTAGTAATTACATTCACAACTGCCATCAAACTAAAATTGCTCATACAAATAAAGCATAACCATAATCGAAAAAAGTTTACAATATACCAAACATTTATTTGAACAACAAGACATGCTAACACGCACTCAATAAAGATTAAAACTTGGAAGCTCGAACAGTACTGGCACCACTGAATTCATCTTTCATGTAGGAATCGATTGAATAGAAATTATTCAAAGTTGAGTTAACATGGGAATCATGGATTGACGCGGCCGGCATAAGGCTCGGAGAGGATGCTTTCTGGGCATGGTGAGCCCGGAGCCTTCCTTCATGTCTACGTCTTTGGAATCAACTTTTCTCCATTCGAAACATTGAACAAGAGTTCCCAACACCAACCCCACCTCCCTCATGGCAAGCGCTTCCCCCGGACACCTCCTCCTCCCGATTCCGAATGGGAAAATCTTTCCCCTTTCAAGTTTGGAATCCTCCGTGAATCTTTCGGGGAGAAATTTCGTCGGCTCTGACCATATCTCAGGGTCCCTCTGAATCGCATAAGCGTTCACCAATACCATCGTCCCGCCGGGTATGGTGTAGCCCCCCACATTGCAATCTTTCATGGATTCATGAGGCACCAAAAGAGGGCCGACCGGATACATTCGGAGCGTTTCGCTAACAACATTGTTGAGGTATGTGAGTTTGGGGAGATCTGATTCCTCAAGCAGGCGGCCACTCCCCACTATGTCGTCAATCTCGTGCGCAAGTTTCTCAAGTTTTTCAGGGTTGTTGAGTAGTAGTGAGATTGCCCATTCAATGGTGTTTGATGAAGTGTCTGTCCCTGCTGATAATAAACTCTGCAAGAGGAATGGATTATTAATGTTCTCAAATGAAATGAGAAGGGCGATCATGAACGACAAATACCTGCATGATCTTCATCTTCTTTATCTACAATGCTGCCTAGCTATGTATCCTACCTACCCTCACTCTTCTCCGTTCAGCTCTTCTTAATTACACTCATCTACCTTCCAATCTTTTGAACGACAACGCCATCCTCCTTCCTCCCTTTCTCTCTTATTTCCCTCTTAAACAATCTAATAATGCAGCCGTGACATTAATCTACAATACTTTATGTAAAAGGAAATTACCGAAATAAGAGTCTTGATGAAGAGGTCGGTGTACTGCTCCGGCTGTTTTTTCTGCAGGGAGAGTAACAACTCTATAACGGTCGAATGCTCTGCTTCTTCTTCTTCTTCCTTTGGTCCTCTCTTCTTCCTCTGCTCGTCGATCAGAGTCTGCAAGATGCGATCTTTGTAATTGTGGATTCGAGCAAGCTTTGTCTTGACTCCTATGCGGGCGAACCACCCGAGCGGCCATGGAAGGAAGTCGCCGATGTTGGAAGCGCCGGTGAGGGCAAATCCCTCCTCCACCATCTCCTCGAACCGTCGGGATTCCCCTTCGTCCAACTCTTCTCCGTAGTACCGCTTTCCGACCATCATCATCATAATCACATTCAAGGCCCGGCCGAAAATCCGCGACCTGAGCTGCACTGTTTTGAAATCCTGGTCAGGGGATGATGTATCGTGGAAGAGACGGCGGGCAAGGGCACATGCTTCGGCCGCCCGGACGTCGGCGAAGAAGGAAAGACGGTGGCCGGAGAGGACTTCCACTGCGGAAATGCGGCGCATCTCGCGCCACCATGGGCCGTAGGCGGCGGAGGCGATGGTGGTGTAGTTGTAAGATGCGGTGCGGGTGGAGGGAAATTTAGGGCGGCTCGCGAGGGCGAGATCGTTGGTGGTGAAGCACTCGTCGGCGAGGGCGGCGGAGGAGACGACGAGGACGGGGCGGGAGCCGAAGCGGAGGAGGAGGAGAGGGCCGTGGAGGGAGGAGATGGCGGAGAGGGATTGGTGGAGGGGTTTTTGGAGGAGGTGTAGATGGCCGATGAAGGGATGGGAAGGTGGGCTTGGCGGAAGATTCTTCTTCTCCTCCTCGTTGTAGGAGATGATGAAGCGTTTGATCAGGCCGGCAACTGAGAGTAGGAGGAGAACTAAGCCGGTGAAGATGCTGATGGCGTCCATCGCCGCCGCTGAAGGGAAGAGCTTCGTGGTACTGTAGTAATTTGGAGTAAGAAGTGGGGGAAGTTGTCATTTTATTCAATCAATAAATGGTAGAAGTGTAAAACTTTGCTTTCCCATGCTTTATCTGATTATCGCGAAGCTTTGTCTCCTAGCGGGCAGTAGTAGGATTTGACTTCTATTTTAATTTCAGCCGCACAGAGTTCGCCGTATCTCATTCGGTTTTTGCGTTCGTTTCTCCGTTCCATCACCAACGGAGCCTGTTCTCTCCATTGCTAATGGAACTTTCCCACAGCTGCTGGGTTAGCATTCCAACACCTGCGTTGCATGGGAATAACATCACTATACATCCGCGAGGGGCGGAGAGAGGGAAGGAACATGTACGTATATATTCAGACGAATAACAGGCTCGGGGGTTTTGCGCGAATAAACCCTACATTTAGCTCTATATATTCTTAGCTGGGGGCAACGGAGAGTTGGTTCCACCTTGACCTTCCTCAGGATGTTTCGAGCGACCCTTCTCATTCTCGAAACAGATCCGTCGCCCCCTCCCCCGCTCGTTTTTTAGATCGCGATTCTAGGTGAAACCGTAGTCTTCCCCGTCGCCGATCTCGTGCTCCGCTGCCGCTTCTAGTCGTTGTTTTAGGGTCGGTCGTCGTTGCCTTCCCAGTCGACGATCGCCAAGGAGTTCGCGCGGCCGCTTCCGTCATCCGCTCCAGTTCGCGCAGCCACCTTCAACGCTCGCCGATCTGCTCCGATCGCCTCTTCCCCGAGCCGATCTGCTCCGATCTGCTCTGATCGCCTCTTTCCCGAGCCGATCTGCTCCGATCTGCTCCGCTGACGCCTCCTAACCGCGCCGTTGTGGTTGTCTGCCTCTTTGAAGGCGATCTCGGAGACCTCCGCTTCATCTTTTCCAAGCGGCCAGATCTCGAAAGATGTTCCTGATCCAGTGGAGATCCTCTCTGCTCTTTGCCTCCATCCAGTGAAGGTCCGTTCTTCTTTAGTGGAGGTGCAGCCCGGGTTTTCTTCCAAGATCAAGTGGAGTTTGCTAAGTGTGTTCAAGCAATGAGGAACTCCATGTCCTCTCCGGTGCCCATGAGCAAGCTTAAGAAGTTCACGGCCTCTGAGTTCAACGACTGGAAGTTGAACACGCAGTTCGAGATGAAATACCTGAACATCTTCTACACCATCAAGACTGCTCGTGCTGATGTTGCTGGGACTGAAGACGCGACACATTGGATTGAAGATGAGGACTTCTGCAGGGATTACCTGCTGAACTGCCTCTCCTCCAGCCTGGCCAAGAACTACATCAAGATACAGTCTGCTAAGAAGAACTGGGAAGCACTGGAGAAGCACTTCAGGCAGGAGGAGGACCTCTCCAAGGCTCATCTGGTGGACAAGTTCCACTCCTTCAGCTTCGACGAGGAGAAAGTCATTCTCCACAGGTATCTGATTTTGAAAATTTAATTGATTCCCTGCATAGCGAGTCCATTAGCCTGCCCGAAAGTTTTGTTGCAGGCACAATTGTGTATAAGTTGCCCTCCTCGTGGTACAATTTCAAAACAGAAATGTGTAACGCCCCGAATTTTGTGTGCGAGTCGGTCGCGGAAAAAGAGTTTTTGGTGCCTGTAGGGGTACACGGCCTAGGACACGGGCGTGTCCAAGGCCGTGTCTGGCTGGTGATTTTTGGCCATTTCCAACCCGAGAAGGACACGGCCAGGAACACGGCCGGATGACACGGGCGTGTCATCCGACACGGGCGTGTGCCAACCCGTGTCCCTACCCGTGTCCTGATGGGTCGTGTCCGTTGCCGTGGCGGTTATGCGTGACATGCCCACGAACACGGTCGTGTCGAGGAACCCGACACGGGCGTGTCAGGTCAGACACGGGCGTGTCTTGGCCCGTGTGCATTTCTCAGTTCGACGATCGTGCCTGGATCGAGGCACACGGCCTTGGACACGGCCGTGTGCCAAGCCGTGTGCGGCCCAGGTCTGGGGAATTTTGTGCAGATCCGAGCCGTTCATTTTCTTTAATTAGGATCCAATGGCCCAGATTAAATCCTGCTCTGTTAAGGCCGGGAATAGGGAGTTATTCCCTCATTTTCTCTCCAAAGTTCTCCCCTTCCAAAGTGAGAGAGGAGAGGAAGAAGAAGGAGGTTTCCGGCCGCCGGCGGAGCATCGGAGCACCGTTTCGAAATCGGAGAGCGGATCCGTGGAGGGAAGGTCATTGCGAAGAGTTCTAACCGCGTAGTTTTTCCATGGCGCCAAAACGGACTACAAGGGTAACGATTCTCAACTCGAGCGCTTGAATCTCTTTCTTTCTGCATAAGGAATCCCGCTCCCGCGAGTATGCGGTGAGTGCGTGGTGTTCCTTGGGGTTGACGGGAATAGTCCCCCTTGTGTTGCATGTAGAGCCCGGAATCGTAAGTACGGGCATAGGCATTGTGTGTGAAGCCTACCCGGACGTGTTTTGTCTGGATCGGTGATGTTGCATTTGATATGGTTTTGCCGGAGAAGACTCCGTGCTTTGGATTTTTCGGGTTTCCATGCGGTAGATTGCAGCAGGGATCCTTGAAGGTTAGCTTCAAGGCGCACCCGGAAAATTGAGCGGAAACATGTTCTGCTAACTTGGCGGTCTGGGAACCGGCCTTGATCATAACTGGGTTATGAGATTGTTTTGGAAAATTTGGGATCCGAGAGAAGCTTGGCCCGCGCAAAGTTCCTTAAATTGGACATGCGGCGTGAGCAACGGGCAAGTGGAATTGGACCTAGGCTATGTGGTTCGGTGCGAGAGACCCGAAGACGGGGACTGGCCGTTGGCATAGTCGGAGCCTTAGACGGTGGTCAGAAAGGCTAAATGCTCACATGTTGTTGTCATCCTGGGGGTGGTGGTGAATGCACTGATGGGTCAGGGTTCACCATGAATGTGCCCTGAGTGCACGGGGTGTTTGGCCGTGCGAGCCTACACCTGTGGCGAATTGTTATTGCGCTATATATATATTGTTGGGCTAATGTTATGCAGGGAAAGAGCACCGCCGTCCCGAGTAAGGGGCGGGGTCGTTATAATTTGGTCGGCTTTTAGCTGACCGTTGCTTTATTTGCCACTGTGCGGTGGTATGTGCTTGCAGGTGCTGCGGAGCCGAGCGCCAAATAGCGGGCTGGAGCCCATGTTGCTGTGCTGGCCCTAGAAGGCCGTAGAATAGTTTTATTTATATATTTCATGTGTGGCCGGCCTGCGAGCCGATGTATGTAAAACACTATGTATGAAGTGAACATTTGTAAGGCCTTAAGGCCATGTACCTGTTTCTGTGTATTTGGGGTTTCATTCATGTTGTTGTAGCTGTGGACATTCATATTGATGGAATTAATTTTGGGTTCTTTCAACTTTAAAATCTTCCGCTAGAATGCTCTGTGATAAGGACGAGTAGTCTTAGTTGGTTGGTTTGATTATTAATTTAGTATCATTTCCGACTGTCTGTGGTATATGACGTCGGGTTCCAGCTGGACCTTCTGTTATATGCCATGTGACAGATGGGGGTGTTACAATTTGGTATCAGACTTCTGGTTACGATCAATCTTAAATGAATTCGTGGGCGAATTCTTTTAAGGGGTGGTGAGCACATGTGTGCGTCATCGTTATAACATTAAAAAGAACCCATGAATGTCCACTTAGGAATGAAAATACACTTGTTTTGTGGAACCTGAGTGTTCCAATGATTGCTTTTAGCAATTTGTTTGTCGTCTAATCGTGTGTCTTTGCTTTTATAGGCTGCTAGGAGCGGTGCTGGTCAGTCAGAGCGTCCGCAATCAGCGGAAAGTAGTGCACCAAGGGACGTGCCTGCTACACCTCCTTCAGCGGAAACCATCAGGATGGTGGCTGAAGCCGTGTTCGCAATGATAAATGCCCAACCTGCGGGGCAAATGCATCGCGCACCTCCTGCGGATGAGCAAGAACCGGTTAGGGCGGCAGAGCCGAGAGTGGTTGAACGCGCAGAAGTTGAGTTAGTAGAGCCGAGGAGAATTACGGAGCGGCAGCTAAAGCACGTGATGGGCTTTAATCCTCCGAGGTTTAATGGGGTTGGAACGCCAACTCAAGCTGAGGACTGGCTTTCTTCCATAAAGAGGGTGTTGACGGCCACAATGACTGAGGAGTGGCAGAAGACCACCATAGCGACTTTTCTTTTGGAAGGTGAGGCGAGGCTGTGGTGGGACGAGTTGGAGTTTCATCTTCTAGTGGGAAGGCAACTTGCGGATGTGCCGATGGAAGAATTTTCAAGATTGTTCCTAGCCAGATTTGTACCTTCTGCTCAGAAGTTGGAGATGGAGAATCAATTTCTTGGGTTGACTCAGGGATCCAGAAGCGTGGATGAATATTTGCATGAGTTCACACGGTTGGGTCGTTATGCTGGTGCTATGTTTTCAGAAGAAGAGAGGAAGACCAACCGATTCTATGAGGGTCTTCGTGGCGATTTACAGTTACTCCTTGCTGGGCCTAAGGCGCAGGGCTTCCTAGCCTTGGTCAATTCGGCCCGATCGTTGGAAAAGGTTTCGAAGAAAGTTCAAGAGAAGAGGGACCCAGGAGAAAGGAAGACCGAGTTCAAGGTGCCAAGTAACAAGACAGGTTTCCGCAGATGGAACAAGAAGCGGAGGACTTCAAACTCAGCCCCTTCGGCTGATGCATCGGGGGCAACTACAAGTCGAGTCCCCGGAGCTTGCTACAACTGCGGGAAGACGGGGCATTTTGCTCGGGAGTGTTGGAGCGGACGTTCAAAGTCCGAGAGGAGACCTGGAGCGACTTATGAGGAGAAAGGGAAGGCGGTGGAGTCAACCGCATCCCATCATGCTCCAGCCCAGCCTAGAGTCTACAACCTTGGTCTACAGGAGGCCATAAAGCAAGCAGACGTGGTGACAGGTATGAGTTAAATTCAGTGGTTTAACTTTTATAGTTATTACCTGTGTATTTGTTAGCTTACGTTTGTTAGTGCTAGGCTTTGTGTTAATCTTTGGGTTTCCGGCGAGAGCCCTTTTTGATACGGGAGCATCACATTCCTTCTTGTCTGAAAAGTTTATATCGCGCATCGGAGTTCCGTTCTCGATGGCAGAAAACAAGTTGGATGTGTTGTTGCCTAATGGGTGCTCAATGCGTGCGGATAGGATCTGTGTTGTAAAGATTCGGATTGGAGACCGGGAGTTTGATTTACGGGCGTTGGTTCTACCATTAGTGGAGTTCGATGTAATCTTCGGTATGGATTGGCTCTCGGAGCAGAGTGCATGCATTGATTGCAACTGTAAAGAAGTCAAGTTGGGTCTGGACACTGATCGGGAGACTACTTTTGCGGGCATGAAGGGGTCAGGGAAAGTTCTGATGTCGGCCCTTCAGATGTTCAAGGCAGTTCAGTCTGGGGCAGAACTATATGTCACTCTAGTGCAGACTTCGACGCCTAAACCTAGTTTGGGCAACATCCCAGTTGTGTCCGAGTATCCTGATGTGTTTCCAGATGATCTCCCAGGAGCCCCTCCTCAGCGGGAGATAGACTTTACTATAGAGCTGGTACCGGGTGCCAAACCGGTGTCACGCTCCCCCTATCGGATAGCCCCGAGAGAAATGGCAGAGTTGAAGGTGCAACTGCAGGAGTTGCTAGAGCAAGGTTATGTGCGTCCAAGTTCGTCGCCTTGGAGCGCACCAGTTCTCTTTGTTAAGAAGAAAGATGGGAGCTTGCGGCTTTGTATCGATTATCGGGAATTGAACAAACTTACGGAGAAGAACAAATATCCAATCCCGAGGATTGACGATCTGTTTGATCAGTTGGTTGGGTCAACTGTATATTCGAAGTTAGATTTGAAGTCTGGTTACTATCAGTTGAGGATAAGGGAGAGCGACATTCCAAAGACAGCATTCAGTACGCGGTTTGGGCATTTTGAGTTCACAGTCATGCCGTTTGGGTTGACGAATGCTCCATCCGTGTTTATGGATCTGATGAATAGGACGTTCAGAGAATATTTGGATCAGTTCGTGATAGTATTTATTGATGATATCCTGGTATATTCGCGGTGCGAGGAAGATCACTACAAGCATTTACACTTGGTGTTGGAAACATTGAGGAAAAGTCAGTTATATGCAAAGTTCTCCAAGTGTGAATTCTGGTTATCCTCGATAGCGTTCCTTGGTCATGTTGTCAGTGGAGAAGGAATAGCTGTGGATCCGGCGAAGATAGTGGCGATACGGGAGTGGCCTACTTTGACTACGGTGGCAGAGGTCTGGAGTTTTCTGGGACTTGCTGGCTACTACAGGCGCTTCGTAGAGAACTTCTCGCGGATAGCACTACCACTCACGACGTTGACAAGAAAGGATCAGAAGTTTGTGTGGTCTCCGGAGTGCGAACAGGCTTTTGTAGAGTTGAAGAGGCGGTTAACCACGGCGCCTATTTTATGTTCGCCAAGTGGTACCGAAGGGTTCGAGATTTATAGTGATGCTTCAGGCAGTGGTTTGGGCTGTGTTCTGCTACAGCATGGGAGAGTGATAGCTTATGGTTCACGACAATTGAAGGTTCACGAGAGGAATTATCCGGTCCACGACTTAGAGTTAGCGGCCGTGATTTTTGCTCTAAAGCTTTGGAGGCACTATCTGTACGGTGTGAAGGTGGATATTTACACCGATCATAAGAGTTTGAAGTACCTATTGGACCAAAAGGATCTGAACATGAGGCAGAGGAGGTGGATGGAGTTCTTAGGGGACTACACCTTCAAGATACACTATGTACCTGGGAAGGGAAATGCAGTGGCGGATGCGTTGAGTCGTAAGGTTCCCGCACAAGCCAATTGGTTATCAGTACATGATGAAAGATTGGTCCAAGAGTTGGAGGCATTAGAGATATCTTGCGTTGACAAGCAGTCTAGTGCCGAGGCGAAACTGTTTTGGACAGAGGTGCAGTGTGACCTAGCGGATAGAGTTCGGCGGGCTTTGGTTCAGGATGGCAACAACATGAAGCAAATACTAGATGGATCTTTGGATGGGTCAAATTCCCAGTTTGTGGTTGAAGATGGGTTGCTAAGGAAGGACGGTCGTCTATGCGTTCCTAGTGCGGATAATATTCGGGAGGAGTTGATGTATGAGGCTCATCATACCAAATACTCAATCCACCCGGGAAGCACGAAGATGTATAGAGACATGAAGAAATTATTCTGGTGGCCGGGTTTGAAGAAGGATGTGGCGCTTTATGTGGCCAAGTGTCGTACTTGTGCATTGGTGAAGGCGGAATGCCAGAAGCCCGGAGGTTTCTTGAAATCACTTCCTATCCCAGAATGGAAGTTTGACGATATATCTATGGATTTTGTGCACGGTTTGCCGAAGTCGCAGAAAGGAAATGACGCCATTTGGGTGGTCGTAGATAGATTGACAAAGGTGTCGCACTTTATCCCAATGAGAAAGGAAGATCCAGTAGAAAGGTTAGCCAAACTCTACGTGGATAATATTGTACGACTGCATGGTGTGCCTCGCAGTATTGTTAGTGATCGTGATGGACGCTTCACGTCAAATGACTGGAGGTTGGTGCATGGTCTGTTGGGTACTAAGCTAAAGTTCAGCACAGCCTTTCACCCACAGACAGATGGCCAAACCGAGAGAGTCAACAGAACTATGGAGGACATGCTTCGCATGTGCGTCCTAGATTTCGGGAAGCATTGGGAGGATCACCTGTACATGGTGGAGTTTGCGTACAACAATAGCTTTCAGGCAAGCATTGGAATGGCGCCTTTTGAAGCTTTGTATGGGAGGAAGTGTCGTACGCCGTTGTCTTGGTTGGAGGCAGGCGAATCAAAGTTGTATAAACGTCAAGCGGTGGAAGATGCCACTTCAATGATACGGACAATCCAGGAAAGGCTGAAGATTGCTCAGGATAGACAGTCAAAGTACTACAATGCCAAACATAGAAATGTGGAGTTCAACGTTGGCGATATGGTATATTTAAAAATCAAGCCGTTCAAGGGTGTATCGCGGGTTCGACGCTTGAAGAAGCTGAGTCCGAGATACCTTGGACCATTTGAAATCCTGGAGCGTGTTGGCGAGGCGGCGTATAGATTAAAGCTGTCGACGGAGTTGAGTGGGCTGCATGATGTATTCCACGTATCGGTGTTGCGTAAGGCAGTTCAAGAGGCTTCGCAGATCATTGCAGACGATCAGGTACCGGTTGATTATGAGTTAACAACAAGGGTCAGACCAGTACGAATTGAAGATGTTGCAGTCAAACGACTCCGCAACAAGGAGGTCAGAATGGTTAAAGTCCGTTGGGATAATTGCGGACGTGAGGAGCTTTCTTGGGAGCGAGAGCAAGCTATGTTGGAGGAATACCCCGAGTTATTCCACTCAGGTATCATTTAGCTTCTGTGTACCTTTGCTTAATTTCGGGACGAAATTCCTTAAGTGGGGGAGATTTGTAACGCCCCGAATTTTGTGTGCGAGTCGGTCGCGGAAAAAGAGTTTTTGGTGCCTGTAGGGGTACACGGCCTAGGACACGGGCGTGTCCAAGGCCGTGTCTGGCTGGTGATTTTTGGCCGTTTCCAACCCGAGAAGGACACGGCCAGGAACACGGCCGGATGACACGGGCGTGTCATCCGACACGGGCGTGTGCCAACCCGTGTCCCTACCCGTGTCCTGATGGGTCGTGTCCGTTGTCGTGGCGGTTATGCGTGACACGCCCACGAACACGGGCGTGTCGAGGAACCCGACACGGGCGTGTCAGGTCAGACACGGGCGTGTCTTGGCCCGTGTGCATTTCTCAGTTCGACGATCGTGCCTGGATCGAGGCACACGGCCTTGGACACGGCCGTGTGCCAAGCCGTGTGCGGCCCAGGTCTGGGGAATTTTGTGCAGATCCGAGCCGTTCATTTTCTTTAATTAGGATCCAATGGCCCAGATTAAATCCTGCTCTGTTAAGGCCGGGAATAGGGAGTTATTCCCTTATTTTCTCTCCAAAGTTCTCCCCTTCCAAAGTGAGAGAGGAGAGGAAGAAGAAGGAGGTTTCCGGCCGCTGGCGGAGCATCGGAGCACCGTTTCGAAATCGGAGAGCGGATCCGTGGAGGGAAGGTCATTGCGAAGAGTTCTAACCGCGTAGTTTTTCCATGGCGCCAAAACGGACTACAAGGGTAACGATTCTCAACTCGAGCGCTTGAATCTCTTTCTTTCTGCATAAGGAATCCCGCTCCCGCGAGTATGCGGTGAGTGCGTGGTGTTCCTTGGGGTTGACGGGAATAGTCCCCCTTGTGTTGCATGTAGAGCCCGGAATCGTAAGTACGGGCATAGGCATTGTGTGTGAAGCCTACCCGGACGTGTTTTGTCTGGATCGGTGATGTTGCATTTGATATGGTTTTGCCGGAGAAGACTCCGTGCTTTGGATTTTTCGGGTTTCCACGCGGTAGATTGCAGCAGGGATCCTTGAAGGTTAGCTTCAAGGCGCACCCGGAAAATTGAGCGGAAACGTGTTCTGCTAACTTGGCGGTCTGGGAACCGGCCTTGATCATAACTGGGTTATGAGATTGTTTTGGAAAATTTGGGATCCGAGAGAAGCTTGGCCCGCGCAAAGTTCCTTAAATTGGACATGCGGCGTGAGCAACGGGCAAGTGGAATTGGACCTAGGCTATGTGGTTCGGTGCGAGAGACCCGAAGACGGGGACTGGCCGTTGGCATAGTCGGAGCCTTAGACGGTGGTCAGAAAGGCTAAATGCTCACATGTTGTTGTCATCCTGGGGGTGGTGGTGAATGCACTGATGGGTCAGGGTTCACCATGA
This sequence comes from Platanthera guangdongensis, assembly GCA_039583875.1. Classification (NCBI taxonomy): domain Eukaryota; kingdom Viridiplantae; phylum Streptophyta; class Magnoliopsida; order Asparagales; family Orchidaceae; genus Platanthera; species Platanthera guangdongensis. The sequence continues at coordinate 151,459,068 of CM077160.1, read as the reverse complement.
ATGTGCCCTGAGTGCACGGGGTGTTTGGCCGTGCGAGCCTACACCTGTGGCGAATTGTTATTGCGCTATATATATATTGTTGGGCTAATGTTATGCAGGGAAAGAGCACCGCCGTCCCGAGTAAGGGGCGGGGTCGTTATAATTTGGTCGGCTTTTAGCTGACCGTTGCTTTATTTGCCACTGTGCGGTGGTATGTGCTTGCAGGTGCTGCGGAGCCGAGCGCCAAATAGCGGGCTGGAGCCCATGTTGCTGTGCTGGCCCTAGAAGGCCGTAGAATAGTTTTATTTATATATTTCATGTGTGGCCGGCCTGCGAGCCGATGTATGTAAAACACTATGTATGAAGTGAACATTTGTAAGGCCTTAAGGCCATGTACCTGTTTCTGTGTATTTGGGGTTTCATTCCTGTTGTTGTAGCTGTGGACATTCATATTGATGGAATTAATTTTGGATTCTTTCAACTTTAAAATCTTCCGCTAGAATGCTCTGTGATTAGGACGAGTAGTCTTAGTTGGTTGGTTTGATTATTCATTTAGTATCATTTCCGACTGTCTGTGGTATATGGCGTCGGGTTCCAGCTGGACCTTCTGTTATATGCCATGTGACAGATGGGGGTGTTACAAAATGTACCGCAAGAAGATGCAAGTTGGTCTGAACGAGCTCAAGCGTTTCATACGCATTGAGGACGAGAACAGGACGAAGCACGCACTGGATGCTGTTGACAAGCAGAAGGCTGCTGCCAACATGATTTCAAGCTCTAAGTGTGCTCCTCCCCCTCACAAGACCAAAACGTCTCGTAGTAGCCCCCAGGTTGCAGGACCGAGTAGACCCTCTAAGAAATTTAAGGGTAAATGTTTTAACTGTAACAAGTGGGGACACTGTGTATCCAACTGCAAGTTACCTAGGAAGGAAAGAACTAAAGCACCACAAGAAGGTAACCAGACCCATCTGGTTAGTCAAGCAGAGCCATCCGACTTTGTTGCTATGGTCGGACACGAGCAGGCCAGCACGGAGTGGTTCTTGGATTTTGGGGCAACGTACCACGTTTGCAACAATGCTAATCTTTTGACAGAGCTGAAGAATGCAAACGAATTAGTGACTGTAGCAGATGGAGGAATAGCTGACGTATTAAAGGTGGGGAACGCAACTCTGATGTTCTCCTCAAGTAAGTCTTTAATTTTAAAGAACGTAAAATTTATTTCTTCTTTATCTGTTAACTTAGTGTCTATTAGTTTATTGTGTGATGCTGACATGTCAGTTAACTTCTATAGCGGTAGAGTGACTCTGTCAGTCAAATCTCACTACTTTGGATGTGCTTACGTCCAAAATAGGATGTACCGTCTGAGTCTAGCAAATGAGGTACTACAACAAGTTCAATTAAATTTAGTTAGCCCTAGGACTATATATGAGAAACTAGGACAAGTAAACTACAGGAAAATGTTCAAAGTAGCTAGAACTCACAAGATCACTTTAGACACTAAGTCTTCTTTTGGAAAATGTGAAGTGTGTGCTCAGACTAAGATCACTAGGAAATCTTTTGACACGGTTACTCGGAGCACAACACCTCTTGAGCTTATACATTACGATATTTGTGACTTTAAGAGTTTTGTCACTAGAGGTGGAAGGAAGTATATGATCACGTTCATAGATGACTGCACAAGGTTTTGTCATATTTCGTTGCTTAAAACTAAAGACGAAGCATTTGAAAAGTTTTGCCTTTTCAAAACCAGGGTAGAAAACCAAATAAACATGAAAATAAAGAGATTTAGGTGTGATAGAGGAGGAGAATATATGTCCAGTGAGTTCAGATGCTTCCTTGCTTCACAGGGCATCATAGCAGAAACCACTGCTCCTTTCTCCCCCCAATCTAACGACATAGTCGAGCGCAAGAATAGAACGTTAACAGAGATGTTGAACTTTATGCTGCTCACTGCAGGCATGCCTTCCGCTTATTGGGGAGAAGCAGTCTTGACTGCGAATCACATTCTGAATAAAGTTCATCATGCTAAGTTAGAGGTTACACCCTACGAGCTTTGGTTTAAGAGACCCTCGTCTTTAACTAGACTTAAGACCTGGGGCTGTATAGTCTATGTCAGGGTTCCTGACCCTAGACGGTCTAAGGTTAGACCTAGGACCAATACATGTGTCTACTTAGGTTGTGCTGAAGATAGTGCTGCAGATAGGTTCCTTGATATTTCTAATAATATCATAATAGAATCTAGGGATGCAGTGTTCTTCGAGGATAAATTCCTCAAAGAGAAGAACTTAACAATCCCAGGTATGCAAGCAACTATTACTGAGAAAGATCCTGAATCAGTACCGAGTACCTCCTATTCCGTTCCGGTAGATAACTCTGGCCTAGAGTCTAGGAGGACTTCAGTGAGAGAGAGAACCCCCAGAACCTTCGGTAGTTTCCACTAGTGGATTCCTCTTCACATTAGGAGGAGCAGCTGTAGCCTGGAAGTCCAAGAGACAGTCATGCATTGCACTCTCATCTATGAAATCCAAACTCTATGCTCTAGCTTCAGCTAGTGAAGAGGAAGAGTGGATAAGAGATTTGGTGATGGACATTCCACTATCGAGCCTGAAACTGAGTTCTGTTGTAGTTTACTGCGACAATCAGGCTACTAAAATGATTGCCACGAACACTTTGTTTAATGACAAAAGAAGACAACTTAGGATGAAACAGGCCTGGTTGACCTCTCTCACAAGTCAATGGATTATGACCCTGGTTGATGTGAGATCAAAAGATAATGTTGCAGACGCCCTTACTAAAGGATTAAATAGAGCTCTCACAATCAAAACATCGGGGGAAATGAGATTAAAGTTCATAGAAATATGAAACTTTCCTCCAACGTTTATGTTTCGATACGTACGAGCCTATAGTTGTCAACATTCAAGCATCTAAATATTAACAGACTGAAAACCCCAAATAATTTCTTGATGAAAACCCAAGATGGTTGGATGCTGGTTATTCCACTTTTGATAACCTAACGTCCTTACATTGTAAGTTGATTCAAGAGTTATTCAACTGGGAATTGAAAGTCGTTGTAAATGTTAATCTAAACATTATTGGTCACAGCACATTATTCCACATTCGATAATGTTGCACGTGATGTGTGCCCACATATGTTGGTGAGACATATAGTGATCAGTAATGAGTAAGGTAACATGACTAGTCCTATTTAGACTGGATGAGATGCTGACAGAGTTAATTCACCGTTGCTAGAAGTGCTAAGCTCATTTAGTAAGAGCTAGTTTACTTTAAATATTACTGCATATGTTTATGAATTCATAGAGTCCGACTTATGAAATTTCTTGCAGGCTACGATGGAGATTATGGAGGAGCTGTAGACCTGGACATGGATGATGATGATCTACTAGATGAGTAGAATCATCAAATGTTAAATTCATGTCTTTGTTTGGTTTTGTTTTGTAATAATTATTCAGACTAAGTTTTGAGATAACATCTGTGTGATGGTTTGCCGTTTAGGCAAAACCTTTATTTTGATTTATTAGTATGATCTGTCCTGATTGTTTTGCTTTGTTTGAATTATTATTTTGTCTACACTCCAGCACCCTGAAACGTCACGGGTTCCGTCCCCCCCCCCCCCCCCCCCCCCCCCCCGCGACTCTGTAATGCTCCATCACGGGTTTTTTTCCTGGTGACTCAAGTCTAAAATTTTGATATTATTATTATGATTTTTATTATATTATTACTATATTATATTATGATTATTATGTTATAGTATTATATTACTATCATCTTCGAACGGGCTCCGTCCATTCTCGATGCGTCGCTGCGGGCTTGGCCCGCAACCAAGCGGGCTTCGCCCGCTTGACAACGACATGGATCGTGAGCGGCAACAGGCGTCGTGGACTGCAATATTGGTCGTGAGTGTGACATTTGTCTTGGGTGGCGACATTGGTCGTGGGCGGCGATATTGTTCGTGGGAGGCGATATTGTTCGTGGGCGGCGACATTGTTCGTGGGCGGCAACATTGTTTGTGGGCGGCGACATTGTTCATGGGCAGCAACAATGATTGGGGGCGGTGACAATGTGCCGGCGCGGCGACATTGTGTAGGGGTGGTGGCATTTTTTGGGGGACGACAACATTGTTCGGGAGGGGTGACGTTGTCCTTTCCTACACGCAACACTTCAACCTCACCATCATAGGTCTTTGATAAAAAACATTAATTTTTAGAAGTAACAACAAAGAAATATGATTGTAACACATACATCTGCAAGTAAACACACATACATGCAAAGTTTATATTTGCACTTGCAATGAAAAAAGCTCAGAACAAAGTTCATACTTACAATGCAAAATATCTCAAAAGACAACACATTTCGCAGCATTGATTACAAATCCATAACCAAAATATCATAAGAGCATTTCGCAATGAAAAAATCCATGAGCACGTGAGATGTATATAACAACATCATTGATTTCAAGTATGAATTCAAAAAATTAAAACTTCAAAAAACCCAAAAAAAACCCATCAAAATCTCGCAGTTGACCCCATTTCAAAATATTAGCATCTCCTTCTTATGCATCAATAGATTTCATTCAGTGACCTCGAGAGACTCTATTTCAATCAAAGATTTAAAGATAAATCATTAGTTAATAGTTTGAAATTTGTTAAAACAACAATATTTCAACCTTAACATATATTCCGTGTTAGGCGTTACCTTCTTATCATATCGAAAACAAAATTCCACTCTTCTCTAGCATCCAAGCCTCTTGGCACTGGTGGGATAATTAGCCTAAAACCTTCAACCCTAGCATGCGGACCATCAGACCATCTTGTTGTACCCTCTTTGCAAACTTCATCGTAGTATTCATAATCGTTATCGGTGGCAGAAGTGATATTGCAATTTTTATCTATTGAGGCTGGCAGAGCTGAAAAACAAACGACAGTATTTAACATGTAATACAAATTTAAGTTATGTAAAATGCACGAAATTAGTCTTTGTAAAGTATGAAGCTCTTACATTGGACCGGGCCACCTCTGTTTTGCAATGACGCTGCTGCCTCAGATTGATTTTGGTTTGCCATCTGCATGCGTTTAAAATGAAGTAGGGATCCAAATTAGAATAGTAGCTCAAAATTAGGTCTGAATTAGGGCATCCTATGGCTTCTGGTGCAAAACAACAAAATATTTATCAAAATGATTAAACCATTCAAAGATTTGAGGAAAACAGGCAATACATTTCAAAGCAGTAAATATTCTGTTTTTGCCGAAATGTCACAATACGGTGAGAATTTTACAAATCATAAAAAAAGATAATAATACAATGATAATACGATAGTTTGACATACAAATTGTATTACAACCGAATTGGAAATCATTTCACAATCAACACCGATCACGACGTTTATTTTGCAAAAAAAATAATAATAATTTAACGGTTGATTGAAGTAGTTGTAGTGTTGTGAAAATAATGAGCAATCAACCTACGTTGGAGATACGTTGCATGTTGTCGTCTAAGTTGTGCAAATATTTCTTTGTAAACAACGTTCATTGTGTAAATGCCTTCATGACCAGCTATCTTGCTATTCTTTATCAGAATTTTGTTTTTTCACTGGACAATCCTCGTGATAAAGCTACGTACAACTGTCCATGACTGAACACATTATTTGGCAGATATACTCCCACATTTTTAATTGTTTGGCCTTGTGATTTATTAATCGTCAATGCGAAGCTTAGCCTCAATGGAAACTATTTACGCGTTAATTGAAATGGTAGTCTAATATCTTCAGCTGTCTTCAATGGTATCTGTGGCAAGAAGAACAAGTTTCCTTGAAAGTGCCCGGTTAAAATCTCTGCCTCTATTACATTTTTCGCAAACCGGCGACAAATAAGTCTTATTCCATTACATAGACCTATCTTTGGGTCAATATTTCTGATTAACATGATAGGAGCTCCGATTTTTAACTTTAGCTTATGAGGCGGTAAGTTACCCGGTGTTAATGAATTTAGAAATTCAGGTTGATACAAACCTCTCCTATCATCAACAACGGAATCATAAGAGTAGTATATAACTTCTTCGTCGGGGAATTGTAGAAGAGTGGTGTTGTTCAACATATTCACATGCTCATTTAGCGGCGTTAATAAAGCTTTGTTTTGAATATAGTTTTTATCGCCAACGTGCGATCCTAAATTTGGGAATGTAACATCGATTAAATCATTGATCGATTTCTCACATTCCCATGACATACTCATTGGATAAGGGATCCTAATCATATCATCTTGTATGGTCATCTCCAATCCATTTCCAACTCGGAGAAGACACTCAGAGAAGCTGTTATCATTTTTGGCTCGCATATTTTCTGTTAGAGTTAATATCTTGACATAACTCCATAAATGTGATTGAACGATGCTTGCATTAATTATCTGTGCTCTTGTTCCATTCACAACAACCGGTAGTACCTGACGAAAATCTCTTCCCATAATTAATATTTTCCCTCCGAATGGCTTGTCCACATCAGTAACATCACGAAATGAACGATCAACTGTCTCAAACGCCTTTCTATCAGCCATGGGTGCTTCATCCCAAATTATGGCCTTTGATTGTCTGATTACTTCTGCAAAGTCTGACTGTTTTTCAAAAGAGCAAAAAGATTTGTAATCCAATTTAATAGGTATTTGTAACTTTGAATGTGCAGTCCGGCCTCCCGGTAAAAGGGTAGCAGCAATACCAGAAGTAGCTGTAGCTATAATGATGCATCCTATTTTTCTAAAAGTGGCAAGAATTGCACGATACAGATATGTTTTTCCAGTTCCACCAGGCCCATCAACAAAAAAACACTCATGTGCTTTGTTCCTTATTGCCTCGCTGATCACATTGTAAGCATGTAACTGACCTTCATTGAGCAACGTTACTGCGTTAAGATCATCCTGTGTAATAGGTATTGATAATTCATATTCTATAAGACCAGATAGGTTATTGAAATCATTGAATGATTCATTGATGGGTGGTAAATCGAAGTCTTTAATAGAGTGTTTATGTTGCTTCAGGATATCATCGAGGTTATGAAGTAGTTTATTCATAATGTAGAACTCGTTGGTCGTGCTAGAACTTGGATAATCTTCGATCATGCTTGCATAATTTTTATCCCAAATACTTTTGACATCAGCTGGTTCACAAAAGATCAATATAGTAACAAACAGTCTTCTCAACGCGGATGACATTCTGAATACTCGAGCCTCATGCAGACATTCTCGAATACTGTTATCATTCTCAAGCAAACCATAATTCTGTGCAACATTCTTAAAAGTGACGCAGTGCGTGCCGTTGACAGTTAATAGTGCATTGAATGACTTTGGACCCGGTACGTGATTTAGAAGCATGCGCAAATAGTATTTTCGCTGTCAGCAAGCGGTACAGAATAAATTCTACCAATGACCATGCGATTTCTGATCCTTTTCCTCCAAATTTTATGTTGTTTGAACCATCGATAATATTTTGGAAAATCTCTATACAAATAGAGGTTTTGCTCTTGCTCTTGGCAATAAACACTAAAAAACTCGGTCAACATTATTTTTGAATTACGGTCATCCATTAATATCGATGAAATTGGTTGTTCACTATAAAATTGTATCTGATGTTTATTAGGTAGATGTATTTGTAATCGCTCTACCGATGGATATATTCGACTCATTTGGAACTTGAACGTTCTCCACAAAGATTCAGGTGGGCACAACCATCTGCGGTCAACATAATTGTTTATTTCATCTTGAGTAGCACCAGGACGAACTTCAAAAGAGACATGATCGGGTCCTTTATATACGTATTTGTATAAATATTTAATGTTATTGATACTGCTGCATATCTCAACATTTAGATGACAATCATATTTTAAAAGCAACCATGGATTATATGGAACAACCCATCTATTATCCACAATAAAAGCTATATTTCTGCATATAGTAATGTTTCTGTTATCATTCCTTCTTCAATACACCGGGTAAGCATCATTCCCTTGTACTGTCGCATCTGCATACTGCTTAGGAAAACTTTTATTACAGATATGGTTTTTCATACATTGTGCATTTGGTTTGTAAGGTCTACATGGCCCGTGAATCATGTGTTTTATCATGGACTCGTACAATGCAGGTTCCTGGTCTCTATAAGGTATCTCCGCTCGTACAACTGAATCGTACTCATCAGGGGAGGTTAATTTGTCTGCCAAATCCAATAACACCAACATGTGAACATGTGGTAATCCCCTTTTTTGAAATTCAATGACATGGACATGTCTGACTACCTTTCCTAGCACGCCTCTGTGGAATATATCTTTCTTGAGCTCTTCATATTTAGAACGAAATATCCTAGTTAGGAGATCTAGACAGTCATACGGAGCTTGTCCTTCCATGAGCTCATCCTTAATCTCCTTCCATCCTGGATTGCATGTCATGGTTATAAACAAATCTGGCTTGCCGTTGTGCTGAACAATTGTCATAGCATCTTGATATCGCTGATACATATCTCTTGGGCTGCCATTAAATGAAGAGGGTAGGATGGTTCTTTTTCTGACATTACCTAAATTGAAATAACACGCAAAAATTAATATATAATAATGAGATTATATATATTTTTTTTAATAAAAAGTGAGTTTATCAAACCAGCTTTATTTTCGTCTGCATTAAAACAATCTTGCAACCCTAAATATAGTTTTGCGTGCAAGTCACTTTGACGTGACCTAATAAATCGCAATTTTTGAGTTTCTATTTTTACATAGTTATCGACCACATATTGTTGTAGTAACCTTCCGCTGCGCAGTAATATCGAATTGGAAGCATCTCGAATCTTGAAAAAAAAAATAGTTAGAAGACAATTAGAGAAAACGTAAAACGTGACATCTCTAAAATGTGTAAAATAAGTGGTCATTACTTGAAGCATGTATGAATAGTAATCACAGCATGTGATTTTTGAGTTTCTCAGTGAATGTAAATTGCTAGACCAGCCAAACGTCCCTAACGGTAATAATAAAGGGTATTGAAGTGGGTCGTAGTAGCCAGAGTATTCTTGGACATTCTGAAGATATCCTCCAATCGTTTGAACAATGATATCTCTCTCTCGCATTTGATGTCCTTCTTCCTGCCCAACTAATATAGCTGCAACTTGAGAGGCCTAGTGTATTGATGTAGATTGGAAGGTCGTTCTTTTATAACCAACTTGCATTCATGCATGTTTGGTTGGCGCGATAGTTGTCGGAACCTCTGAACGAAGGGATTGAATATATCCAATATGCATGTTATTTTTTGTAGGAGCCCAACCCGAAGCTCATTATTTTCCTGTAAACGGTTTGTTGTCTCATGCTCGGTGTCGTAGATAAATAGTTGAAGGAAGCGCGGTCTTAGGCCATCATTTGGGATTAGGTTTCCGATGCGATGATATATGTATCCATGTGCCTGGAAGCTATAAATTCCTTGGTGAAATGGGGCTATCGTGTTGTCAAGCGTTACACCCAATGACGTAAAGGAGAAAACATGATTATATGCACGCAGATGTTGCCTGAAATGTTGACCTTCCTCAGACTGATCGGTGTAGAGTTTGAGCAATTCTGTAGGTGCTGGGATTTCTGGTATTGATATTCTTCCATTATTATAACACAATGAGTTGGTCTCTCGTTGAAATAGTCTAGCACAACAGTGAGGACAGGTTGTCGGTGAGTGTAGTTCAAAGCGTGTTTCAGCATGCGTTGGATAAAAATTTTTAGCCCAATTACGTTGAATATACGTCCTTGTGGTTGCATTATCATTTTCTTCATCGTCTTCTTCAGCACTATCATTTTCTACGTCAGAACCATCATTGTAGATTGGTGGAGTGGCTGGGGTGAAGTATTTCAACATATTAGTAATTATTTAGAAGTACAAATACATGAAGGATGACCGTTCCCAGAGATAGTTTAGCGTACCGTGAGCGATTGTTGTAGCCCGCGTGGATGTTGAACTTTCGCCCATTTCTAAAGTTGAATGTGTGTTCATAACATTAGGCATTGTTCTTTGTTGATCTTCACGAACATGGCGTTGTCCTCGTCTTCGGGTATTTTCGGCGGCACGTTGTTGAACAGTCATATTGCTTCTCCGTATGCGCGTAGAATTGCGGTGCAATAAGCGAGTCCGACTTTCTAGTAGTTGTGTGATAGCGAAGCAGTTACATTCACGTGCATGAGATATTGTGTCTAGGGATACTTCAAAATTTGTTAGGTAATACCTGGAGTAAGTAGATTTTGAAGCAGTTCTTGGCTTGTAATTGTTGGAGTTACTGCTGTCGTTGTCGTTGAACACTCGCCTATTTGAAAAATTGAATGCATGGTCACATCGTTGGTCGTGTTATTGTTTGCGCTTCTTTACAATGTTGATTTGCTCGTCTTTTGCCATTTTCTTCAGCACGTTGTTGATCAGTCATATTATTTCTTCGTACGCGGGTAGATTCGTGGTGCAGTAAGCGTGTACGACTATCTGGTAATTGTACATATGTTTAATGTGGCGCATTCAAACGATACTATTACGTTCATGAAGTTTATAAAATTATGCAGGTAGTACCTGGAGTCAAGAGATTTTGAAGTAATTCTTGACTTCTTGTGTCCTCCATGTTGAAGAGTAATGTGTTCTGATTGTTGAAGAGTAATGTTTGAGCGATCAATCACTGGACTCTATACGCAAACATATTTATTGTTGATTTGTTTCAACAGAATAGTGGAAACACACATTCTAGCATGCTGCGCTACGTAAATCAAATATATAACAATATGTATATATGTACACACAGACACGCAAATGAGACAATCATACAGTTTCATAAATTCATGACAAAAAAGACTCCACTAAATATACAATTGAATGAAAACAAATGAATAACAACAAATATGTTCCGATGGATACGGAATTCAAATTTTCAAATGCGCTCTAAGAGTTTAAGAAAAATTGTACCTATAGAGTTTACAAATGTTCTGCACTTTGATTTAGTATAGTTTTAAAATTGTTTACTTACATTTCTGTATAGATCAATCATACAAAAAACTCAACATCTGCAACACTTTATAAACACGATTGCAATAGTGAGGCTGTTAGCACCACATATATTTAATTTAAATTTCTTCATGTAGAACTTACTAATAATATACAGAGAGAAGGATAAGTCCAAAGGCAAGAATCTAATGTCTCTTTCACAAAATTTCTACCAGTTCACAAAATTATGCCCAAACATAGAAGGTTTCCTCCAAAATGATTCGAGGTTAAAGCAAAAAATCCCAATATCTCGCTTAAATCAGGTGAGAAGAAGACAGAGTAAAAGAAAACAGAGCAGAATTTTCAATAATTCCGCATAATTTCCAAAAAATTGTATGTTGTATGTTGTGTGATTTCTACTAAATAAATAGAAAAACTATAAACTTATTGTACGTCCACACCGCCTCTATCAACACGAACACTGCTTGGAACTTTCTCTTTCTAGGAGTAGTGAGAAACATAAAGTGAGCATTTGTATTGTTTCTTGAAAACAATAGAACTTGCAAGGCAAAGAACATGAAGCTTTAGGAAAATCTATTTATATTTTTAAATTTTGCTTTGAGCTATGAGATTTTGGAATTGAGATTTAGAAAAATCTATTCTTGAAAACAATAGCATTCAGCTTTAGCACAACCTAATTGGCGGCAACGGGATTTATGTTTTATATTTTGTTATCTTTTTTATGTTTTGAAATGTACATGGCCAAGAGATTTTTGGTATTGAAGCAACGAAAAAAAAATCAAATGTCCATTTTAGTCTTTATTTATCAATTTGAGTTGCCTATAAGATTTTGGGTGCACACATAATATTGATATGCTCCAATGCGGAAGATAACCCGAAGGGATGAAAGCCCTAAGTTGTATCGATTTCTTCATCAGTTTTTGAATGACCAAATTGTCATTTTATAAAACCATATAACTCAAAAAAGACCATTCGTAAATAGCTATAACTCAACTCAACTACCGCAGCCATAAAACTGTATGGTAAAAGAGTTGTATGGTAATATTAAAAAGCTATTAAAAATCAACTCCCGCCGCCATGGAATAGCTAAAACAGGGAATGCATAACATATAGCCCGTCTGGATTAACTCAACCTGTAATAAGCTAAAACTGAATGCATAACAGCAGTCTTAACTTAGAAACACATACAAAACTTTCTGGGATTATAAATAGGAATGTAAACTAAATCTCAGTTTTAGAACAATTTAACTGGAAACGTTTTGGGCAAAAGATCAAAGCATAAAAAGCCCTAAGTTGTATCCATTTCTTCATCAGTTTTTGAATGGCCAAATTTTCAGTTTTATAAAACCATATAACTCAAAAAGACCATTCGTAAACAGCTATAACTCAACTCAACACCCGCGGCCATAAAACTGTATGGTAGAAGAGTTGTATGGTAATATCAAAAAGCTATTAGAAGAGATGAAATTTATCAGCAGCTATAACTCAACTCCCGCCGCCCTGTAATAGCTAAAACAGGGAATACATAACATATAGCCCGTCTGGATTAAATCAACATGTAATAAGCTAAAACTGAATGCATAACAACAGCTAAAATAGGGGATCTTAACTTAGAAACACATAAAAAACTTTCTGGGATCATAAATACGAATGTAAACTAAATCTCAGTTTTAGAACAATTTAACTGATAAGCTAAAACTGAATGCATAACAGCAGCTAAAACAGGGGATCTTAACTTAGAAATACATACAAAACTTTCTAGGATCATAAATACGAATGTAAACTAAATCTTAGTTTTAGAACAATTTAACTGGAAACTTTCTGGGAAAGAGATCAAAGCATAAAACTGAAAAAAAGGCGATATTCAGAAAAAAAAAGGAATAGAAAACAGGGGATCAAGTTAGCACGACGATGGAGCAAGTTAGCGTCGAAGCGGAGGAAGATCTCCGGCACCACCGTGTGACAGCAGGGTTCAGCCGCGGTTATACCCTAGGCGTTTGTGGGATCCAGAGCAAAAGAAATAGAAAATAGTTGCTCCAGGCGTGGTTATGCCGTAGGCGACTGCGGGATTCAGAGGAAAAGAAACCGAAAACAGGGGATCAAGTTAGCAGGATGATGGAGGAGAGAAAACCCATAGAAGACTGAAGCCTAGGTGAGAAGAATTACAGTAGAGGCGGAGAAAGATCGCTAGCAAGAGTTCCGTGCAGGAGGGGAAGCGGCAGGGGGAAAGAGTTCTGATGCGGCTGGAGGAAGACTTCTGAAGCGGGAGCGTGTTGAGGAGTTAAAGGCGTTGAGGCATGTTGCCGTAGGGGAGGGGAAAAGCCTCCGGCGTGCTGCTTTCGGCGGACATGACGGGAGAGAAGACGGGGACGTGCAGGACGGGGACGTGCGGGACAGGGATTTGAACTGCGGGATTTGCTGGATTTAAGCCAGTATATCGATATCCGGCCAAAAGCAGCACGCCGGATTTAAGCGAGGATTTGAACAGTGACAAGAGTTTGCGTGCTTCTCCCAATCCAACGGTGACTATCCTTTGAAGGATATCAGATCTAACGGCTGAAATGAAAAGCTTGGTGTGCTTTTGAAATAGGTATATTGTTTTATATAATAAAGATATAACAAAAAAATGGCGAGCCATGCTAAGACATTTGAAGAACAGCTCATTTACAGTATATTATTATTATTATTATTATTAAATTTATAATAAATATTAATTATAATAAATATTAAATATATAACAAAAACATCACTGCTGTTTTACCAAACTGTTTCTTTATCTACCGTTGTTTTCCTAAACTATTTTTTTATTCTAAACAGCTCTGTCACAGCTGTTTTACCAAACTGTTTCTCCATTCTGAACAGCTTCATTCCCACAGCTTCATTCCCACAACTCCATTCTCACAACTCCTTTTTCACTGCCACCGCTGAAACAAACTGACCATATATCTTTGTATCTGCAAAAGATAGGTCTTGAATCTGGCCGTTAAAATCAAGATCTTATCATGATCATACGGTAAATACACATCTCGCAACCTATGTGAGGTGTGTTACTCGTACCAAATTTGGACTCGGAAGGTAGAGTGTCTTGGTGCGTGAATAGATATTTTTTTGTTGTTGGGGCCCACTTCTTTTTCCCTCCATTGTGAAAAAAAAATTGCTTTAGCTCGGAACCCTCCTTCAACTCCCGGCGGTACTGAGCTTTAGCTTGCTAGACTCTCAACTATGTCGAAGCTTCCTCACCATTTCAGCCATCAGTGTGCTTGTTCAGTTTCTGACATGGTTTGTAACCTGGCGAGGTTTTGTAACTCAAGCAAGCTTTATATAGCTCACTGCTCCTATAATCTGTTTGTGCTGCTTTGTTGGCGAGTACATGGAAGTAGTCGCATTTTAATCATTATTCTAACTCATGAAGTTGGGTTTATTTAGTCAACTAAGTTTTTCTTGGCAATTTGCTTCAGATAATTGCATCAAAATGTCAACTGTTAGAGCAATAAGTACACATGCCTCGGACAATGTTACTGAGGGAACCGACAATGTAAGCTAGTTTTTTTTTTGTTTCAGCTCATTCATCCTTTTTTGTCCTGAAACACTGCTTTATCCTCTTGTTTAGCTCAACTTCTTGCCTTTTATTTTTCAACTACATTTAGTATGAAAATTTTAATAATTTTTAAAATGAACTACATTTTATTCTTTATTTACAGTTCGATTTTAGTTAAGAGTATACTAACCCATCATACGATTTTTTTCAGGTCAAAAAACATGTGTTTTCAATTGTGCATTCAGAGGATAAGGCGTATGTTACGTATTGTAGTATGCTCATAGCACTTGTTTCAGTGTTTGGAAACAACATTTGACTTACTGGACGCACGCAAGTATTATAAAATATCAAGAATATAGCTATGCCAAAGCTAGTATGAAGAATGTGAAACTGTCACAAAAATGTACTGCAAGTTGGAAACATGCATTGAATGTCTTGCCTGTATATATATATTATCGCTTACAAAGATGGTAGTAATTGGACAGTTACAAAGTTCGTCGAGTAGCACAAGCATCCACTAGTAACGGGGAAAGAGAAGCATTTACTGAGATATCATCGCAGTATTTCAAACATGCATGGTAGCCCTATTAAGAATTTGACAGATGCATGAGTTAAAACAGTTCATGCATACAAATTTCTATCTAATGAATTGGTGGGGTTGAGAATGTTGGGTTCTCTAAAACCAATGCCTACAACCTTGTGTAGCTGGAAAGAAATGCATTAATAAAAATGGTGACTTTATTAGTTTGCTGAAGATACTACATGTGAAATAATTGGAGGACATGTTCTCATAGGATGTTCAAACCGATGAGTTAAATATACTGACAAATTTCTTTTGGATGGATGGACATATCAAAATATATTATGACTGTAAAGGTGACGTCATTATTTTTGACACAACATACTAGCTGAATAAGTCTAATTTGGCTTCTGCGTCATTTATTGCGGTCAATAAACAATGGCAGAATATATTTGTCGGCGATGCTTTCATTGATGATGTAACTATTGATTCGTTTAGTTGGGTCTTCACGTACCAAGACTAGACCATGACTGTTGCTATTGAAAAAATATTTACAAGGACTTATCACCGCTTATGTCAATGACATATCTCTAAGAAAGCCCCTTCAAAAGTATCATGCTGCGATATTTCTGGCGGAGAGGCGGAGAGATTTTCGACGGAGACATACACGACGCACCATCTCCAAACTTCGTCTTCTTCTTTTTTCCAATGGACAAGCTGTTGTGAAAACAGGCTATTGAGAGAATAAACATGATAAGGGATGCAAGTATAATAGCGTGAAGCTACCGATATCTCTGATGGTTACGCCAAGGAGGGATTGCTGTGATATTTTTGGCGGAGAGGGAAACGCTAGGGCATCGAACTTTGAAAAATGTCATTTTTGAAAAATAACATTTGTTACCTCACTCGTCAAGGGCTAGTGGTTTACCTGTATTTGAACTTTCCATGATAGCTTTTAGATCAAAATTTCACTTTTTTTGTTTGGGCGTTCATGGCCGCTAAAGCTTGATTGCATATGCATGACTATAATGACATTCTATTATAAAATGTCATTTTTTGAAAAATAACATTCGTTACCTCACTCGTCTAGGACTGGTGGTTTACTTGTATTTGAAATTTCCATGATAGTTTTTTAGATCAAAATTTCACTTTTTTGTTTGGGCGTCAAGATCGTTGAAGCTTGACTGCATATGCATGACTATAATGACATTCTGTTATAAAATGTCATTTTTAAAATAACATTCATTACCTCACTCGTTTCGGGCTGATGGTTTACCTGTATTTGAAATTCACATGATAGTTTTTTGTTCAAAATTTAACAGTTTTGTTTGGGCGTTCATTGTAATGCCCCTGATTTTCCGACAATTATTTAATCTTCTTGGTGACGTCATAATAACGTAAGGGCGTTACGTTAACGAAGAGTTGACGGCGCATCGCCGTTAGTACGCTTTCGCGTCTGTTCGGTCGAGTCGGCCAAATTCGTGGATCTTTGTCGAAAATGAAAAAATTCACGTTAGGAAATTAAATTAATTAATTTTTGACATGCTCGTCAAGTTTCGTCGCGATCCAAGCGATATTCAAGTCTCGACGAATTTCCGAAGTTTTGTAGAATTTATGTTCGTCGTAGTCTTTGAAAATTTATATCTCGAGAACGACACATCGGATTTTGGTTTTGTCTTTGTCGTTGGACTTGTAGCGTCAGTATTCGCCGACGGTGCGAATTTCATTTAATTCGGTACGCGTTGTGCACCTTCATCCCCGGAACATTACCTTAGTTATTGGTCGGTGCGTGTTGGGGTTTCTCCCTCGGCATGGTGCATTTTGGCTGTGTTTGTACGCGTTGTGGACTTTTTTTCCCGGAACAGTACTCTTTCCTGTTGAGCTGATCAGTCTCATTTAAAATGATGAATAACATGAATAATAAAGAAAGATGAATGTTTGAACTGATGTTTGACCCTCTGTTCTGTCAAGTTGTTGTGATTAGCTTTTCTTGCTCAGCTAGATTTACTGTTTTGTTTTTGTTGCTCTTCTACTGATCTTTTGTTGCAGTCGTCTTGTAGATTTTCATTCACCTTGAGGTTTGTTTGGTCTACCTTTACTTTTTGCACCACTTATAACTTGCTTCTGAGGTGTTCTTCTTTGGAATGTCTCAGGTCCAGAGCAGTAGCAGGTTTAGCTAACAGAGTTGTGCTTCTGGTGCTGCGAGTTGCTACGGCCGTTTGTTTCCACCTCAGAGCATTGAGGTAGTTGTCTTTGTTTAGACTTGTCAGCTTTTCCTATGGGTTCGTGTCAGTTGTTGGCGCCCATAGTCTTAGACTTTTCTGTGTTAGACTACTTGTTGTTTATACTGCGGTTACTTTTGATAGTTTGATATTTGCTCTTTAGAAAGGATTTATGTTAGTATGCATATAGTTACTTTCAAGTTTACAAAACTACATTCTGGAATGTTGACATGACATAACTTTTTAACTGCAAAACTTACTACTTTTAAGCGCTATAAAAGTCTTTTTATTTATTTATATTAAATGTAGAATTCACATCATCATCACATTATGCTAGACTTTCATTCTCATATAGGATTATAAATGAATCAAACTAAGTATTTTTTGTTGCGTAAACTTATATATTTTCTCACCTATGGACTAGTGATCTACCCGACTGAGGGACACGGTCAGTAAACTCAAAGAACTTATATGTGTTTTTAAACTTAATTTTATAAGTCTTTTTACATAAAGTAAATGCGAGGACTTGGTTGCATGAACGTCTGTAGTTGTCCCCTACACGGCATGGCATCACGTCTCATATTTTCTCTTACTCTGATGTATTATTTAAATATGGAGAAAATGCGGGTTGTGACATTCATGGTCGCTAAAACTTGACTGCATATTGATAAGTTCTCAAAAGAAAGTTATCTAGCCCATTTTTGGACTTAATATTTGTCATAGATGCAAAAAATGTGTTTAAATGAAATATAAATGAAAGTAAATTCATATTTATTAAATTTGTGTCTAATTCGGTATTTTTTCAATGTGTTATTGCTAGAAATACTGAAAAAATCTGCTTGGGAAAACAAATCTGCTCAAATATCATGACCTGAAAAAAAAGGTTACAACCTTCAGGAAAAAAAGTTGCAACAACCTGGACAAATTTTATATTTTAAAATTCAAAAAAATTAAAGCGTCATTTGCAAAAATAGAAGGAGGCATTTTTTGGGCAAGGACTGTACGTTTTTAAAGGGGAATTATTCTGGAGTGAAGAGGATCTTTGGATAATGGGAAATTCTAAATCCTTGAAAAGGAAGAGCTAGGGCCCACAGAATCTTGGAAGAAGGAACTTTTTGGCGTAAACGGAGAGCGAATCCCTGTAATTTTCTGAATTTCTATCATCATGTGTTGTAAGATCTTTCTAATTCCGTGATTTTCTCTGTCGCCATGAACTAATTTTCTCAATCTTATATTGTGAGAGTACTATGTCTTGATGTGATGATGATATTTTTATTTCTCTTTATGATTGTGTGTTGAATGATCATTATTGAATGTATGATCTTTATTTTGGAACTTTTGATCATGGTTTTGTCTATTTACTATACTCCATAATTCGAGAAATGAGTTGCGTTAGTGCGTCATAAATTTGATATAACTTTCAAAGGGAGAAATAGATTTCTTCTTGGTGTTAGCAACATAGACTTTTTTTCTTTATACGGTTCTTTATTTCATTTGAGTTAGAGATGACAAGAGAAATAAGAGATTATGGATTTTGAATATCGAGAGATGCAGATTTCTATTCTAAAATTATTGCAAGACATTTCACCACGCATTTTCATAAAGTTACATTCATAGATTCATCACACTAGACATATGAAATCACAATACAAGATTATTTTTCCAAATTGATAAAAAGGTATTGCTCCAAGGATCTGTAGTTTATTTTAATTAGGAGTTTTCATTTATAGTTTTTCATATTTTAAAATCATCGTTACGATTTACTTAGATTTAAAGAAAAGACACAGCCGGTATTTGCAAACATTTAATTCAACACCTATTTGTGCGAACGATCTTTACTCATTTATTATTACTTGACCTGACACATGCACTTGCGTTTAAAATACACAACTATTTTCGGGCATATCACATATGCATGACTATAATGACATTTTGACATAAAATGTCATTTTTGAAAAATATCATTTGTTACTTCACTCGTCTAGGCCAGGTTGGTGGTTTATCTGTATTTGAAATTTTCTTGATACCTTTTTAGATCGAAATTTCACATTTTTGTTTGGGCTTTCATAGACACTAAAGCTTGACTGATTATGCATGACTATAATGGCATTCTGATATAAAATGTTATTTTTGAAAAATAACATTCGTTATCTCACTTGTCTAAGGCTAGTGGTTTACCTGTATTTGAAATTTCCATGATAGCTTTTTGGATCAAAATCTCAATGTTTTTTTGTTAATTTGGGTGTTTATGGCCTCTAAAGCTCCACTCCATATGCATGACTATAATGACATTCTGATATAAAATATCATTTTTTTAAAAATAGCATTCATTACATTTTCATAACTATGTTCACAACCGCCACCACACATTAAAACTCTTATTTGAACAACAAACATTAACGCACTCAATAACCGATTTAAAGTTCGAACAATGGCACCACTAACTTCAACTAAATTTCGCGCAATAGTCGATTGAACATAGAAACGAATTAAAATTGAGATAGCATGGAAATCATAGATTGGCGCGGCCTGCATAAGGCTTGGAGAGGATGTTCTTTGGGCAAGCTGAGGCCGGAGCCTTCCTTCATGTCTACGTCTTCCGACTCAACTCTTCTCCACTCGAAACACTGAACCAGTGTTCCCAGCACTAACCCCACCTCCATCATGGCAAGCGCTTCACCGGGACACCTCCTCCTCCCCATTCCGAATGGGAAAATCTTGCTCCTTTTGAGTTTGGAATCCTCGGTGAATCTTTCGGGGAGAAATTTTGTCGGCTCGGACCATATCTCAGGGTCCCTCTGAATTGCATAAACGTTTATCAATACCATCGTCCCGCCGGGTATAGTGCAACCCCCCACCTTGCACTCTTTCACGGATTCATGAGGCACCAAAAGAGGGCCGGCGGGATACATTCGTAGCGTTTCGCTGATGACATTTTTGAGGTATGGGAGTTTGGGGAGATCTGATTCCTCGAGCAAACGACCGCACCCCACTCTGTCATCAATCTCGTGCATAAGTTTATCTAGTTTTTCAGGGTTGTTGAGTAGGAGTGAGACTGCCCATTCAATAGTTATTGATGAAGTGTGTGTCCCGGCTGGTAATAGACTCTGCAAGAGAGATAGATTCCTAATGTTTTCGAAAGATGCAACTGTGACATTAATTTATAATTATTAATACTTTATATAAAAAAATTACCGAAACAAGGGACTTGATGAAGAGGTCGGTGTACTGCTCGGGCTGACTTTCTTGCAGCGAGAGTAATGACTCTATTAGGGTTTTATTTTTTCTTTTCTCATACAGTATTGAATGCTCTGCTTCTTCTTCTTCTGCTGCTGCTGATGCTTTTCTCATCTTCCTCTGCTCGTTGATCAGAGTCTGCGTGAGTTGATCCGTGTTATTGTGGATTCGAGCAAGCTTTCTCTCAACTCCTATCCGTGCAATCCAGCCAAGCGGCCAAGGAAGGAAGTCGCCGATGTTAGAAGCGCCGGCAAGAGCAAATCCCTCCTCCACCATCTCCTCAAACTGCCGGGACACCGCATCATCTGGCTCTCCTCCGTAGTACCGCTTTCCGACCATCATCATCATAATCACGTTCAAGGCCAGGCCGAAAAGCCTCGACCTGAGCTGCACAGTTTTGAATTCATGGTCAGGGGATGATGTGTCGTGGAAGAGACGGCGGGCAAGCGTGCGTGCTTCGGCCGCCCGGACGTCGGCGAAGAAGGATAGGCGGTGGACAGAGAGGACTTGGATGGTGGAGACGCGGCGCATTTCGCGCCACCCTGGCCCGTAGGCGGCGGAGGCCATGATGGTGTAGTTGTAAGATGAGGTGCGGGAGGAGGGAAATTTAGGGCGGTTCGCGAGGGCGAGGTCGTTGGTGGTGAGGCACTCGTCGGCGAGGGGGGCGGAGGAGATGACGACGGCGGGGCGGGAGCCGAAGCGGAGGAGAAGGAGAGGGCCGTGGAGGGATGTCATGGCTGAGAGGGATTGGTGGAGGGGTTTCTTGAGGATTAGGGGTAGATGGCCAATGAAGGGAAGGGAAGGTGGGCTTGGCGGGAGATTATTCTTCATGTTGTTGCTGCTGTGGTTGTTGTAGAAGATGAAGAAGAGTTTGATCATGAGGTGGGCAAGTGAGAGGAGGAGGAGGAGAACTAAGCCGGTGAAGATGCTTATGCTGTCCATCGCCGCCGCTGAACGGGATACTTTGCTAGGACTGTAGTTTGTTGGATCCAAATGTGAATTTTATTGCTTAGCTGGCAACCTATTTTATACATGCATGAAGGCTGAAGCAGCCATTAAATAAATCAATATTTATTTATTTATTTATTCTTTCAACAAAAAAATTTATTTTTAAAATTTTAAAAAACATAATTTGACATGTGCAGACTGCTGGATCATGGGTTTAGGACTTAAGGTCCAATAAACGAAAATATCGGAATTCACAAATTTAATCCCTTTGCAGTTTTAAACGTGCGGAAAATGAAATAAAGAAAAAAAAATGAAATGGTTAAAAATTTTCCAGCTTTAAGAAAAATAAAATAAAGCTCTGTCACTGAAGGAGAAAATTGTATCGGGAACTTCTCCATTTTTGATGAAATGAAGGGAATTCATTTCTTCATCCTATGAACAAGACAATTCTGCAAGGACAGGAGTATATAGCAAGAGTTAAAGAATTCTCTGAACCGGAAAAAGCCCCCCAAATGATGTAAATTTGGGTCTATTTATAGATTTTTAAAGGGACGGTCCGGTAATTTTGCCTGATAACTACCGGACCAGTCAATAGAAGCGCTCGGATTCGAGCACGTAGATCGCCATTTTTGGAAATTGACGATCCTACCCCAGACCGAAAGAGGGTCAGGGGCCCACGATGACCGACAGCCCGATGGCGGGAGCGGCGGCAGCCCCTCCCAAGTACGGCGGGAGGCCGAGAGGGGTGGTCGGCCGCGGCGAGGACGCCAGGGTACAGTCGGCCTTGGCCAGCCCTAGCGGGGGCCGGGCGAGGCGAGACCGCCCAAGTACGGGCAGCCTAGGCCGACCCTCATGGGGGACGGCCGCGGCGAGGCCGGCCGGATCCGGGCGGCCTTGGTCAACCTTCGCGTGGGCCGACAGCGGCGAGGTCGCCCGCTTCCGGGCAATCCCAACGGAGGGGGAAGCCGACCCTTGTGGGGCCAGCCGCGGCTAGGTCGCCTGGATCCGGGAGGCCTTGGCCGCCATTCACGGGGCCGGCCGAGGCGTAGCCGTCCGGCTCCGGGAGATCGAGGAGAGGGGGCGTCCCGTGCGGGGCCGGTCATCGCAGACGGTTGGCAACGAAGGGCACGGTGCATGGGATCATGCGCGCGGTGGTTATCGCGTAGATCTAGCGTGCGGATCGCACGTGCGGTGATTACACACGTATCTTCCTATGGCGGGAGTTACTGAAGATAGGAGTGAAGGTGCAGTCGAGACCGAGAAGGTATGACGAGTGAGAGAAATACTGAGGGGAGCCATCCAAGCGTGGGGAGCATGAGCGCACAAACTGGGCACCGACACGGGATGTGGGCATGCAGGGTGCATCCCGGCGCGCGGGGTGCGCACGCACGTGCGGGGAGCATGGCGCGCTGAGTGCGCGCGCGGGGTGCACCCCACGTGCGGGTGCCCCCCGCGCGAGTATGCGCGCGCGCGGGGTACGCCCCTAGCGCAGTGCGTGCGCGCGGGGTGTGCTCCTCGCGCTGGGCGCCCATGCTCGCTCGTGAGGCATGCCTGTGCGAGGCATGCGTCTGTGCGCCTCAGTGCTCATATAGTGTTTGTTTTTTGGCATTTTGATCCCTCGGGTGTATAGCGCACTTGGCGTGTGGTCCTGCAACGCCTTAAATTGCCTTTGTTGGATTTTAACCTATCCTTTCGCTGCTTCTGACACATGTTTTTCTCAGGTTCCAATGTGTGTTGTCTCAAGTAGGCTGATGCAGATGCGCTCTACTCTTACGCGGAGCAGATCACCCTTGTAAGGGACGTTACAATATTCCTTCCAGCCTTGAAATCAAGATTCTCTATGGCGAGCAGCGGGTGCAGAGCCCTCCAGCGGGTTTGATGACAATATGTGAGTCGTCTCTAAGAGCTGGACTTCGGTTTCCGCCTTGCAAAGAAATTATAGAGATCTTGAAGCATTATAGGGTACCAATGTCGCAATTTACCCCTTTTGCGATGACACGCATCATGGGTCTGATAGCCTTCTTCAACAAATATAGTTCGAGGTTCTCATGGGAGCTTTTAAGAGAATGATGTGATGTGTGTGCCTATAGTGGTGGTCATATCGAGGTCAACAACAATAAGAGTTGGTTGGTATTTGAGAGTCGGATTGACAGCCGCATAGGAATACGATGTACGAATATATCTGTAATTGTTAGGAGTGGCCGGAGCTTTGGATTTCCCTCCATGATCGATGTCGTCGGATAGTGGGTCGTGAGTGCGAGTATACATCGATGCTTGGATTCGATAAGCCTCGCAAATTGGTGTACCCCCTCTTCAGTATTTATTTATTCGTAGAGGAAAAATGTTGTTTTTGTGTGGCCTTTCTTCTGATCCAGAACGTTCTATTGTCATCCCGCTGGACCATGATCGGAAAAGAAAGTTGGTGTTTGAAGGTCGTGGTGACTCGGCGACTGCGCGTTGCCCTGCTAACCCGCTAAATAGGGGTTTGGGGGCCGCCCCTTGCAACTCCCGAGTTGATGGAGCTCCACACAATTATGGTCAGGACGTTTAGGTTATGAGCTCCAATGCCGCCAAAATTCTAGATGAGGTGGTGCCTGTTTTGGCCCCAGTGAAGGGGAAACGTATTTTTTCGTCCTTGGAGACAATGAATAATGCGGTGAGTTCATCTCTTTGCTTTAGTTTGCTCGTGTTGCTCTTGTAAAGGCCTCCCCAGCCCACGACTCGAAAAGACGGCCGCCGGCATCCCAGCACTACGCTCGAAAGGGTTCAGTCTCAACAGGTCTGCAGACCATGCACCCCAACCTCTCTTCAGGCCCGATGGAGGGTTTTTGGAGGTCGTAGCCTCCCTTTGATAATGGAAAGTCAAGTTAAGCACCCCTACGAGGACTTCCCATGAGGTCACCCATTTCAGGACAACTCCAGCCTGAGTACGCTTAATAATGAAGTACTTTCACATCTCATCACCAATTGAGTTGCAGCTCAATTAGTGATGAGATGTGAAAGTACTCCATAGTTAAGCGTGCTCGGGCTGGAGTAGTACTGTGATTGGTGACCTCCTGGGAAGTTCCTTTAGGGGCGCTTAACTTTATTTTCCCTTATCAAAGGGAGGTTGTGGCCTCCAACAACCCGCCTGCGAGCCTAGAGAGGGGTTAAGGTGCAAGGTCTGCAGATCTGTTGAGACTGAACCCTTTCGAGTGTGGTGTTGGGAGTGTCAGCGGTCGTCCTTTCGAGTCATGGGCTATGGAGGCCGTTACAGCTCTTGACTTAATACTTTTTGCAGATTGGTATACAAGCCCAGATTGCTCTCATTTGGAACGATTACTACGTTGTCTTTAAGGATGAGTACCTCTCTCTTCAAGAGAAGCTTCAGAATGCAAAGATCTCCCTTTTCAATTTGAGGGGAGGCGCGAGCGCTACTTTTCTCACTTTTGGCAGATCAAGTAAGACTTGAAGGATAAGGCGGCGCAGCTTCAGGAGGAGCTTCAGGCCAAGAAGTCTCTGGCATAGAATGCGCTGGGGGAGGTCGCTCGTTTAGAGTTTGAGGTGGGACGTTTTATTTGGAGGAGAGACTTGTTAAGCTGAAGGTGGCTGGGGTGACGGAGTACAATAACTCGATCGACTTCAAATAGGATCGTTATTTGCTATATGAGGAGATGCGTAAGGAGGTTTGGATGAGGAAGGTGGAGCCCAAGCTTTACAATATTATGGAGGTGGCATTCCATCGCGGGATGACGAAGACCATCTAGATGATATCTCGCAAGCATGAGTGCAACGTCTCTGACCTTGGTTTTAACAACCTTTCGGTGGAAGAGTACGTCGAGTTTGAAGGAGTAGACTCCAGCTCTGTAGTTTTTCTTTGATTGTACGTGTTTGTACTTGATGTGTATTTGTGATTGGACTTTTTTCCTTATTTGGCTATGGCAGCTTGGTGCGTATTGTCTTCCTTTGTACTAATTGTCCCCTTGTTGTTTTGGGATCTTTTTGTGAAACTTGTAATGTTGACTCCACTATCTTGGCGCGGGCAACGTTGAGGTACTCTTTCGAGGTTGACTATTGGAGGACGAAACCCAGATAGTTATGTGCCCTACTACTGGTGTAAAGGGTGAACACTTCAATGAGAGGCCAGGTTTACTAGTCTGAGGGATGTCATTGAGTGTGTGTTGGTGAAGGGAGGACCTTCGAACCTGGGTGACTGAAGGGGCAGGCCCTAGCAGTATCGTGACCTACTGTGAGAGAAGGGTAGACCATCGATCGCTTGCAGTGGGAGGCCGCATGGATGTGGTCCCGAAGAGACAGTGAAGAGTAAACCTTCAAACTGCTAGCGAGCACGAGGGGGCGGGCCATGACGACGACGCAACCGACTGTGAAAAGGAGGGCATGCCTTCGATCGTCGACAGTGGGAGGCCACAGGGATGCGGTCCCAAAGAGACGGTTAAGGGCAGACCTTCGAATCGTTAGGGAGCACAAGGGGTGCAGGTCCTGGTGACATAGCGACCTACTACGACAGAGAAGGGCGATCCTTCAATCGGCGGCAGTGGGAGGCCGCAGTGAGCGCATTGCCCTAAGGCGGGTGTTGTTAATGAGCACGCTGTCTGGAAGCAAGTTTGTTCATAAGTTTGCGGTCTGGAGGCAAGTGTTATTCATGAGCGCGCTGCTCAGAGGCAGGTGTTGTTTATGAGTGCGCTGCCTGGAGGCAGGTGTTGTTCATAAGCGCACTGCCCGGAGGCAGGTGTTGTTAATAAGCGCGTTGCCCAGAGGCAGGTACTGGTCATGAGCAATCTGCTCGAAAACAGGTGTTGTTAATGAGCGTGCTGCCCAGAGGCAGATGTTGTTCATGAGCGCGTTGCCTGGAGGCAGGTGTTGTTATTATAAACAGACATCTTTCTATTTGAGTGAATTAAGTCTATAGTTTTATCAGCGCAGACAATGTTTACTTTCTACATGCCTGAAATAAGCAAACATTGAAATCTATTAGAATCACGGCCACGAGTCTGGTCTCATGGTTATTTACATTAAGGATTCATAAGAAAAACAAAGTTAATAAATATTGCGATGACACGGGTAGATCCCTGTTGATATGTATGAAGCTTTCTTCTGAGATGGTCGTCTTAGGGGTTGTCCCACAGTCATTCCTAGTAAGCGGCAAGTTGATCTCCTACTGGTCGACTCGGTGCATGTCCTCGTAACAATCTCCCCAGCAAGCCATGTTTGACGATATACTCAATTTCCTCTTTAATCTTTGAGCAATTTTCCATTGTCCTTGTCCATGGTGGAACTCATAGTACTTTGTCTGATCCCCCGCATTTTTAGCGAGGGGTCTGGGCATGCGGAGAGCCACGTTGCCTCAGATTGTGTACAATATGCTTGTTCTGGAGGTATTGAGGGGCGTGTACCTCTGGTGCTACCAAGGTTGTGGGTTTTCATGATGTTCATTGTTCTTCCCTAGGACTGATGAAAGTACTTGCTCCCTTCACCTTTTTATGCCCCTATCAAACTGTTGTTGATGTGCCTTGATTGCTTGTTGTCGGCGATCTGGGCTTTGATTCGTCGTATTAGATCACGATAACTTGAAGAAGTTTTTTTCATTAATGTTGAATAAAAGTTGTCGGGGCGGAGTCCTCCTAAGAGGAAGCCTCCTAAGAACTCGGAGTTGACTCCTGGGATCTGTCGCGCCTCTGCAGTGAAACAACGAAAGAAATCTCTAAGGGTTTTTCCTTTGTTTTGGCAGATCCCATACAAGTGGGATGGGTCCTTGACTAGTTGTCGGTTGGCGATGAACTTGTTTGTGAATTGTTGTGTCAAGTCTATGAAATTCTTGATCTTGCCTTCCTTTAAGGAAAGGAACCAGATGTGGGCTTGTCCTTTTAGAGTCATCGGATGCTTGGCATAATAGAGGATCAGGAGTATTGT
This sequence comes from Platanthera guangdongensis, assembly GCA_039583875.1. Lineage (NCBI taxonomy): Eukaryota > Viridiplantae > Streptophyta > Magnoliopsida > Asparagales > Orchidaceae > Platanthera > Platanthera guangdongensis. The sequence goes on along the minus strand of CM077160.1, from coordinate 151,431,711 downwards.
AGAGTTGCATCATGATCGAAAAGTGTCTGACATGCTCTCACGGGTCATCTGTTCCATCAAATGCCTCGATTTTTGGGAGCATGAAGCAGTGGGGGATTGGGTGTTCTAGGACTTTAGGTGCAAATGGTGAGTGACGATGGAGAGGGCGGCTGGCCGAGGCGGCGCGCTGCTTGGCTCGTTCGCGTTCTTTAGCAATTTTACGAACTTCTTTATATGTGAGCCTTCCACCTATATTTCAACGCCTGCAACTTCTAGGTAATGGTAGTAATGATATTTGGGCTCTCTGGTCCGGGCATGCTGAGTTGGCTTCGTCGGGGAGCTCTCCTTCAAGCATGTTGACGAGCGAGTAAAGGGGAATTGAATCGACGTGCCCTTGAGGGACTGTCCCTTTAGTAGTGTAGGTGACTCTTCCCGCTATGGACTTTTTGTCTTGAGTGCCGCTGTGCTGATAAAATTGACTTTTAGATCTGTTAGCAATGTTGGGAACTCTGTTCCCACAGATGACGTCAAACTATTGCAGTCCACTTGAGGCTCTCGGTTGACCGGGCCTTCTAAACTGTCTTAGCCCGCTGAGCGGTTGAGCGCACAAACAGTTAGAGATTCATTAGGTGGTGAGACAAAGACTTGATTATTTAAAAACCTGTTAATCATGGTAAATAACCACGCGGTCAGTATAGTGCCGACCTAACTTTTTTTATTTGAAAGTTTATTATAGGGATTCTTGGGGGAGAGCGAGGGAGATATGCCACTGCTCGTTACACTTAGAGAGATGAGAGAAGGACGAACGTTAGGCGTGACATGCATCTATTGTGACACCTTCCTTATAATGATCATATAATATGGGTCTGACTTGGTCCCCACAACATATAGACGTCATAGCTTCAACATTATAAAGTGATATAAAAGTACTACCCATCTCAAAATTCAGAGAATAAAGCAGCGAAAATAAAACAACAAGACTAGAAGTTGTCCACAACTGCATATAAATCTGAAATGACCTTAAAGTCTTACAACATTTAAATGTCCAAACTAACAGCAACACGCATCATAACGTGTCAAAACACTCTTAGGCTACCTCGGCATGCAAGTCGGATTACATTGAAAGAAACATAACATGATAACAGACAAAAAAATATCAAAAGGGGGTACACTTCATGAGGCTTGGTCCTTTTTGGCTGGCGAGCTTGCTCCAGCTTACGAATCTTTTCTTGTAAAAAATTATTGTAACATGGGTCAGCAAAGGCTGACCTCAACTGTGTAACCAACACCCCTCCTCCCGGCCGTCCCTAGCGGACCCCGGGGCACTCTATCACCCCGCAGGTCAGCACTTCGTATGCATGTAATAGAACATAAGCTAACATATAAAATAACAGGATTTGGGGTCTCAAGCATCAACCACATTTTTATGTCGAGCATGTAAATAGAAGGGGGCCTACAATGCACCATGTATGCAAACTTTGGTTTCACCCAAGGCACCCTATAGCGGGTATGGTTCTAACACATCATCACAATCATCACAAACATGGGTACTTTTTTTTCTCAAAGGCATATATACTCATGACCAAGAACTCTCGCTGAGATCCCACCCGCACATGGATCACAACACCATAGGGCTTGTTCATCAACTCCACCGCTCTTGTCAATTTTACCAATTTAAGCACAACTGATGTGAATGACCCTTGCTTTACCTTGCCCACTTGTGGGCTTCATCAATCGGGCTTGTCCAAAAGCTTGATATCCTTGTCAGTTTCCACATTAGGGGACTTGTCTTGTTGGGACACCCTCCACACGGGAATCACAACATCACGGGGTAACCCAGCCGACCACAAAGACAAAGTCACGCTTCCGCATCACATTCAACAAGAATTTCTCTTCCCGCCCTAAAACACAATTTGTTCTCACACGAAATTAAGGGCATCACAACGGCATCTTCACCGCAATTGGATTTCTAGCAAAATCCCTAATCTGCATGTCAAGCAACATCACTGAATCGAACCACCGATCGCGATTTTGGCTTCACCCACCATGCCTAATATGCTAGCGGAGCGGATTTCTAATGTAAAAGTATGTCGGGGACAGACTCAATTGACCCAGTGATTCATCTTGAACCATGATGACCCAAACCCCTCTCATTTAAGAGATCCAGTGCCTAAATGCTCAAATAAAAACAAATGAAATGGATGACATGCACGCATCCTAAAAATCGGAAGGAGAAATGTTGTTACCTTACGAAGCCTCTTCCTCGCCATGGAAACTTGTAGAAACACCGTTGAACGTGTTCACCTCCAAGTCCTCTTCACGGATCTAGCCTCGGATTGACGAAGGGAGCTCTGAAGCTTCATTAATGGTGGAAGATGCTTCTTTTTTCTCCTCCAAGCTCCCTCCAAACTCTAACCTCTTAAACCCTAAAGAGGAAAAAATGGGAAGAAAGAACCCATCTGCCTTATTTAGAATTCACGGACGGACATTTCTGGGCCACATGATCAAGTTCTAAGAATATCGGACGCCCAGAAATCGCTCTATGGAACTAGTTCCGTCCACTACTGTCTGATGGTAGGTACCTACCGCACCGCGGTAACTTCCAGAGCCCGCTAACAGCCTCAGGCTGTCGCATTACCGCCAGCGGTAGCGCTATCGCCAGGTGTTAGCTATTTAGCGCTAACAATCGACGCTAAGTCCTCACTCGACGAAAACTACACGTCAAACTCGAAAGCAACACGTCAAAAAAGGGCTACCGCCTGGAGGTAGCTACCTACTGTCGTGCAGTATCTTCCAGAGACTCCAAATTCCTTAAATAGGAAAAATGGGGTGTTACATATATGCTCCTCCGACAATCTTCCTTTGCTCGCTTCCTGGAGAGCAGACATAACCTGGTCTTCTGAGCTGATCTGGCGTCGACGGAGATTATCAACTTGACCAATCTTCTTTTCTTTGCTAGTGGCCTCAGCTTGGGGCGTTGTCTGTGAGTCTGCGCGTGTTTCGTGTTTGACTTGCTTCTTGGCCGAATTTGCCTTAATTCACCAGCTTTTGCAGAGTTTCGCTGGAGCAAACTTGGGCGGAGATCCTGTAGAAAGAAAGAAGGGAGGAGTGTATAGCAAGACTTAGAGAATTCTCGGAAACGGAAAAAGCCCCCCAACTGAAGTAAAACCGGGTCTATTTATAGATATTTTAAATGGCGGTACGGTAATTTTGCCTAATAACTACTAGACTGGCCAATAGGAGCGCGCAGATTTGAGCGCGCGGATTGCAATTTTTGGAAAATGGTGATCCTACCCCCGGGCCGAAAGAGGGCCCGCCCAGGATGATCGGCGACCTAACAGCAATAGCGGGAGCGGCGGCCGCCCCTCCCATGTACAACGGACGGACGGACGGGGCGAGTCCGCCTGGATCCAGGCGGCCTTTGTCGACACTTGCGGGGGCTGGCCACGGCGAGGTCGCACGGGTACGGGAGGCCCGGGTACGGGCGGCCCGGGCTGGCCCTCGCGGGGCCCGGTTGAGGCGAGGCCGTCCGGATCTGGGCGCCCTTGGTCGGCCCTCGCAGCCTCGCAGGGGCCAGTCGTGGTGAGGCCGCCCGCTTCTAGGCGGTCCCAAGGGAGGGGCCAGCCGCGGCGAGGTCACCCGGATCCAAGCAGCCTCGGTCGTCCTTCGAGGGGCCTACCTAAGTTATCAAAGGCGCAAGCCGCACCGAGGCGCAAAGGGCCTCTGGAGCCTAGGCGCAAGGCGCAGGCGCGCGCCTGAGACACGTGAGGCGCAAAAATGGGGGCAAAGAAAATTGAGTGAATTGGGCGCCCAATTCACTGAAATTGAGCGAATTGGGCGCCCAATTCGCTGAAATTGCGCGAATTGGGCGCCCAATTATCTGAAATTGCGCGAATTGGGCGCCCAATTCGCTGAAATTGCGCGAATGGGGCGCCCAATTCGCTGAAATTGCGCGAATTGGGCGCCCAATTCGGTGAAATTGAGCAAATTCGTGGAATTTCAGCGAATTGGGCGCCCAATTCGCGCAGTTTCTGCGAACTGGGCGCCCAATTCGCGCAGTTTCTGCGAACTGGGCGCCCAATTCGCGCAGTTTCAGCGAACTGGGCGCCCAATTCGCGCAGTTTCAGCGAACTGGGCGCCCAATTCGCGCAGTTTCAGCGAACTGGGCGCCCTAATTCGCGCAGTTTCAGCGAATTGGGCGCCCAATTCGCTCAATTTGACCGAATTGGGCGCCCAAGTGTGCCTAGGGGGAGCCTCAGGTGCGTCTAAGTTCATGTTTTTGCTCATAACAAAAAAAAATTTAAAAAAAAATACCTTGAAAGGCCCGGGCGCGCCTGGGAGCCTGTAAGGCGCGCGCCTAGGCGCGCCTGAGGCGCGCCTGGGGCACATCGCCCGCCTCAGTTGTGCTGAGGCGCGGCGGGCTGCGCCTGGTGCGCCCGGCGCCTCAGGCGCGCCTAGGCGCGCGCCTTGATAACTAAGGGGCCTACCATAGCAAGGTCGTCCGGTTCCAGGCAGCCGAGGAGAGAGAGAGGGGCGGCCGGCCAGTACGGAGCCGGTTAGCGTCGCCGGTTGGCGACGAAGGGCACGACACACAGGATCCTTCGTGCATTGGTTATCTTGTAGATCGGGCGCGCGGATCGCACGTGCGAGGATTACACGCGTAACTTCCCATGATGCGAGTGAGGGAGAGGTAAAACAGCTATTTGCAGCCCGGTTTCCTTATAAATTGGAGCTAACCCCATTATGACCAATAAACTATGGATTTATTTGATTTTTAGAATTATTTTAGATGTTAAATTCACATAATTTCAAATCTTCTACTTTTTTTTATTTAGCATGACATTATAAATAATATACCTAACATAAACACTAATTTAATCATAAATTAAGAAGAGATGCTAGGACGATGAATTTGAATGGAATGTTATGCTAAGTACGATAAGATTTAATATTTAAATTTGATTTCCATGTACAGATTCAATCTAACTAATCATAAAAGAGTGAAATAACTATTCATAAAAGAGTGAAATGATACATATAATTGATTTGTTTTTTTATTAGAACAAAGTTAAATCTAAGGTCTAGATTAAGTGAGATACCTGCATACAATAATGAAGCATATCAATACATAAAAAAAGAGGATAAGGGGGATGTTGTACTACACCGTGCAGTGCAGCATTCAGCGACTGCGAGTGCAACAGCACTCGCGCACGCATCTCGGCGTGAATGTTGATGCACTCTCAACCGCTCGATATGCTGGACTGCACAGTGCAACACACACCCCGCTTCCAAAAAAAGAATATGAAAACACGATACCAATATCCATCATATAACAGAATTTGACATGTGCAGACTGCTGAATCGCGAGTTTAAGGTTCAATAAACGAAGATATCGGAATCCACAAAGGCTCCGTTTGGCACGGTGGCGGCGGTCGTAAACCGTCATTTGTTAAGCATCACCTAACAAATATTATCCGTTTGAACATAAAATTGGATGAAGTTCCTTAGGTGGGCGTCAACGAATGACAATTTAACTCATATGTTCATGACCGTCACCACAGTGTCAAACGGAGCCTTAATCCCATTGCAGTTTTAAACGTGCGGAAAATAAAATAAAGGAAAATGAAATGGTCCAAATTTTTCCAGCTTCAAGGAAAATGGAATAAAGCTTGAAGCTTCTGATTAGGTGGAGAAAATTGTGATTCTGTATGCGGAGCAATAATTGTATGCGCGTATCGTTCCAGACTTTGGGAGTGGAAGAAATCAGGCGCCTTCATTCTTAGATCCAAGAGCAGCAAAAAATAAACCAAAAAAAATAAAAATAAAAATTAATAAGGATGCACGAAATACAAAGCCCGATCGACGGCCCGCCTTTGCACCGCACCACGTACGGGTAGCGTGCGGGAACGCAGTTATTGAAAATTATGATCATGAGCACAGTTGTTCTGTTTGAAAAATCAGCGGTTCCGGTGTTGTGATGAACATGAAAACAATTTTATAAATTTGATGGACTACAACCATGGTTGTTGTTTCCATTAGCATGCCCATGATAAAATATCAACTCTCTCAGGTCCGTTCGTTACATCGGAATTGGAGCGGTGGAATTGATATTCAATTGACAATTCCAATTCCAACGTTCGGTGGTCATAAAATTATACGGGAAAGGAAATTCATTTCAATTGTCATGGGAATTGATTATATAGGGAACACACCTCCCTCAATTATGAACTCGCGAGTTCTTCATTCGTGATTCTCACCCCTACCAGCATGCTCCCGACTCTCTCAAAAGATCTCGACGCAAACTCTGTTTTTCGCCAAAGAGCACATTTTTGTCGAAGTGCGAATTTTTCAACGGGGCGCGCATTTTTCCACCTTGAAGCAAATTTTTCGCTCTGACGCGAATTTTTCGCCCGCGCACGAATTTTTCGCCCAGGCACGCATATTTCGGCCGGACGCGCATTTTTCGGCTGGGAGTGCATTTTTTCGGTCGAACGCGCATTTTTCGGCCGGGCGCACTTGGGGCCTACTTGGGGCCCTAGGTGATGATTAAGACCTGCCTGGGGGCCTCAGGGCCCAACCCGGTTCTGAGAGCTACAACCATAAGAAGCTACCTTCTGGATGGAGGAGAAAGTTGACGATCAAGGCTGAATTACATGGAACATGGAAGTACTGCCCTGGTTTGGCAATCGCTATGGATTATGGTGGTTATCGGGTAGAGATGGAGGGCTGGCCGGAAGTTTGTGGAGAGGAATAGTGAATGGGGCTTGATCTAATAAAGGGGAAAAATGAAATTTTAGGCTTCGGCACCTAGATTCCATGATATCAGTACCGTAGAGTGATTGCGGGAATTTGAAATTTCTCTCCAAATTTTGTAATGACTGAAAATCAGTCGATGTACTGCTTTATAGACGAAACCCACTATGGACGACAAAGATAGGAACATCAAAGCCACTAAATTTACATGAACTAAAAATACAATAACAACACTCAGGCCTTCATCCCACATAGTGGGGTTGGCTATATGGATCCTTTGTTCCCAATATGCCCTATCTTTTGTCATAATCTCACGAATGCCCAAGTACATCATGTCTTTCCTTATAGTTTCATTCCAAGTCTTTATTGGTCTACCCCTCCCTCGTTTAACATGCCTAGTGACTAGACTCTCACAACACCTAACAAGTGCCTCTAATGGTCTCCATTGTACGCGTCCAAACCATCTTAATTGAGCTTCTCGCATCTTCTCTGCAATTGGTGTTATTCTTGTTTTATCCCTGATACATTCATTCCTAATTTTTTCCAGTCTCGTGTGTCCACACATCCACCTAAGCATTGTCATCTCTGCAACTCCCATTTTTTGCTCATGCACACAATTCACTGCTCAACACACAGAACCATAGAGCATCGCGGGCCTAATTGCAGTACGGTAAAACTTGCCCTTAAGTTTTAGTGGTACTTTACAATCACATAAGATCCCTGATGCACCTCTCCACTTCAACCAACCCGCTTGGATTCTATGTGTCGCATCTTTATCAATACCTCGGTCTTTTTGAACTATCGATTCAAGATATTTAAAACACTCACTACGAGAAATATTTTGACCACCCAACTTAATAACGAAGTCATCCGTTCTTCTTGTACTGCTAAATTTAAACTTGCCCTGCTCAACATAAAACTCTTCTTTTTTAAAGTATCTCGCCGAGATTCAAGTTTTGCGTTTACACCCTCGCGCGTCTCATCAACTAAAACAATATCATCCACAAACAATAAACACCAAGGTATTGCTTGTTGTCATGTCTGGTGAGTTCATCTAAGATAAGGGTAAAGAGATACGGGCTTAAACCTGAACCTTGATATAAGCCAACAGAGATAGGAAATTCCTGTGTTAATCCTCCAAATGTCCTCACCCTTGTCACTGAATTTGTATACATATCTTTGATTATGTCAATATATGATACATTTACACATTTCTTTTCTAAGACTCTCCATAAGATCTCTCTTGGAACTAAAATACAATAAATAAATATATTATAATGTCATTGTCGACCACTAGCTTAAATTGTCTATCCAACCACACTATCTCCTGTTCTTGCATTTGTAGACTTGTGCAAACTTCAGTAAATGTTAGCACACCACGAATACTCTTGGAAAGGAAGTATGAATATGATTACCAAGCTGACAGAACTCACACTCTAGAGACTACAAATGAGGGAGAAGAGAAGCAATATTCTTCAATTTATTGATGCTGAGATGACCAAGAGGGCGATATAGAAGAATGAGAGATTCAGATATGGTGCAGGAGACAAGAGGAGGCTGCTGGAAATAATAGTGAACAAGTGATTCATTCCTTGCTTCAATCATCGTCCCCAAACTTTGGTCATATACAGTAAAGAATTGTTACTAAAGATTATATAACAATTAAGAGTTTGAGTAAGTTGTGTAACATAAACAAGGACTTAAAAGGACATCCAGAAAGGAATTAAGTAAAGTGTATAGGTAGGAACTAAGGAGGGGCAGCTTTGTCAATACTTGCAATTTTAGCTTTGGAACAATTGTCACGAGTGATGTGATGAATTGTTCTTAATTAGGATATATTGGAAAAAAACAAGAGGAATTACCAGCTAATCAAAAACCCAGCATCCAACACATGGTATGAGAAAGGCAAACTGTAGGAGTACCAGCATACATAGTGGCAGCCAGAAGGGTGCTCTATGGTGCAGCATCGTACTGAATATACTCATTGAGCTCAATATTACTCTCAAGACATTTTGATGAGTGTTCCCTTGATCAGCTGGCTGTGAGTATACGACATTAGCAGATTTATCAGGAAATCCAGCTAGTAAAGTAGCACTTAACTTGAGATTTACGGTACGAGCATTAGGCTTGATTGCATGTGGTGCGACTCCATCTTCCTCGACCATGGTTGCACCTTCCAAGATTAGATAAAAAGGGGCAGCCCGGTGCACAAAGAATCCCCGCGCAGCGAGGGTCCGGGAAAGGGTCCCACCACAAGGGTGAAAAATAGGTAAACTTTACCCTGCATTTTTGCAAGAGGCTGCTTCCAGGACTCAAACCCGTAACCTCAAGATCACACGGCAACACCTTAACCGGTGCGCCAAGGCTCCCCTTCTGTCTTCCAAGAATAGATAAGAGCACAAAAATGTCAAGATATTGTCGAGGATTGGCCCCTGATGTGTTTTCTGAAGGGACTCAATAATTGAAAAATGATATCTTCAACAACGGGAAAATTAGGGTTTGTCAAGATCTAATTCCTGGCTGCTGAAGTTAGGATAATTTTTTCCTCTTCTATAGTAGATTGTACTTGGTTGAGATGTGATGGAAAATCATGATTGTCATGTGCAAGGAGACTCGTTTGTGAACATCATAGAAATGTTGAACACCACCATTGCAGTACATAGTTTGAGCCTTCTTCTATATGTCGAAGCAGGTCTTGTAAGTTCTAAAATGGGTTAGATGTTTTGGGTCAACAATAGGTCATAAGAGAGAGGTACAGGTAATCCATCTTCCCCCATTGTCGTCATTCATTTGTGTATCTTATGCTTTCATGGTTAAATGGTCAAACATACCTTGACCAAGAAACCTAATCCCAACCGCTTGCTTGCCGGTCCAAGCAAATTTTGCTTGTCAGTTTCTTGGACATAAAGGGGCATAAGCAAATTTTGCTTGTCAGTTTCTTGGACATAAAGGGGCATGAGACATTTGTTTATAGGTAGTGAAGGAGCGGTGTTAGATGTTGCAGACGGGGAAGCCATAAAAACAACCAAGATGGATGAGAACAAGGCGTTGGATTAGGACAAAGCTTTAGATCGGGCCGAAGCTCTGAATCGATGAGAAGATGAACTTCGCATCGACAAAGCTCTGGAATGATGAGAGAAGTCCTGGAACAGGATGAGCAATAACGGCACTGGTTGTAAATAAGTCCCAATAATTGGACTCATTAAAAAAACTACCAAAGACACTAACAAGTCATAACAAGTCCACTCATAAATCATAATAAAGACACACCATTAATTAATATATAAAAAACAAAAACTTACACTGATAAAGGCCTAGATTATTACTAAGAGCTAAGACCACGACACATAACACAGTCGAAAATAAAACCATCTCAAGCGAAAAGACAAGGATTTAAACTTCAATTATACCACCAGATCTCAACAGAAAAAATTTAATGCTCACAGAAATTAAGAAATGAGTATTACGACCTTTCAAAATATTTTAGAAAAAAATTCTGCAATGTTGCTTACAAACAACAACTACCAAAAATATTCAAAATACACGCAATGTTCCACAATTCCCTGCCTGAACATTATTAAAAGCAAAAAACTTAAATCCTGTCCATCAACTTTCAGAGATAGAAAAACAAATTCAACCACTAAATGAAGTACTAGAAGTATAGAATGAAAGAATCATATGAATCCAGGGGAGGTAGTGAGAACAACAACTTAACCAACGGGAAGAGTTCCACTAGAAAAAAGCATAGAGAAACACTGATGAAAGAGACTATTTCGCAGAATACCAAACTGAAAAACATTGCTCGGAGTAAACACAATAGAAAGAAACTAAAAAAAATTTCAAAATCAGAAGCTCAAAAAAAGTTTAAAACTAACACAGAATATCCCAACTCTAAAATAAATGAGGAACGGAAATCAAGAGACATCATTATTGAATAGAGCATAGCAGCTATAATCAAAAACTATAAAAAGGTGAAATGGTTAATGAATAAATGGAGTTAGGTCTCTGAGAAATAAATATCATTGTATAGCCGTAGAGGATATTGGTTTTAAATGAGGAAATGTTTATGACAATCGTCCGCACAAGGCAAAAGAACAAAACAATGGAAGCACCCGGTTCTAACATTAAATAAAAAGAAGACTGGGAAGAAAACTCTAAGCAGGCCAAATCTACGGACCACAAGACCTGCATGTACAACCTCATATTCGCTGAGTGGGACATTGGTCCCAGGTTGGTCAGGTCATGTGAGTCAAGCGGCGAAAGGGCCCCCGCCATGACAGGCGAAAAGGCTTGCGTCTGGGTAAGTGGGAAGCCCCCAAGGTCGGCAGAGTCCTTGTTGAAGGCGTCGAGTAAAAGCTCCTTCACTCAACGTTTTTTCGCCTCTGGCGTTGAGGGAAGTCTTTCCACTCAACGCTCTCGACGTTTTCCGCCTCTGGCGTTGAGTGAAGCATTTCCACTCAACGCACTCGACGCTTTCCGCCTCTGGCGTTGAGTGAAGCATTTCCACTCAACGCTCTCGACGTTTTTCGCCGCGGGGGTTGAGTGAAGCCTTTCCACTCAACGCTCTCAACGCTTTTGGACTTGACCATGCCTCTTATAAGAGCAGACGAGTGGGGTAGGCAAACCCGCACCCGGCCGAATAATTGGCTTTTTGACAGGGCACGCGGAAGGGTTTCCTCCTAGGTGTGCGAGAAGCCTCCCGCCCAGTTTGGTCCAAGGGTAAATTTACCTGTCTGCCCCTGGAGGTCTGCATTTAGCTCCTCAAAACATCGAAGTTTGGTTGTTGGCAGAACATTTTGGGCTGCATATAGTCTTTTGGAACAGCGGAGCTACGTTGTTGGCAGACCAGATATTGGTAATCTATAAATAGACCCACAGGGTACCTCAGAAGGCAAGTTTTCTCATTTTCTAAATTCTTGTAGCGCTTTCTGAGGTATCCTTAGCTCAGCACTAGGCTAAGGAAGGGAAGCGCTCTGAGATCTTCCGGATTAGTGGAGGGATCTTTGTGCTGAAGCCCAGGGTCAGTTCTTTAGTTCTCAGCAACTGGTCAAGGGTCTGAGTTTGGGAGAAGTAGGTGTCGGCTACACCCCAGGGTCCGAACACTCGTTGGGGCCAATTTTTGGCTAAAACATTTCTGGTGCGACGAGCGTGGACCGTAGCTGATACAAGAAAATCTCGGGCTAAGTCTCATGGCTACAGGCGAGGATGAAGGAGCAAGCTCGTGAGGTTCTCCACCTCCGACGAGTGGGGTGACGATGGGAATGCTAGAAGATTTCAGGCGGGAAGTCTTTCAGACCATCCAGTTGGCTTTCACCGCGAGAAGCGACTGGGCTACGCCTTCGGTTCCAGTGGTTGCGGCTCCTTTGGGCGAGAACGCTCCCGGACAGCGTCCCGGGAAGGAGATTCCGGCAGAGAGTGCCGAGAGGGATATCGCCGCAGAATGTGCCCTCTCGCCAGGTTGTGGGCGGGAGCCCTTTCAGTGAGTTGATTGTCTCTGCCCCGGTCCCCGACGGGTTCAGAGAGCCATATATGTCATATTACACGGGCAGGGATGACCCAGTGCAACATGTACAATGGTTCGAGGATGTCGTTTCCATAAGACAGATGTCAGATGCCTTCAAGTGTAGGCTCTTTGTCATTACCCCGAAGGAGAAGGCCAGAGACTGGTTTCACCAGTTGCCCGCAAGTTCAATATATTGCTTCGAATATCTGCGTTGTGGGTTCTTGCTGAGGTTCTCCACGTCGAAGAAGAGAAAGAAGGGGCGGAAAGCTTGTTTGCCATCAAGCAGAAGCCGGAGGAGACGCTGGGGCACTATGTCGACCGGTTCCAGGAGGAGATCCTTCTTGTTTAGGATGTCCCGAGGTACACGTTGATGCTCGCGTTTACTCTAGGATTGAGGTCTGGGTTCTTCAGCATGGAGCTGAAAAGAGTATCCCCCTCTCTTTCGAAAAGATGATGGAGAGCGGCGAAGGAGATAGAGATTGAAGCGGCCAACCCGGCATTCGCCGGGAGCTGGCCAAGTTGGCAGAAGATGATGTGAAGGAACCAGGAGCACGTAAGCAAAGAGAGAGGAGAGGAGTAGAGAAGAGCCCCGAGGTCAAGGGCACCAGGGGCAGCACCAAGTGGGGCTGCAAACGAGTCGAGCTCGAGTCAAGCTCGGCAAAAATAGCCGGCTCGAGCAGGGATGACCTTTCAGTGAGTTGATTGTCTCTGCCCCGGTCCCCGACGGGTTCAGAGAGCCATATATGTCATATTACACGAGCAGGGATGACCCAGTGCAACTTGTGCAATGGTTCGAGGATGTCGTTTCCATAAGGCAGATGTCAGATGCCTTCAAGTGTAGGTTCTTTGTCATTACCCCGAAGGAGAAGGCCAGAGACTGGTTTCACCAGTTGCCCGCAAGTTCAATATATTGCTTCGAAGATCTGCGTTGTGGGTTCTTGCTGAGGTTCTCCACGTCGAAGAAGAGAAAGAAGGGGCAGAAAGCTTGTTTGCCATCAAGCAGAAGCCGGAGGAGACGCTGGGCCACTATGTCGACCGGTTCCAGGAGGAGATCCTTCTTGTTTAGGATGTCCCGAGGTACACGTTGATGCTCGTGTTTACTCTAGGATTGAGGTCTGGGTTCTTCAGCATGGAGCTGAAAAGAGTATCCCCCTCTCTTTCGAAAAGATGATGGAGAGCGGCGAAGGAGATAGAGATTGAAGCGGCCAACCCGGCGTTCGCCGGGAAGCTGGCCAAGTTGGCAGAAGATGATGTGAAGGAACCAGGAGCACGTAAGCAAAGAGAGAGGAGAGGAGGAGAGAAGAGCCCCGAGGTCAAGGGCACCAGGGGCAGCACCAAGTGGGGCTGCAAACGAGTCGAGCTCGAGTCAAGTTCGGAAAAATAGCCGGCTCGAGCTCAGGCTTTTTTTTGAGCTCGAGCTCGACGGGCTAGTGTTTAATGAGCTCGGCAGCGCTCCACGAGCTCCACGACTGAGCCTCTCCAGCCTCCACAAGCTCGATAGAGCTCCTCACCCTCGTGGTCCGCCGTCCGCCGTCAGTCGGCTCGCCGCCAGCAAGAAAAGTGTCCTTCCGCAGGCAGCACCGCGCTATGCAGCCACCCGCGAGAAAAGTGCCCTAACAGGGAAGAAGTTGAACAAGGTTGCTTATATTGTAATATATTATGAGTTATGACAGCTATCAGCTCTCACCTTGGGACCTGCCACACTCAGCTCTTATATTATAATACATTAATTATATTATATATATAAATAATATATATGACACATTAATTATATTTTATATATAAATAATATATATGACAGGATTGACAGCAATCACTTTAATAATATGACTGCAGTCAATTTCTTATATTATAATATATTATATATTTATTATTATTAATAAAATATATTAATTAATTATATATATATAAAGCTCGCGAGCCCATGAACCAGGTTTACTGGGCTCGAGCTCGGCTCGAAAGCAAGCTCGAGCTCGTCGAGCTCGAGTTTTTTTCGAGCCAGCTCGTCGAGCTCTCGAGCCGGCTCAACTCAACTTGCACCCCTAGCACCAAGGTTGGGGGCATAGGGAGCCTAACAACCGGCTGGTCTGGAGGCCTCAAGAAGCCCCCCCCCCCCCCCCCCCCCCCCCGTGGTGGTGGTGGGGGGGGCAGGGGGAGGATTCCAAGGTGGAGAGAACTTTCGCGATCAGGGAAGGTTTAATCCGCCGGCTTAGAGGCAGGGGCAGAGGGCCCCTCTCCCGCAACAACAGGAGACGATGGCGATCGCCCGAGCAATGGGAGAGAGAAGAGGAGCTAGGGGAGAGGAAGGAGAATAGAAGCCAGGGTGTCGATGCCTTTCTGTGACTTTCATTAGGAGGAAGGTCACGCGACGGCCACCTGCCCAGAGTTTCTGGAGATGAGAGAAGCCCGAAGGTAAGTTCAGCAGCAGCAGCCCGTGAGGATCGAGGAAGTTCTGTCAGGAGGAGGAGAAGATAGGTACGAGGACCAGGCGGATGTGGGAGCCCGAGGAGGGATCGGAGTGATCCACAGGGGAATGGGGATTGAGGCCACCCGCAAGGGGATCTTCCAAACCATGTATAGGAGGAGCGTCGCCTCGACCTCCCTGACTCCCCCCCCCCCCCCCCCAGGAGGAAAAAATCACCTTCTCATCGAAGGATATGCCCGACTATGAAGACCCGTTCAGTGACGCCTTGGTGATCCAAACGGTCGTGGAGAACTTCACAGTCTCCAGGATTCTGGTGGACAATGGGAGCTTCGTGAACGTAATCTTCAAGAAAGCGTTCGATGAGATGAAGGTAGAGGCCCGCAGGATTTTGGCCTCGGATGGACCGTTGTTCGGGTTCTCGGGGAGAGGAAGGAAGTTGAGGGAGGGGTGGGACTACATGTGATGCTGGGGGGGGGGGGGGGGGGGGGGGGGGGGGGGGGGGGGGGTCGAGGAAATGTCGGTTCGTCATTGTTGACGTTCCGAGCAGCTATAACGCCACCTTTGAGCACCCTCTCATCAACGCCTTCTGCTGCGTCCCCTCCTCATTCGATCAATATCTCAAGTTTAGCAGTGGAGGAGTCCAGGTCAGAATCAGGGGGGATCCGAAGGTGACGAGGCAGTGTTATGTGACCGTCGTCAACACCATATCCTGGATGGCAGAGGGGGAGGAGTTGGAGAAGGAAATGGCGACGCAGGAGGAGGTTGCAGAGGAGGGGGAAGTGAGCCTAATTGAGGCTGGAGAGAAGGTTGCGAAGGAGCAGGGAGAAGTAGGGGTAGAGGCCCAAGGGGGCGGAGAAGTGGAGCTGCAGGGAAGTCAGCTGGAGGTGATGGTGGTTGAGGAAGTAGGCGGGGAGGAAGAGTTCGGGCAGGAAGAGGAGCCGAGGAGCGGCGGAGAGCAGTCCAGGTTGGAACCGGCGGAGGAGGTCGTGGAGATGGAGGTTTTCACCAGGGCAGAAAAGGCAGAGAGGGTACGGATCAGCGACGACTTGAGCCCTGAAGATTAGGAGAGGATGCGAGAGTGCATCCAAAGGAACGTCGACATCTTCGCTTGGAGCGCGGCGGACATGCCAGGCATCGATGCGGACGTGACGTGCCACCGTCTGAACCTGGACCCCAAGACGCGTTCCATCCGGCAGAAGCTGAGGATCATCGCCACCAAGCTGGAGGAGCCTATCCGCGAGGAGGTCAAAAAGCTTCTCGAAGCAGGTTTCGTCTCGGAGATCCAGTATCCAGGCTACGTCTTCAACGTGGTAATGGTAAAGAAAGGGGATGGGAGGTGGAGAATGTGTGTGGACTTTTTTTATTAAAAAAATCATGCCCTAAGGATTGCTACCCCCTGTCTCGGATCGACGCGCTGGTTGATTCAGTCGTTGGTTTTTCTATTATGAGTTTTTTGGATACTTTTTCAGGTTACCATCAGATTCGAATGCATCCCTCTGACGTCAAAGATGTCTCCTTCATCACAAGGGAGGGATGCTTTAGCTATAAAATGATGTCCTTTGGGCTAAAGAACGCGGGGGTCACGTATCAGCATATGATGGACCGGGTTTTCCAAAATCAGAGGGGGAGAAATTTGGAGGTCTATGTTGACGACCTCATGGTGAAGAGCGGGGAGGTGGAATCACATCTTCTTGACTTGGAAGAAACGTTTGCCACCTTGCGGAAGTTCAAGATGCGCCTAAACCCCCATAAGTGTCTTCGGGGCAAGCCGAGACAAGTTCCTTGGACATCTTCTGACCCCTGCGGGGATAGAGCTTAACCCGGACAAGGTGAAGGCTATCATGAAGTTGGAGTCGCCGCGTAACGCCAAAGAGGTTCAGCGCTTGACGGGCAAGCTCGCCAGGCTGAGTAGATTTCTCTCTCGAGCCGGGAAGAAATGCTCACCTTTTTCAGGGTACTACGGGGAAACCAGAAGTTCGAGTGGACAAAGGAATGTGATGAGGCTTTCCAGGCACTGAAGGGTCAACTCTCCAAAGCGCCGCTCCTTCAGAGCCCGAAGGAGGGGGAGGATCTAGCTTTGTATCTTGGAGTGGGGGCGGAGGTCGTAAGCTCTGTTTTGATCAGGGAAGAAGGGAAGAAGCAGTTGTCCATCTACTACGTCAGCAGAATCTTAAAGAAGGTTGAGCTTTGTTACCCCATCCTGGAAAAGTTGGCTTTCTCCTTTATCATCTCGGCCAGGAAGCTAAGACCGTACTTTCAGGCCCATTCGATCAAGGTAGTGACGGACCACCCCCTACGCAAGATTTTCAAAGGGGTGGAGCACTCAGGGCAGTTGGACAAGTGGTCCATCTAGCTGAGTGAATTTGATATCACCTTTGTGTCGCGGCTCTTCATCAAGGCACAAGTGGTGGCCGGTTTTTTTGCAGACTACGTCGCCGAGGTGGAAGGTGAGAAACCGCCGTCGCGGGATGCTTGGAAGATGTTGGTTGACGGAGCCTCGGGAAAGCACACTCTAGGGGGAGGGGTAGTGCTAGTAAGCCCTCAGGGGGTCACTATAGAACTAGCAGTGGTCCTGCACTTTCCCGTCACCAACAATCAGGCGAAATACGAGGCCGTCATAGCAGGGCTGTGATTGGCCAAAGAGCTCGGGGTACATGATGTGGAAGTGTTCACGGACTCGTTGGTAGTGGCGTCGCAGATCAGGGGTGAGTATGAGGCTAATGAGCCTACCCTCATGAAATATTTGTCCAAAGTAAGGGTGATTGTTGGCGGGTTCCGGACATTCTCAATCCAGCATGTCCCCGGGGAGGAGAGTGCAGCAGCCGATCGGTTGGCTAATATTGGCCCTCTGGGTGTAGGAACTTTGACCGAGTTGTTTCACCCAGCGATCAAGGAGGGAGAGTTGATGGAAGTGGATCGGCGGCCCTCATGGGTGGATCCTTTTATATCTTTTCTAACTACTGGTAAACTTCCCGAAGGGACCAAAGATGCAAAAGGCTTTAGGCACAAATCAGCACATTACTTAATGCATGAAGGAGAGCTGCATCGGAAGATGTTGTCAGGGCTCCCGGCGCGATGCGTGGGAGAAGAGGAGATCCCGCGGATCCTAGAGAAGTGCACTCCGGCGAATGTGGCAGTCACTTGGGTGGCAGAACTTTGGAGGCGAGGGTGGTCAGGCAGGGGACTTCTGTCCATCTCTCAGGAAGGATACGACGGAGTTTGCAAGGAGGTGCCAAAAGTGTCAGTTATATGCCCCCCTCCAACTCTTGCCCGCCCAAAGGCTTCGAAGCATCACGGCGCCATGGCCTTTCGCCATCTGGGGGATGGATTTGGTTGGGTCTTTTCCCCCGGCAAGTGGGCAGAGAAGGTTCTTTCTGGTCATGATTGATTATTTCTCAAAGTGGCTGGAGGTCAAGGCATTGGCCAAGATGACCTCCTAAATCATCAGAAATTTCGTATGAGGGGAGATCATCTGCCGACATGGGTTGCCTTAAGTCATTGTCACGGATAATGGGTCCCAGTTTGCCAGCGAATAATTCATCAGTTTCTACACCCAGTTGGGGATTGATCTCAGTTTTGTCTCCGTCCACCACCCAATAAGCAACGGCCATGTGGAGGCGGCAAACAAAATCATCGTGAACCTGCTTAAGAAGAAGGTAGAGAACTTAAGGGGGAGTTGGGTAGAGCAACTCCCCTCGGTGTTGTGGGCTCTGCGGACAACCCCCAACACGGCCACCGGAGAGACCCCCTTCAAACTTTCTCATGGGTGTGCGGCGATCTTGCCCGTGGAGCTTGAGGTTCGGTCGCCGCGAGTCGTGGCCGCTAGCAGGGGAGACGAGGAATGGAGGGAAGAAAATGAAGAGGAGCTGCCGTTCTCGCTAGACATGATAGAGGAACTTCGCGACGTGGTCGTCATCAGGCAGGAGGAGATTAAACGGAGGATGGTCAAGTACTTCGATAAACATGTCGGAATCAAGAAGTTCAAAGAAGGGGATCTGGTCTTGAAAAAGGTCGACGTCGCTAGAAGGTCGACAGCCGTTGGGAAGCTCAATCCTAACTGGGAGGGTCCCTACATAGTTGAAAAGGCCCTGGGGTCGGGAGGATACCACCTCCAGAATGTGGAAGGGGTGACCATGAGCCATACTTGGAGTGACGACGACCTGAACTGTTTCTACCCTTAGTTGGGGTAAGATTGTAAATCCTATTTTAATAAATTTATTTAATTGTTTCAGGTTTGTTTCTTTTGAAGATTGTGAAAAGTTGTAGTTTGAAAGACCCCGAGCAGATCCCGCTGACTAGGCTCTCATTAGCTGGTAGGGCTGGAAGGCGCACTCGGCCCCGAGTAGACCCGTTGTCCAGTCTCTCACTAGCTGGCAGGGTCGTAGACTCGCTTGCGGGGTAAGGTAAAGAGGTTGTGGTTTGAAAGACCCCGAGTAGATCCCGCTGACCAGGCTCCCATTAGCTGGCAGGGCTGGAAGGCGCACTCGGCCCCGAGTAGACCCGCTGTCCAGGCTCTCACTAGCTGGCAGGGTCGTAGGCTCGCTTGGGGGGTAAGAAAAAAGGTTCTTAGTTGTAAAGACCCCGAGCAGATCCCGCTGACCAGGCTCCCATTAGCTGGCAGGGCTGGAAGGCGCACTCGGCCCCGAGTAGACCCGCTGTCCAGGCTCTCATTAGCTGGCAGGGTCGTACGCTCGTTTGGGGGGTAAGGTAAAGAGGTTGTGGTTTGAAAGACCCGGAGCAGATCCCACTGACCGGGCTCCCATCAAGCTGGCAGGGCCGACGGCACGCTCGGTGGCAAGACGTAAAATGCTTGGAATAATTAGATCAAGAGCCGCTCCCACTATCAGGCTCTCACCTAACTGACAGGGTTGTTGGACTCATGACAAATATTACGGAGCACTTCGATAACAGGTTCTCAGATAGCTAACACTTATCCTGAGTAGGGATGAGGTAATCCAGGCCCATCTCGGCACCGTCCTCTCGGTACTTTTCTCTCGGCAGGGGGCTCTCGGCATGTCCCTTTCGGCATGTCCCTCTCGGCAAAATTTACTTAATATATTCATCGAACGAGTTGCGGCCATCACCTAAGTGCCTAAGGTTTACGCGAATGAGCGGATTCGTTTGCGGATAATAAAATGCAAGATACAAAAAAAAGTATAGAAAACAATAGTCATTTCGGCAAAAATTAAGATCATTTATACATTCCAAAAATTGTTACATTTGCTTGGGGGATCTCGTCCCTTATAGAAATTCATAGAAGAAAAAATTACAAGTGAAAACCAAAAATGCGAAAGGTCTTCAGGAAGAGTCGCCGGACGTCTCGTCGGATGACTCATCAGTAGACTCGTCGCTCTCGCCGAGGATTATTTTGTCATCCTCACCCGGGGAGTCATCCTCTCTCGCGGGCTTAGGGATGGGGTCGAACAGCCAGGGGAGGATCCCGCACGGCGTGAGCGTCTCGCCGCCCTCATTCAGAAACCCGGATACTCGCAGCACCTGGATCACGCATTTGGTCGCCGCTTGTGCATTCTCCTGCATCATCACTTCTATCTCATAGTTTGAATATTGGTGGCGTTTGAACTTCTTGACTGGCGGCGGCAGAACCGGTGCCTTGGCCTCCTGCACTTGTTTAAGCTCGGCCTTCAGCAGCGTGATCTCGCATCGGAGAGCAGCCTCGCGCGCACGCGATAGCGGGGCTTGGGCGAAATCCTGTAAGAAATTTGTTAGAACTAAACAGGAGCAAATGGCGGGAACAGCCAAGAGGCGGAAGGCCTCTAAAGTTTCACATACCTCAGTCGTTGGGCGGAGAGTGAGAAGTTTCTGAGAGGCCTCCAGGTCGGCCTTCTGGGTGACCACCTCGGCAGCGGCGAGATCCCGCGTCATGAGCGCCTCACCCAGATTGCGCTCAATGTTGAGGCTGCGACACGCAGACATACGCGCAAGCTCAAACGCGCGCAGCTGGGCTCGAACAGCTTCATGGGCGAGAGCCTTGGTAAACTCCTGATCGTATATGCTCGTGTCCACTCGGCTGTAGAGCCCGAAGCCGAGAGCGAAGGCTTCGCCGCTGCTTGCTTCCTGCTCCATCCACGAGGGAAGGAGCGGCGAGATGGAGACCCGGTTAGCCTCCGGGTCCCATTGCATAAGGGGTTGGCCCTCTTCATCCAGGTGCTTCCCGCCCAGGCCAAAATTCTGATGCCCTCTCGGCACCGGTTTGGCGGGAACCACCTTTGAGGCAACAACAACCTGCGCGGCGACATCCATTTCACCCGCGGCAGGCGGGGCTTCGGCTGGGGTCTCGGCAACGGATTTCCCCTTGTCCGTCGAAGATGGTTTTGACTTCTTGGAAGGGGCGGAAGAGGGAGCGTCAGCCTTCCGCTTCCGGACGCTCGGCTGGGAAGAAGAGCCCGACTCATTCCGGCAAGCGAGGGCTGCGGATTTGGCGAGAGCCCGGGTGGCGGCGGAACCCCTAGCCTCGTCAAAGGGTTGGTTGAGAGAGATCTCCCGCTCACCTATGAAAGCCACAAAGGTTAGTCTTAAAGTTTGAAGTAAGATTAAATGGGCAAGGCGAAATGGTACCTTCACCGATGGGAACTGGCGGAAGCGAGTCGAGATTCCGCCGCAAGAACTTGGCGTCGAAGTTTTGGTCCCGAAGAAGGAGAGGATGGCCGTCTCGCGTCCCCCAAGTGTCGGAGGCCTGTAGGTCGCATCATCGTACTGAACCGGCGAGAGGGGAACGTTGCCGAAGTTCCTAGATACGAAGACGAACTTCTGGGCCCAGTTGTGACTCTTGTTTGTGAGATTGATGGTCTTGATCGTCTGCCCCGAGAAGAAGACGATCCCGCTTTTGGCCCGGAAGTTGAACAGTTTCTGGAAGATAGAGAGGTTGAACTCAATCCTTTCCGCGCGCATATAGCAGGTGAAAGCCACTAGAAGCGCAACGGAGTTAGGATTGAGTTGGGTCGGGACCACTCCATAGTACCTGAGGGCCTAACGCACTTCCGGTCAGAGGGGGAAGCGGAACCCTACCTCGAAATGCTCCAGCGGTATGGCAAGCTCCCCTTCCGGCAGGAAGTTGACTGTCTTCATTCCTGGGATTGCGCGCTGCGAACTCAGAGGGAATATAGTTCCTGGCTATGGAAGCAAACTCCGCCTCGATTAAGCGACAAGGGGGGAAGTTGTGTTCAACAAAGTTTTGCGCACACTTAGTGCGACCCTCAGTCTCGCCCGACATTGTGAATGAGGGCGGAAAGGGAGAGAGAACTGGTAGGCGAGAGGCTCGAGATCGTGGAAGCGGCGAGAGCGGGAGAGAAGAAAGAAGATGAAGGTTCGGAAGCAAATGGAAGAAAATGTGGTTGGTAAGCCGGCCTATTTATAGAAGAATATGGTAATCACGATATTTTTTCTAATGGCGGAAGTGTGGATAGCAATTTCTTATGAATCAACGCTTCGTATTCCGCTCGGTCCCGCCAACGCTTCCTATACCTGCAGATGGCGAAAGCCTCCGGGAGGGATCCCGGGTAAGAACAAAGCAACGACATGTATAAAAAAAGAAAAATGTGACGCAAGAGCTAATCATTCGGCAAGATAGAATGACGTGAAAAAATAAGAGGTTATGCACAATAGGCCTCTCGCTGGGCGAGAGCTGTGTTAAAATATAATAAATATTCATATGTTCAATAAATAAATAAAAATGGTACATGCGAAAAGGCTAGGTCGAGAGATTGGGGCAAGAAGGGACGAGAACCCGTAGGGCTCAGTATTGTTCCCACCGCCAGCGACCCCGACCTCGCCTCCCTGTCCTTGGAGGCACTCGCGGATAGTGATAAGCTGTCATGCCTGGGAGCTCCTGGTGGACCAGGCGCAGTTGGTCTCGGGCCCGCGCGATGTGCCTTCCGGGAGAAGTCTCCTTGCTTCCGCCTCTCAGGCGCTCCGTCTCGCCAAGAAGATGTGTATAATCCCGCTCGATCACGCTTAGGCGCAGCTCAAGCGATGTTAGAAGGGTAGTTTCTCGCAAGGAATCCTCTCGCCGCATCCAAATGAGCTTTGACAGGACCTCAGCTATTCTCTCCTTCTGCTTCTCGGCATTTCCGGAGGCCTCAAGAAAGCTCAACATCTCGCTCGGGGAAGGCGGCGGCGAGATCACCTCCTCGTCTGTGTCGGGCTCTTCCGCAGGCTCCTGATGATCTGCTGAGGGGACTGTGTCAGGGCCAATTTAGGGGCGGGAAGAATAATCAATGTGCGAGAAGGGGCAATGTTTACCTGCTTGTTGGAAGAAAGATACAGGTCGCCCTTCAAAAGGCTTCCCAAGGAGTGGGCGGTGCGTTTTTCCCCGACCCGGGGGGAAGGATGTCTGCCCCAGCGAATGAGTCTCGACCTGAGGCGAAAGGGCAGTGTCCTCCCCACCGGGTAGGCGAAATTCTGGCGCGAGAACAGGAGACTTGTCAGCAGTTCTCCTGGGCGAGAGGGGAAGGCCGGTCGCAGGATCGATAGGGTCCTTGGCGGCGGGAGTCCTGGACCTCGGGCCGACAACACTCGGGGTCCCGGAAGTGGATACTGCGGAAAGCTATGAAAGTGAAAGAAGGAAAAAGCAAAGTAGTAAAAGCGAAAGTCAGGCGAGAAAATTACCGGGAGCATTCGCAGGCTCGACCCGGGTAATCGGAGGGGCAGCCTCCGAGACCAACTGTAAATTTTTATCAGGAAGCCGAGTTGACTCGGTATTCGCCGGAGGGGCATCAGCGACACCTTCCGGAACCGTCTCCTGCAAGAAAGGTAGTCCATCAATACGGCAAGCCCGCTTTGAGGGTTAGCGCCAAAAGGTGAGGCAAGAAAGGAACCTCTGGCAGAAGGGCAGGCTACTCGCGGACAGGGGTTGGGGTCAGCGAGGCCGGCTCGTTCCTAGAGCGGTCTCGCCGAACCGACTTGGCTTTCTTTCGCCGATACGCCGAGTCTGCTAGCCTTTTTCCCATAAGCCAGGGGGCGAACCCAGCGCAGTCGACGCGAGCTCTCGCCTGAGCAGCGGCAAGGCGATCCTGGACCTCTTGCGAGAGCGGTTTCGCAACTCGTTTGGCATACATCTTCGAAGCAATACGAGAGCTCCGGTGATAAGCGGTAACAGAACAAGCGGTCTCTTGGGGACAGGGCCTATGACATATATATAGCGTCGTGGAGGGGCCCGCAAAAGATTCTCTTCCAGGTCAGCAAGCACTCACCGGGCGCGCGGATCGCACGTGCGACGGTTACACGCGTAACTTCCCATGATGCGAGTGAGGGAGAGGGAAAACGGCTATTTGCAGCCCGGTTTCCTTATAAATTGGAGCTAACCCCATTATGACCAATAAACTATGGATTTATTTGATTTTTAGAATTATTGTAGATTTTAAATTCACATAATTTCAAATCTTCTACTTTTTTTATTTAGCATGACATTATAAATAATATGCCTAACATAAACACTAATTTAATCATAAATTAAGAAGAGATGCTAGGATGATGAATTTGAATGGAATGTTATGCTAAGTATGATAAGATTTAATATTTAAATTTGATTTCCATGTAGAGATTCAATCTAACTAATCATAAAAGAGTGAAATAACTATTAATAAAAGAGTGAAATAACTATTAATAAAAGAGTGAAATAACTATTAATAAAAGAGTGAAATGATACATATAATTGATTTGTTTTTTATTAGAACAAAGTTAAATCTAAGGTCTAGATTAAGTGAGATACCTACAAACAATAATGAAGCATATCAATACATCAAAAAAAGAGGATAAGGGGGGATGTTGTACTACACCGTGCAGTGCAGCATTCAACGGCTGTGAGTGCATCAACACTCGCGTACACATCTCGGCGTGAATGTTGATGCACTCTCAACCACTCGATATGCTGCACCACACAGTGCAGCACACCCCCTGCTTCAAAAAAAAGAATATGAAAACACGATACCAATATCCATCATATAACATAATTTGACATGGGCAGACTGCTGAATCGTGAGTTTTAGGTTCAATAAACGAAGATATCGGAATCCACAAAGGCTCCGTTTAGCACGGTGGTGGCGGTCGTAAACCGTCATTTGTTAAGCATCACCTAACAAATATTATCCGTTTGAACATAAAATTGGATGAAGTTCCTTAGGTGGGCGTCAACGAATGACAATTTAACCCATATGTTCATGACCGCCACCACCGTGCCAAACGGAGCCTTAATCCCATTGCAGTTTTAAACGTGCGGAAAATAAAATAAAGGAAAATGAAATGGTCCAAATTTTTCCAGCTTCAAGGAAAATGAAATAAAGCTTGAAGCTTCTGATTAGGTGGAGAAAATTGTGATTCTGTATGCGGAGCAATAATTGTATGCGCGTATCGTTCCATACTTTGGGAGTGGAAGAAATCAGGCGCCTTCATTCTTAGATCCAAGAGCAGCGAAAAATAAACCAAAAAAAATAAAAATAAAAATTAATAGGGATGCACGAAATACAAAGCCCGATCGACGGCCCGCCTTTGCACCGCACCACGTACGGGTAGCGCAGTTATTGAAAATTATGATCATGAGCACAGTTGTCCAGTTTGAAAAATCAGCGGTTCCGGTGTTGTGACGAACATGAAAACAATTTTATATATTTGATAGACTAGAACCATGGTTGTTGTTTCCATTAGCATGCCCATGATAAAATATCAACTCTCTCGGGTCCGTTCGTTACATCGGAATTGGAGCGGTGGAATTGATATTCAATTGACAATTCCAATTCCAGCGTTTCGGCGGTCATAAAATTATACCGGAAAGGAAATTCATTTCAATTGTCATGAGAATTGATTATATAGGGAACACGCCTCCCTCAATTATGAACTAGCAAGTTCTTCATTCGTGATTATCACCCCTACAAGCATGCTCCCGAGTCTCTCAAAAGATCTTGACGCAAACTCTGTTTTTCGCCAAAGAGCACATTTTTTGTCGAAGTGCGAATTTTTCGACGGGGCTCGCATTTTTCCACCTAGGAGCAAATTTTTCGCTCTGACGCGAATTTTTCGCCCGGGCACGGATTTTTCAGTCAGGCGTGCATATTTCGGCCGGAAGCGCATTTTTCGGCTGTGAGCGCATTTTTCGGCCGAACGCGCATTTTTCGCCCGGGCGCGCATTTTTCGCCCGGGCGCACTTGGGGCCTGCTTGGGGCCCTAGGTGATGGTTAAGACCTGCCTGGGGGCCCAAACCGGTTCTGAGAGCTACGACCATAAGAAGCTACCTTCTGGATGGCGGAGAAAGTTGACGATTGTAGAAATAGCCAGAAACTTATGTATTGATCTTGAGTATCTAAATACAAGGAGGGTATACAAATATATAGGAGAGAAAGAGAGGAAACAAATCCTATACAAGATGTGGGACTAAAGAGGAAGAAGCATAAATGGGCCAACAATATATGGGCCTAATACAAAAGTTATTCTAACACTCCCCCGCAAGCTGGAGCGTACAAATCGTATGCACCAAGCTTGGACAAGCATTGATAGAAGGATGCTTTGGGAAGAGCCTTTGTGAGGACATCAGCAACTTGTTCCGTCCCTGGAACATGCTTTAAAACGAGCTTCTTCATTTGAACTTTCTCTCGAACGAAGTGGCAATCGACTTCAATGTGCTTCGTTCTTTCGTGGAAGACTGGGTTCTTGGCGATATGTATAGCCGCTTGGCTATCACAAATAAGTAGAGCACGAGAAGGTAATTTTACACCCAGATCAGTGAGCAGACTTTCAAGCCATGTGAGTTCGGATACAACAGAAGCCATTGCGCGGTATTCTGCCTCAGCCGATGAGCGAGCAACGACCGCTTGTTTCTTACTTCTCCATGTAACCAAATGTCCCCTAAAGTATGTGCAGAAACCACTAGTAGACCGCCGGTCATCAAGAGAGCCCGCATAGTCCGCATCAGAGTATGCCACTAAGGTAGGAGCAGACGAGGAAGTCCGGTACACAAGTCCTTGACCCGGGGCTGTTTTTAAGTACCTCAGAATGCGTTCAACCGCCAGAAGATGAGACTTGCGAGGAGAGTGCATGTATCGACTGACAAGACCAACAGCAAAGGAAATATCTGGTCGGGTAACAGTAAGATAGATCAACTTTCCAACAAGTCGTCGATAATATTCAGGGTTCTGGAGAAGAAGATCCGAGTCAGAAGCCTGGGCACACAACTTGTGGTTTACATCCATAGGGGTATCACATGGCTTACACCCTAAGAGGCCAGCATCATGAAGAAGATCAGTACAGTATTTCCGTTGAGAGAGAATAAGGCCGTTCGGTCGCCTGGCAACCTCAAGACCCAGAAAGTATCGCAGAGTCCCCAGGTCCTTTGTCTGAAAGACCGAGTTCAGATGTGCTTTGACTGCATGTATCCCTTGTGAGTCATCTCCTGTGATGATGATGTCATCAACATATACTAATAGAAGGACCGTCCCTGATGGTCGGTGACGAGTGAAGAGCGAGAAGTCAGCCGAGCTTCGGCTAAAGCCGACAGCTCGAAGTACTTTACTGAATTTCTCAAACCAGGCCGGGGGAGATTGTTTGAGACCATACAGAGCCTTGTGAAGGCGGCAAACCTGAGACTCCTCCGTGGTCTCAAACCCGGGCGGTTGTTGCATGTAGACCGTTTCCTGGAGATCCCCATTCAAGAAAGCATTCTTAACATCCAGCTGAAAGAGAGGCCACTGGCGATGAACAGCGACAGAGAGGAGGACCCGAACGGTATTGAGCTTGGCGACCGGAGAAAAGGTTTCCTCATAGTCGAGCCCCTGTTGTTGAGTGAAGCCACGAGCGACAAGGCGAGCTTTCAGACGGTCGATCGTCCCATCAGCAGCATGTTTGATGACAAAGACCCACTTGCACCCAACCGGTTGCTGACCCGGAGGGAGGGGAACAACGGACCATGTCTGGTTAGCCCAGAGAGCAGACATCTCCTCTTCCATGGCTGCCCGCCAGCCCGGATGTTGAAGCGCCTCCTGTACAGAGTTAGGAACAGAAACCAAAGAAAGAGAAGTAGCAAAGGTGTGCAGAGGGGGAGAGAGGCGATGAAGAGAGACGTAGGCCTCCAGAGGATGGGCAGTGGGGGGCGTTACCTGATCAGAGGGACGCGAAGTGTCCATGGCAGAGGTCGGCGGCAGAGGGGCAACGGAACAGGGAGGGCGGCGAGTGTAGACCCGGATAACGGGCGGTTTGATGGTAGGAGCGGGGGTAGGAGAGAGCGGGGGTGGTGGTGGAGTAGCAGGAATAACGGGACGAGGGAAGGACGGCGGGAGAGGAGGCGGGGGGAAGCAGGAGGGGAGGGAGCAGGAAAGAACGGTTCGTCTTCCCGGAAGGTGACGTCCGTAGAAACAGTGACCTTGCCGGTAGCGGGTGAGTAACAAACATAGCCCTTCTGGGTGTGGGAGTAGCCAACAAAAATGTGTTTCGCCGCCCTAGGGTCCAATTTATCGGAGGCGGGCCCGAGGCAGTGGACGTAGCAGGTGCTGCCGAAGATACGGGGCGAGAGAGGGAAAGCCGGAGTGGAGGGAAACAAGATGCTGAAGGGAGTCGCATAATTGAGGACAGAGGAAGGGAGGCGATTAATGAGAAAGCAGGCAGTGGAGACCGCAAAGTTCCAGTAGGCTTTAGGAACATGCATTTGGATCATGAGGGAGCGGGCAACATCCAAGAGATGGCGGTTTTTGCGTTCGGCAACCCCATTTTGTTGCGGGGTATACGCACAAGAAGTTTGATGGAGAATCCCGTATTTCGTACATAAGGTGGTAAAGTCGTGGCTGGTGTACTCGCGGGCGTTATCAGTACGGAGAGTTTTGAGGGTGGTATGGAATTGTGTCCGGGTCTCGAGGACAAATGCCCGAAACACCCGGGGAAGCTCGGAGCGTTCGCGAAGTAAGTAGAGCCACGTGGTGCGTGAATGATCATCAATAAAGGTGAGAAAATAACGATAACCACATATACTAGGAACCCGAAAGGGTCCCCAAATATCCGAATGAACAAGATCAAAAGGAGCCGTACTCCGAGTACAATGCGAAGGAAACGAAGAACGTGGCTGTTTGCCGAGAATACATGAATCACACTGAAAAGAAGTAAACGAAAGATCCGCAAGAGCCCGCTGGAGAACTGGCAGAGGGGCATGACCAAGGCGGCGATGCCAGGCAGTGGAGGAGACGGAAGACAGAGCGATCGGAGAGGCATCGAGAAGGTAGAGCCCATTCCGCAGCTGACCTTTACCAATGGTAGTCCGCGTCTGTCAATCCTGTATAACAAAAGAAGAGGAAGTGAATATAACAGAACAATCCAAGTCATGCGTAAGACGCCCAACAGAGAGTAAGTTAAAAGGGGAACTCGGAACATGAAGAGCCGAGCGAAAAAGGAGAGAGGGGTGGATAGAAAGATCGGTCGAGCCGGAGACAGGAACCATCGCCCCATTGGCCACGGTGATGGACTGCGGATAAGGAGAACCCGAGTACGCGGCAGGCCGTTGCGAAGTGATGTGATGAGTAGCGCCAGAGTCCATAATCCAACCCGGGCTGTGGGAGAGACAAGCAGTACCTGTGTGGGAGACGGAGGCGACGGAAGCCGAGGGGGGGTTGAGTAGCCCCTGGAGATGCTGGAGCTGAAGACGGACGGTCTCGAGATCCGGAGGAGCGTCAGTAACGGCAGAAGCCGTCGGGCGAGGGGGGTAGCCGAGCTTCTTGTAACAAGCTGCCTCAAGATGGCCATCCTTGCCGCAGAAGGAGCACTTTGGCCGGCCACGGCCGCCACGGCCACGGCCCCGCGAGCCCGACCGTCCTCCCCGAGTAGAAGTGGGAGGAGAGGGTAAGAGCGGAGGGGCATGCTGAAGGAGAGCCGGTGGAGAAGGAGCGGGAGGATCTGGAGGAGGCGAGACCCGGAGAAGCATGGAGCAGACATCCGAAAAAGAGGGCGTAGTAGGAGCGGCCAGGACCTGAGCACGAAGGCTTTGAAGATGAGAAGGAAGTCGAGCCATAAGGATGGCAATGCAAGCAGCTTCCTTCTGAGCCCGCTGAGCAGCAAGATCAGTGGTCGGCGGCTGGTGCTGGATCCAGGCTTCAGCAAGAGTTTTAGCCCGAGCGACAAAGGATGTCATATCTGAGGTGCCGCCAGCGTCGAGAGTGAAGAGATCAGTGAGGATGTCATAAAGATGCTGGAGGCTATCGCGGCCAGAATACAAGGAATGAAGCTCATCCCACATAGCCTTGGCGGTGTCGTGGTACATAGCCATTTGATAGGGCTCACCATCCAAGGAGTTCAGAATCCAAGTTTGAACACGACCGTCATTACGAAGCCACTCATCCGTAGGTGGAGAAGGAGGTGCCTGAGTAAGGTGCGGGAGAAGGCCCTTAGCCTGGAGAACCCGTCGAACCGAATGGACCCAAGGAATAAAGTTCTCCTTGCCAGAAAGAGAAATGGTTGTGATCCGGAGCTCGTCACGGAGGTCGACAGAACAGGCCGGGCGGTCTGGAGGACAGGCCGGATGGTCAGGGGGCGGACTGGCCGCTGAGCTGGGAGAAGTACCAGAGGAAGTCATGAAGACAGGCCGCAACCCTTAGACGGGTAGAGAAGAAGGCCGCGGATAGAGAAAAACCGGGCGGACGGAGACAGGACGGGCGACCAGGAGACGGTAGAAGATCGCGACCAAGATGCAAGCGGAAAGGAGACAGCTCGCACGGTCAGGCAGATTGTATGCGCCGGACTGAGACAGGTCGCGCCGGACTGAGACAGGTCGCGCCGGACTGAGGCAAGGCGCGCCGGACTGAGAAAAGTCGCGCGCCGAGGAGAGGAGAGGAGATCGCGACCAAGACGCAGGCGAGAAGGAGACAGCCCGCACGGTCAGGCAGATCTGAACAGCGCCGGACTGAGACAGGCCGCGCCGGACTGAGACAAGTCGCGCCGGACTGAGGTAAGTCGGGCCGGACTGAGAAAGGTCGCACGCCGAGGAGAAGAGAGCAGATCGCGACCAAGATGCAGGCGGGGAGGAGACAGCCCGCACGGTCAGGCAGATCTGAATCAGCGGACAGAAGAGAGAGACCGCGGCGGATAGAAAGGAGGCCGCGACAAGGAGAGAGGCCGCAGCTATCAGGAAGAAGGTGGTCCCACGGAGAGAGGAAAGGCTATAAAAGTAGGAAGGGGGGGAGTGTAGAAGGTGGATCCACGGAGAGAAAAGAAGAGCAGAGGGAGGCGGACTGAAAAGAACAGGCCGCCAGGAAGCGCGGCTAGAATCAAAACAGGCCGCAAGAAACAAGCCGCGGGAGGAAGCGGCTAGAGAGTTTTCGCAGTGCGGTCAGATGATGGTAAACCGCGAGAGGCGTAACCTGGCTCTGATACCATGTAGAAATAGCCAGAAACTTATGTATTGATCTTGAGTATCTAAATACAAGGAGGGTATACAAATATATAGGAGAGAAAGAGAGGAAACAAATCTTATACAAGATGTGGGACTAAAGAGGAAGAAGCATAAATGGGTCAACAATATATGGGCCTAATACAAAAGTTATTCTAACAATGATCAAGGCTGAATTACATGGAACATGGAAGTACTGCCCAGGTTTGGCAATCGCTATGGATTATGGTGGTTATCTCTATCATGGATTATGGTGGTTATCGGATAGAGATGGAGGGCTGGCCGGAAGTTTGTGGAGAGGAACAGTGAATGGGGCTCGATCTAATAAAGGGGAAAATGAAATTTTAGGCTTCGACGCCTAGATTCCATGATATCAGTACCGTAGACTGATCGCGGGAATCTGAAATTTCTCTCCAAATTTTGCAATGACTGAAAATCAGTCGATGTACTGCTTTATAGACGAAACCCACTATGGACGACAAAGATAGGAACATCAAAGCAACTACATTTACATGAACTAAAAATACAATAACAACACTCAAGCCTTCATCCCACTATAGTGGGGTTGGTTATATAGATCCTTTGTCGCCATTGTGCCCTATCTTTTGTCATAATCTCACGAATGCCCAAGTACATCATGTCTTTCCTTATAGTTTCATTCCAAGTCTTTATTGGTCTACCCCTCCCTCGTTTAACATGCCTAGTGACTAGACTCTCACAACACCTAACAAGTGCCTCTAATGGTCTCCACTGTACGCGTCCAAACCATCTTAATTGAGCTTCTCGCATCTTCTCTGCAATTGGTGCTATTCTTGTCTTATCCCTGATACATTCATTCCTAATTTTATCTAGTCTCGTGTGTCCACACATCCACCTAAGCATTGTCGTCCCTGCAACTCCCATTTTTTGCTCATGCACACAATTCACTGCTCAACACTCAGAACCATAGAGCATCGCGGGACTAATTGCAGTACGGTAAAACTTGCCCTTAAGTTTTAGTGGTACTTTACAATCACATAAGATCCCTGATGCGCCTCTCCACTACAACCAACCCGCTTGGATTCTATGTGTCGCATCTTTATCAATACCTCTGTCTTTTTGAACTATCGATTCAAGATATTTAAAACACTCACTATGAGAAATATTTTGATCACCCAACTTAATAACGAAGTCATCCATCCTTCTTGTACTGCTAAATTTAAGCTTCAAGCACTCCGTTTTTGCCCTGCTCAACATAAAACCCTTTTTTTTAAAATTATCTCGCCGAGATTCAAGTTTTGCGTTTACACCCCCGCGCGTCTCATCAACTAAAACAATATCATCCACAAACAATAAACACCAAGGTATTGCTTGTTGATATGTCTGGTGAGTTCATCTAAGATAAGGGTAAAGAGATACGGGCTTAAAGCTGAACCTTGATATAAACCAACGGAGATAGGGAATTCATGTGTTAATCCTCCAAATGTCCACAACTTTGTCACCGAATTTGTATACATATCTTTAATTATGTCAATATATGATACATTTACACATTTCTTTTCTAAGACTCTCCATAAGATCTCTCTTGGAACTAAAAATACAATAAATAAATATATTATAATATGTCATTGTCGTTCTACGCACGACCACTAGCTTAAATTGTCTATCCAACCACACTATCTCCGGTTCTTGCATTTGTAGACTTGTGCAAACTTCAGTAAATGTTAGCCCACCACGAATACTCTTGGAAAGGAAGTATGAATATGATTACCAAGCTGACAGAACTCACACTCTAGAGACTACAAATGAGGGAGAAGAGAAGCAATATTCTTCAATTTATTGATGCTGAGATGACCAAGAGGGCGATATAGAAGAATGAGAGATTCAGATATGGCGCAGGAGACAAGAGGAGGCTGCTGGAAATAATAGTGAACAAGTGATTCATTCCCTGCTAAAATCATCGTCCCCAAACTTTGGTCATATACAGTAAAGAATTGTTACTAAAGATTATATAACAAGGACTTAAAAGGACATCCAGAAAGGAATTAAGTAAAGTGTATAGGTAGGAACTAAGGAGGGGCAGCTTTGTCAATACTTGCAATTTTAGCTTTGGAACAATTGTCACGAGTGATGTGATGAATTGTTCTTAATTAGGATATATTGGAAAAAAACAAGAGGAATTACCAGCTAATCAAAAACCCAGCATCCAACACATGGTATGAGAAAGGCAAACTGTAGGAGTACCAGCATACATAGTGGCAGCCAGAAGGGTGCTCTATGGTGCAGCATCGTACTGAATATACTCATTGAGCTCAATATTACTCTCAAGAGATTTTGATGAGTGTTCCCTTGATCAGCTGGCTGTGAGTATACGACATTAGCAAATTTATCAAGAAATCCAGCTAGTAAAGTAGCACTTAACTTGAGATTTACGGTACGAGCATTAGGGTTGATTGCATGTGGCGCGACTCCATCTTCCTCGACCATGGTTGCACCTTCCAAGATTAGATAAAAAGGGGCAGCCCGGTGCACAAAGAATCCCCGCGCAGCGAGGGTCCGGGAAAGGGTCCCACCACAAGGGTGAAAATAGGTAAACTTTACCCTGCATTTTTGCAAGAGGCTGCTTCCAGGACTCAAACCCGTAACCTCAAGATCACACGGCAACACCTTAACCGGTGCGCCAAGGCTCCCCTTCTGTCTTCCAAGAATAGATAAGAGCACAAAAATGTCAAGATATTGTCGAGGATTGGCCCCTGATGTGTTTTCTGAAGGGACTCAATAATTGAAAAATGATATCTTCAACAACGGGAAAATTAGGGTTTGTCAAGATCTAATTCCTGGCTGCTGAAGTTAGGATAATTTTTTCCTCTTCTATAGTAGATTGTACTTGGTTGAGATGTGATGGAAAATCATGATTGTCATGTGCAAGGAGACTCGTTTGTGAACATCATAGAAATGTTGAACACCACCATTGCAGTACATAGTTTGAGCCTTCTTCTATATGTCGAAGCAGGTCTTGTAAGTTCTAAAATGGGTTAGATGTTTTGGGTCAACAATAGGTCATAAGAGAGAGGTACAGGTAATCCATCTTCCCCCATTGTCGTCATTCATTTGTGTATCTTATGCTTTCATGGTTAAATGGTCAAACATACCTTGACCAAGAAACCTAATCCCAACCGCTTGCTTGCCGGTCCAAGCAAATTTTGCTTGTCAGTTTCTTGGACATAAAGGGGCATAAGCAAATTTTGCTTGTCAGTTTCTTGGACATAAAGGGGCATAAGACATTTGTTTATAGGTAGTGAAGGAGCGATGTTAGATGTTGCAGACGGGGAAGCCATAAAAACAACCAAGATGGATGAGAACAAGGCGGTGGATCAGGACAAAGCTTTAGATCGGGCCGAAGCTCTGAATCGATGAGAAGATGAACTTCGCATCGACAAAGCTCTGGAATGATGAGAGAAGTCCTGGAACAGGATGAGCAATAACGGCACTGGTTGTAAATAAGTCCCAATAATTGGACTCATTAAAAAAACTACCAAAGACACTAACAAGTCATAACAAGTCCACTCATAAATCATAATAAAGACACACCATTAATTAATATATAAAAAACAAAAACTTACACTGATAAAGGCCTAGATTATTACTAAGAGCTAAGACCATGACACATAACACAGTTGAAAATAAAAGCATCTCAAGCGAAAAGACAAGGATTTAAACTTCAATTATACCACCAGATCTCAACAGAAAAAATTTAATGCCCACAGAAATTAAGAAATGAGTATTACGACCCTTTCAAAATACTTTAGAAAAAATTCTGCAATGTTGCTTACAAACAACAACTACCAAAAATATTCAAAATACACGCAATGTTCCACAATTCCCTGCCTGAACATTATTAAAAGCAAAAAACTTAAATCCTGTCCATCAACTTTCAGAGATAGAAAAACAAATTCAACCACTAAATGAAGTACTAGAAGTATAGAATGAAAGAATCATATGAATCCAGGGGAGGTAGTGAGAACAACAACTTAACCAACGGGAAGAGTTCCACTAGAAAAAAGCATAGAGAAACACTGATGAAAGAGACTATTTCGCAGAATACCAAACTGAAAAACATTGCTCGGAGTAAACACAATAGAAAGAAACTAAAAAAATTTCAAAATCAGAAGCTCAAAAAAAGTTTAAAACTAACACAGAATATCCCAACTCTAAAATAAATGAGGAACGGAAATCAAGAGACATCATTATTGAATAGAGCATAGCAGCTATAATCAAAAACTCTAAAAAGGTGAAATGGTTAATGAATAAATGGAGTTAGGTCTCTGAGAAATAAATATCATTGTATAGCCGTAGAGGATATTGGTTTTAAATGAGGAAATGTTTATGACAATCGTCAGCACAAGGCAAAAGAACAAAACAATGGAAGCACCCGGTTCTAACATTAAATACAAAGAAGACTGGGAAGAAAACTCTAAGCAGGCCAAATCTACAGACCACAAGACCTGCCTGTACAACCTCATATTCGCTGAGTGGGACATTGGTCCAAGGCTGGTCAGGTCATGTGAGTCAAGCGGCGAAAGGGCCCCCGCCATGACAGGCGAAAAGGCTTGCGTCTGGGTAAGTGGGAAGCCCCCAAGGTCGGCAGAGTCCTTGTTGAAGGCGTCGAGTAAAAGCTCCTTCACTCAACGTTTTTTCGCCTCTGGCGTTGAGGGAAGTCTTTCCACTCAACGCTCTCGACGTTTTCCGCCTCTGGCGTTGAGTGAAGCATTTCCACTCAACGCACTCGACGCTTTCCGCCTCTGGCGTTGAGTGAAGCATTTCCACTCAACGCTCTCGACGTTTTTCGCCGCGGGGGTTGAGTGAAGCCTTTCCACTCAACGCTCTCAACGCTTTTGGACTTGACCATGCCTCTTATAAGAGCAGACGAGTGGGGTAGGCAAACCCGCACCCGGCCGAATAATTGGCTTTTTGACAGGGCACGCGGAAGGGTTTCCGCCTAGGTGTGCGAGAAGCCTCCCGCCCAATTTGGTCTAGGGGTAATTTTACCTGACTGCCACTGGAGGTCTGCATTTAGCTCCTCAGAACAGCGGAGTTTGGCTATTGGCAGACCACTTTGGGTTGCATATAGTCTTTTGGAAGAGCGGAGTTACGATGTTGGCAGACCAGATATTGAGAATCTATAAATAGACCTACATGGTACCTCAGAAGGCAAGTTTTCTCATTTTCTAAAGTCTTGTAGCGCTTTCTGAGGTATCCTTAACTCAACACTTGGCTGAAGGGAAGCGCTCTGAAATCTTCCGGGTTAGTGGAGGAACTTCCGTGCTGAAGCCCGGGGTCAGTTCTTTAGTTCTCAGCAACTGGTCAAGGGTCTGAGTTTGGTAGAAATAGGTGTCGGCTACACCCCAGGGTCCGAACTCACGTTGGGGCCAATTTTTGATTCCAACACTGCCCAATCGGATAACATAACTGAAAGCAAACTCTATAGGTCCACCCGAAGACCCAAATATTTACAGAACTACATAATGGACTGAACAAATAAGTTGATGAGCCATAATATACCTGTTATGATTGTAATAAAATTACTAGAAATGGATGTTGAATACAGTAAATGAGGCAAGAAATCGTTTCACCTGATTTCCCAATTCTCTTCTCTCTTCCTCCCTTTAAAACCCAATTTTTTCCCTTGCAAATTTCTCTCAATCTGTCACTTCTCATATTTCCCCTGACACCCTACACAGGTACCCATACATCCACATCTATAAGGTCTCGGCTCTGTTCGAAGCGATAGGTTAAGTCGCTCAAAAAACATACTATTGCCTGACAAGCTATAAATATGTTATTAGTCGCCAGAAGGTCATCAGGAGTCATGGTTAGTGTTTGCCATAACATGCAAGTGAATCACAACCGGTATTTTTCAAAATGAAGCTTTTGGGGTTATTACCTAACACTTGTCATACACCGCCATTAAATTTATGGCCAATGAAGGCCAAAGGTCACGTTTGGGCTGGTGACCGAGTTATGGGCCTATTCCGGTTTGATTTGTCACACGCCATAATTTGGCATCGTCCGATGCATGATCCGAGTTCGTAGTTGCATCCGGATCCAGGTTTCGATATTTTCTATGTATTTGTTTTATTTTTTTTGGTATCTTATTTACTGAGATCGAACAACCATCGTGTAGAGGATATCATAGTCATCCAAGATGGTTGCCCTAAGCCACGTTTTATTATAAATAAGAGATAGGGGAAGCTGTCATAAGGGATTGCAGATTTTGGAGAACTCTCTCCCCGAATCCGGCGATCTCTCGTAGTGCCGACTCGACAAAACCCCAAGGTACCGACTCCTTGGTGTGTATCTTTGTCTTTCCTTGTGTTCCCATTATTTTTCCCCTTCCCCAACAGCCGGCTGCTGCCCATAAACCAGCCGGGCACCTGTTTCCTGCAGCCTGGCTCCTGTTTTCCTGCAGCCTGGCTCCTGTTTTCCTGCAGCCAACCCTAACCAAATCTCCTATTCCCCTCCATGTTCAGCCAACTACGACCCGACCATCAAACGCCCAACTGTCCTTCATGTCCTCCAAAAACAGTCAAAAGTTGCCTTATATGACCTTCCCTTGTCTTCAGCCACCCCTTCCCAGGCCACCACACAACCAGCCAGCCCTCCCAGCCCCCTGATCTCCCCACCCGAACCACTTATCTCCATGTCCCTGGCCAGAGCCCCCACAAGCCCTCCTCCACATATCCCATAATCTACTCACAACTACCCTAATCAGCCCCTTCCAACTCCCATTCAGACATATTATACCTTCGGACAGCCATCATATATCTCCATGATCTCCAGATCTTCGTCTCCTTGGCCAACTGCCCCTATACTTGTGAATTCTAGTTTGGTTGTTTTGTTGTAATCATTAGTGTATGGATCGGACTATTTATATGATAATGAATGTCATTCTTAGTGTGTTCGTTTTTTGACTAATCGTGACTTGCAGGATTTATTCACTTGTATATTTAACAAGCGGCCCTCAAATCGGAGGAAATCCTTGCTTGCTTGCTTCGTTTCTAAAAAAATTATTGCTACTTGCTTTGTGATAATTGAGTGGGATTTATGCATTTATTATTACTTGCAATTTATTGTTGGATTGTTATTTGCATGCACACATCATCCTAGGGGTAGATATGAATTATTTCCCCAGAACTGCACCTAAGGTTGCATTATTAGGATTCACACCCACTTAGACTACCCTACATCAGAGTTATTCCTAATCAAGGTCAACAGACAAGTGTTCAAGACTACTACTGAGAAGAGCACGTGAGGGCTCTCGGTTGTCAGGACAACCAACTGGATCCTATAAAGCACACAAGGCAAGATGAGATATTACCATTCCTCTTTAGATTGGGTATAACTCCAACAAGCACAGACCAATGCACAAAATACACAATCATGAATCACATAAGAAAATAAAAAAGGATACAACATAATACATGGCCGCCAAAATAATATTCCAACACGCCCCATCATGTGAATAGATGAATACATAACGTGAACGCATTGCGAGATCCAACTGGCTCTGATACTAAGTTAGAACCGCAAACATCCAACTCAAAATCAATTGATTAGGAGTGGAGAAGCGAGTATTTACAAAGCACAGGTGGCAAGATATGATACCTAATGGTGTACTATCCTCCTAACATCCAGTGGAACTCCAGTGGGAGTGGGTAAATACACAGGAAACACAGTTGTGGACCACATATAGGATCCATGTTGACATAGCACAATACACAGCTCCCGGGATAATATTTTGTTAGAAGGATAATAATTAATAATGAAATCATTTTTATAGGTACTTTGTATATGCCTGTAACTACATATTGGTCTTTATAAGGCCCTCCTTGTTTTATACTAATTGAGATGAAATGACGCGGCTTCCCCGATCTTAACTTCATCTGAATTTTCTGTGAGAATGAACTGCAACTCCCATTAACTTCCACTCCTATCAAATTTTGAGGTTCATTGGGTCTTTCCTTTGATCAACTTCCCCTCACGTCATGTTGATCTGGCGACATTTTGACTGACCTTTGCATGAATAATTGTTTCAATTTGTGGGATTGCACTATGACCCGTTATATTCTTCGACAACTGTTCATTGGGCTAGTCATTGCTCCTGCTGATCGACTTGAATGACTGGTAATAAGGATAGATCTTTTGATTGCTATTGTAGCACTTCTCTTTTGCAGTTGTTTTAACTTCAACTTATGTCATGTGTGTCTAACCCAGCTTTTTTAGATGTTACTGGAAATCCCATATTGCCTCTAACCTGACTACCATTGTATGCATTATCCTTAGCGATACAAATTATATTGCTTGCTCCCTGGTATTAGTTTTTCTAAAATTAATCGTTTATTCCGGAATATCGCGGAGGGGGGGAGGTATACTTGCCCCCCTCTTACAATTGATCCTTATTTGGATAAATGGGAGTTGAATCCTTGATTGTATGTTGTCCCTCAATCTGATGAAGCTCCATTTACAATACATGTGTTGCTTGATAATGCATATGATATTTGGACACGACACGAGTAAAGCCAAAGTACTCACGTCATGAGAATTCTGCACAAAATTATCAATTAAAGGGCAAATCGTATATAAATTCATTCTGGGAGAGAAGCTTGTCACTTAATACCATTCAAAGACACGTTTACTATTACAGGAGTATGATATTCATGACCCTGTTTCCCTTGAATGTACTGAGAATGCCATTTTATTTCCAAACTGGAAGGAAATTGATAGATTTAGTAGTTCTTGCATGGGTGAATCACGATTTTGATAATATCACATTATAAATTTTGGGATTGGTTCCTGTTAGGCTATACCATCTTTCATGAAACTTTTCGGATTGTGCAATGACTGCAAAAAATCCAAATTCATCATTGTTATTGAGGACAAATCTGCCCTTGCTGTTGATTCTTCCAGTCCCTCTAGTTCATCGACTCGATGACATGATTCTCCGATTCAACCCCATCGTCACTCCATTGTTTATTACTACAACAAATTAAGACAGCAGAGAAACTTGTTATAAATTGCAAGGTCGCCGACCGGGTCAACGTGTCTCCATTTCACAAAGTAATGGACGAGTAGGGAGGAACCAAGACCTTTTAAGAACTCCTATTGTGCACCTTCCTAATGCCCCTAACTCTTAGTGTAATAACCTTGTTGACCCATCTGATCGACTCAATGCCAGGAAATTTACAACGCGTGGTTTACCCAGCGAGCATTCATCCTCGGCTTTAACGACATCAAATAACACAGGATCGGCGGGTGCTTTCTTTGCTTCTAGCTCTACTCAATGGATCATTGTTCTGGTGCCACCGACCACATGGTCCATTCTCCCACATGTTTTACCTCTTAAACGCATTTGTCTAGTAGTGACAAAAGTCAATCCTGTTGACACGCACCTCTATTTCCGGTGAAGGAATTATTTTTCACACCATTTCTTATCTTCTTCATGTCCATGTCCCTAGTTTTCCTAAAATTTATTTTTAGTTATTTTACTCGACATATGAATTGCTCTGTTGTTTTTTACCTTTTTACCCCTATTTTTTTTGTTTCGAGATCTGGCCATGAAACAGACTATTGGATCGTGTAGATTGCAGGATGAACTCTATCTGCTGGATAGCCCTAGCAAACTCTTCCTCGGGCCCACTCCGCATTATTATCTTTTCCCATTATCATCGCCGTTTGGAAAATTTGTTTCCCTCTGTTATGAGACAAATGATTCCTTCTTTTTCTCCTAAAATGTTTCAAAACTTTAAATGTGATTAATGTGAATTTAGCAAGCATCATCATACAACTCTCTCTAATACTGCTCTTCTTAGTACCATACATTTTTTTCATACTAACATTGATGTCTACAGCCCTTATCACATCTCTTGTTGGTCATAAAAGATTTGTTGCATTTATTGATTGTTATTTGTTACATTTATGCAAGAGTGGTCAATGCTTTTATGAGAGGTGGGAGTAGGTGGAGTAGAAAGCGTAGATAAATGGGTAGGAGAAGCTAAAACCTTAGAAATAATACAATCAGAAATGTAGTAGTAAATAGTCATATCTCTCGTAGTCTCCCACTCTAGGACATATGTGCTTACTAACGTCACTTTCCACAAAAACAGATCTTAATTTCTCGGTCCATTTTCAAGAGAACAGTAGATGAAATGGCCCATAATATCTTATCTCATGCTTATTCTCCTTCTGAGTCAGTACTTGCTATAGAAAAAAACATATAGATTTCAACTAATGCTTTGGAAAGTTATACGTACGTGTAACCCACATTACATTAGTCATATCTGTTAAAAATGTTGAAGTTAAAAGTGGGCGGTCTGAAATGTGCAGACCGCGAAGACCGCGCAGGTAGCGCGGCTAAACTCTAATGTCAGGCATGTTCCTTGGCCACCTTTGTTCTCGCGGACTGATTCAGCAGGTTCCCTGGTTTGCTGTCTGTGCGGTTAGGATTTAGCTACCGGCGGACTGCGCAATCTGGTTCGGTAGACCGCAGTGACCGACAGATGCGGTCTGGTGTTGGCAGTCTGCATTGGTGTGCGGTCTGGTGCTGCTATTCGCCATTATGTTGGCGGTAACTCTATCCCCTAGGGCGATGACTGTATCTGCATGCCCGCCTACATATAAGGGTGTTAGCCATGTCATTAATAAGTGGAACTGTAAGAACTGTATCATGGGTTAAACTTGCGGTTAAAATTTTCTAACCGCGTGGCAAGAAGAAATGACCTGATCGTTTGTTGTGTTTGCAGATTGTGCGGCTAGCACTAAGCAACCAAACAACTGGTTCTGATGGTGGTCACTGGAGTCAGTGCGGATAAGCGGATAGCAGTCAGCGGTTAGCAGCAGGTCGTGGGTTCAGCGACCAGGAGGTCTTCTTCCTTGGTAGTTTTCCTGGTTTCAATAAGTCAGTTCGCCACTGGCGGTCTGATTGGCAGTTCGAATAAGATGTTCGTGCAATTCAGCGGTTAGGCGACCATGCGGTCAGGCGACCAGAGTTGCGGGCAGTTGGCAGTTCAATTTCAGTTTATAAGAGGTAATCTGCGTGGCTAGTGGAGCGGTCTGGCAGTTTAGCGTGTTGGCGACTTATACCGTTTGCGCGACCTCGCGGATAGTTTGGCGGATTGGAGGTTACAGTTTTCTGTCTGCCAGTTTTGTACTTATCTATTTTTTTGTGATCTTCATCGGGTGCATTGTGAAATCATGTCTCGCAATGTATGTATCGCATTGTAAAGCAGCAAATAATAGAAGTGTGTTCTTGCATCTTCTGTTTACTAGTGGTTTACTTGACTTGGATGGTTGAAGTGCTTCTGCGACTTCATGTTTTATAAATTT
This sequence comes from Platanthera guangdongensis, assembly GCA_039583875.1. Taxonomy (NCBI): domain Eukaryota; kingdom Viridiplantae; phylum Streptophyta; class Magnoliopsida; order Asparagales; family Orchidaceae; genus Platanthera; species Platanthera guangdongensis. Next base: position 151,389,321 of record CM077160.1, on the reverse strand, counting down.
TTATATGTTATCAGAGGGAGGTTTTAGCAACCATCAGCCTCGGGACTCTGCTAAGTACCTTTGGAAGTTAAGTAAATCAGGAGAACTAGAATGAAAGGCAGATATGCAAGAGGTCTTAGTGTTGAGCTGCTGACTCATACAAATTACAAAAAGTGAAAATCTTGTATGGAGAGTTATCTGCTAGGCAAGGGCCTCTGGGAGGTTGTTGGTGGAGATGATAGACCAGAAGTGTCTGCTATTGGAGCTAATGCTCATGAGGTGAGAGCTTGGAGCGGTCTGGCAGTTTAGCGTGTTGGCGACTTATACCGTTTGCGCGACCTCGCGGATAGTTTGGCGGATTGGAGGTTACAGTTTTCTGTCTGCCAGTTTTGTACTTATCTATTTTTTTGTGATCTTCATCGGGTGCATTGTGAAATCATGTCTCGCAATGTATGTATCGCATTGTAAAGCAGCAAATAATAGAAGTGTGTTCTTACATCTTCTGTTTACTAGTGGTTTACTTGACTTGGATGGTTGAAGTGCTTCTGCGACTTCATGTTTTATAAATTTTTATATGTTATCAGAGGGAGGTTTTAGCAACCATCAGCCTCGGAACTCTGCTAAGTACCTTTGGAAGTTAAGTAAATCAGGAGAACTAGAATGAAAGGCAGATATGCAAGAGGTCTTAGTGTTGAGCTGCTGACTCATACAAATTACAAAAAGTGAAAATCTTGTATGGAGAGTTATCTGCTAGGCAAGGGCCTCTGGGAGGTTGTTGGTGGAGATGATAGACCAGAAGTGTCTGCTATTGGAGCTAATGCTCATGAGGTGAGAGCTTGGAGAAGGACTAACGCTAAGGCAGAATTCACCCTCAAGCAGGTTATTTCACCTGAGTTATTCGATCACATCATAGGCTGCAAGACGGCTTTTGAGATTTGGACTTCTCTAGATGTGTTGTCAACAATAAGAATGTAGTTTGGCTACAGTTTCTGGAAAACGAGTTGGCGAGAGCAACTCAAGACAACTTGTCCATTTCCTCTTTCTCCTTGAAGATGAAGAATTTGTGTGCTGAGATTTCAGCATTCGACCCAGAAGAGCTTATCTCTGAGGCTAAGCTAAAGAACCACATCATCGGCGGCTTGCGGAAGGAGTATCTTACTTTCGTTACTTCAGTACAAGTGTGCGCTACTCAACCGTCTCTGCTATAGTTGGAAAACTTGTTTGTCTCTCAGGAGAGCTTAACAAGATAGATGACTGGAGTCTCTATCTCAGGGGGAGATAGTGAAGCTCTGTTTTTTGGAAAGAAGAAAATATGGGACAAGAAGAAGTCTTATGGTGAAGATGATCATTCTACTTCATCACAGCAGGAAAAGAACTAGGCTCCTAAGCAGGATGGAGGTAAGAAGGGGGGACTCGGGTGTTACAGATGCAACAAGCCTGATCACTTCAAGAAAGACTACAAGGTGAATCTTCAGTCAGGTCATGTTGCTGAAAGAGAAGGTGGATCCAAGAGTGAAGAAGGATGGGGGAATTGCTTCATGGCAGACATGACGGCAACGTCTGTTCGTGTCTTGTCCTTCATCAACTTCCAGGAGGATTGAATCGTAGACTCGGGGTGTGGTCATCACCTCACTGGAGACGAGTCAAAGTAATGATGTTATCATTATTGTTGAGGATATTATCAAAGCAGTTAAAAAGAAGAGAACAGTTTCTTTCGGCAGTGTTAAAGGGCCGCTCACCTTGAAGAGTGTATATCATGTATTAGGAATGAATATGAACTTGTTCTCGGTGACTAACAATATTGATGTTGGTTATCACGTTTTGTTTGGCTTAACAGAAGTGAAGTTTCTCAGAAACGTGTCAGCGGTGAAAGCTGACGTTACTCATGTCGGGAGACGGGTAAAAGACTTGTTTGTTTTGTCAATAAGTTTTTATATTGAGAAGATGAGGACGAATGATAGCGTTGCTATTTGGCATGAGAGGTTTGGGCATATTGCGATGGACAAGTTGAAGACTATTGCAGCAAGAGACCTGGTGAAAGGCCTCTCTAGTCTTTTATCTTTGGGCGATGGTCACGTTTGTGAAGGATATCAGTATGGGAAGGCACATCCCATTTGACAAGTCCTTGTCCAGATGCAAGACACCGCTGGAGTGCATCCACGGTGATATGACGGGACCATGCATCACCCCTAGTATCGGAGGAAGCAATTACATGTTGTTTTTGGCTGATGATTTTACAAGGTACACTTAGGTGTACTTCGTAAAGGAGAAGCCAGAAGCCTTCCTGAAGTTTGTGGAGTTCAAGAAGCTCGTTGAATGTATGTTAAGGCTGCGGGTAAAGATGCGGAGGACGAATAATGGGGGAGAGTTACATTGCATGAGTTCTCTAACTTCTACAGGATGCACAGAATCAAGAGGGAGCTGACTTGTGCTCACACTACACAACAGAATGGAGTGGAGGGGAGGAAGATCCGTCACTTGGTGGAGACTTGTAAAAGCTGGCTTCATTCTAAAGGCATTCTCAGGGCTTTCTTGGTAAAGGGAATGGCATGTGGGGCATATTTCATCAACTGAATGCCCTTGAGTCCAAACAACATGAAATCTCAACATGAACTGATGTTCAAAGAGAGGCCAAGTGTGGCACAACTTCGGGTGTTCGGGTCTACCTGCTACGTGCACATTCTTCATGCTCTCAGTACTAAGTTAGATGCTAAAGCAAGAAAGTGTCTTTGTTGGCTATGGAGAGAGAAATAAAGGATGGAAGTGCATGGACCCTGAGACAAGGAATTTTGTCGTCTCAAGGGATGTAGTATTTCACGAGCTGACGTCATACCAAGGTAGTTCTTCGGTGGAGCTACAAGAAAGCAGGGAAGAAGGAAGAAGTCGGGAAGCTGCTAATGATCTTCTGGTGGAGCTGTTTGTGTCTCCAGGGGCTCCAATTGCACCAAACTCAGGGGCAGGTGCTTCTGATTCTGGAAGCAGTGGGAGCAATGCTCCTAATGTGCTTAGCAAAAGAGCTGATGAAGAAGAGGCAGCTGAAGGGATGGAGCATGGTCAGGCTTTAAGGGAGGTCAAAGCGGACTATTATATCACCAGCTCGATATAGAGAGGGAAATATGGTGAGTTTTGTGTCATGCTTCTTTGTAGGATCTATGGACGAGCGGGAGCCATCATGCTATAAAAACGTCATTGGAGTAAAGGAGTTGGAAGATGTCATGGATGAGAAGAAGACCGTCCTCAAGAAAAACAGAACTTGAGATCTTATGCCAAGTTAGAAGACATGACTCCTGTTACGTGCAAACGGGTGTACAAACTCAAGAAGAAAGCAGACGGCAGTATCGAGCGGTACAAGGCTTGTTTTGTTGCTCGAGGGTTCTTACAACAGTACGGAGAGGACTATGAAAAGACGTTTAATCATGTGGCTAAGATGACGTCAATGAGGGCGGTAATTTCTTTGGTGGCATGCAAGGGATGAAAGATTTGGCAGCTCCACGTGAAAAATGTATTTCTTTACGAAGAGATTGACAAAGATATTTTATGATGCAACCACCAGGGTATTTGTCCGAGACTCCTCCAGGACACGACTGCAAACTTAAGAAGGTCCTCTATGACTTGAAGCAGACGTCTCGAGCCTAGTACGGAAAGATAACAGAGTATCTACAGTTCTGCAGATATTTTGCATCCGACTCAAATTCGAGCATGCTTATCAAGAAGAGGGGGGAGCTCAGAGTCTAGGTATTGTTATACGTTGACGAAGTGCTCGTGACAGGGAACTCTGATGAATAGGTAGGAAAGCTGAGAGCTGAGCTATCTATTTGGTTTGAAATGAAGGATCATGTTGAGCTTCACAATTTCCTTGGCTTGGAAGTGGAGAGGAATAAGAGCGGTGTGTTTGTCTCCTAGAAGGAAGAAGAGCGGTTCGACATGAGGGAAGGGAAGAGCAGCTCTACTCCACTTGAAGTTAGGTTAAAACTTTGACGAGATGAAGGAAGGGTTCTTCCAGATCCCTTAGTCTTTCGGGCTCTGGTGTGCAGCTTAATATACTTGACGATTACGAGGCTGGATATTTCATATGTTGTTGGTCGAGTAAGTCGGTATATCCAGGAGCCCAGAAAGTCTCATCTAGTGGCGGCAAAAAGTATTTTGAAATACGTGAATTCTACCTCTGATATGGGGCTCTTTTATGAGAAGGGCACGAGCTTTGACTGGCACGGGTTCAAGGATGTTGATTATGGGGGAGATTCAGATGATAGGAAGTCGACGTCTAGTTTTGTCTTTATGTGCTGATCAACGGATATCTCATGTCAGTTTCCACCACTGAAACAGAATACAAGGTGTCGGCCTTGGCGGCTCAGGAGACCATCTGGCTACGAAGATTGATGGAGGATATCCTTGAGGAGGTGTGAAGTGTTATTATGCTTCGCGGTGACAATGAGAGTGCTCTAAAGTTGGTTACCAATCCAGTATGTCACGCATGGACAAAGCACATCGAGACCGAGTATCACTTTGTTCGGGAGACGGTGCTGGAGGGATCTCTGATGGTGGAGTATGTGCAGAGCAAGGACAATACCGTGGACAACTTCACGAAGCCACTGTCAAAGGGATCATTTAAGCGGTTACGGAGACTGCTTGGTCTGACTTCCACTTTTCACTTCAAGAGAGAGTGTTAAAAATGTTGAAGTTGGAAGTGGGCGGTCTGAAGCATGCAAAAAACATGCAAACCGCTCAAACTGCGGAGACCGCGCGGGTAGACTCTAATGTAAGGTATGTTCCTTGGCCACCTTTGTTCTTGCGGTCTGATTCAGCAGGTTCCCTAGTTTGCTGTCTGTGCGGTTAGGATTTAGCTACCAGGGGACTGCGCTGTCTGGTTTGGTAGAACGCAGTGACTGGCATATGCGGACTGGTGTCGGCATTACGCATTGTTGTGTGGTCTGGTGCTACTATCCGTCATTATGCTGGTGGTTACTTTATCTCCCAAGCCGGTGACAGTATCTGCCTGCCCGTCTATATATAGGGGTTATGGTCTTGTCATTAATAACGGGAAATGTAAGAACTGTAACTTGGGTTAAACTTGTGATTAAAGTTTTTTAACAGCGCGACAAGTAGAAATGACTTGATCGTTTGCTGTGTTTGCAGATTATATGGCTAGCACTGAGCAACCAGGCAACTGATTCTGACGGTGGTCGGTGGAGTCAGTGCAGATAAGCAGATAGCAGTAGGCGGTTAGCAGCAGGTCGCGAGTTTCAATAAGTCAGTTCGCCATTGGCGGTCTAACTGGCAGTTCGAATAAGTTGTTCGTGTAATTCGGCGGTCAGGCGGTCAGGCGGTCAGGCGACCAGAGTTGCGGGCAGTTGGCAGTTCAGTACCAGTTCAGAAGAGGCAGTCTACGCGGCTAGTGGTGCGGTATGGCAATTTAGCAGGTTGGCGGCACATACTGTTTGTGCGACCACGCGGATAGTTTGGCGGATTAGCGACTAAGCGGTTACAGTTTTTTGTCCGCCCGTTTTGTACTTGTCTAATTTTTTTGTGATCTTCATCGGGTGCATTGTGAAATCATGTCTCGCAATGTATATCTTGCATTGTAAAGCAGTAAATAATACAAGTGTGCTCTTGCATCTTCTGTTTACTACTGATTTACTTGACTTGGATGGTTGAAGTGCTCCTGCGACCTTTTGCTTTATAAATTTTTACAATATCAACTAATGTGGACGGGACGAGCTTTGAAGGAGCAGATAAAACATCGCAGGTGTACTCTTGAAGGAAACCAATCAGAGCATGAGTCGATGAGATGGTGCGGACAAAATGCTTGGAGCGATTATTTTGGTCGTATTTACTTATTTTCCATCATGTTGGGATATATATATACTATATACAAAGATTTATCATCGACCGTTGCGATTGCGCGGTATAATACGGTGAGCTTTCAAATCAATCTCGATCATTCGTTTTCTACTCCGCGGAGAAAAAAACAGGCACATGTTCTGAAACAGAAAGAAGCGAAGCCGTGAAATATGCAAGCCAAACATCAGCAAGGCCCGCCAGTCCTTGAGTTAAGCAAGCCCAATAACAACAAAAGAAGTATTAAGGCACTCTGTATGCTTCACATATACAGCAAGAAGCAAGAGTGATTCAGTGATGTGGGACTAAACTAACGCCCGAACACTTAAAAAAATTTATTACAGCTCTTATTATAGGCCAGCCGCGAATCAATGCTTCAGTTTTCCGATTTCTTTTAATATTCCAGCAGGCCCGTCCAATAAATGCTTTGGTATTCAATTTTTATTTTTTTGATTTTTTTTTAAAAAATTAAAATAATACTAATAATACTATATAATAAAATTAAATAATTAAGAATTATATATAATAAAATTCAATATTTTTTTAATTACATAACTAAAAAAATGAGAAATAAACAAATAATTACTCAAATAAATAAACATAAATATTCAATCTCGTCGTGGGCGGGCGGAACCCGCTGGGGGCGTCCAGGTACTGTCGCGCGGGGCACGAGGGGCCCTCCGTGCACTGTCACTCGTATACATTCTTGTCACGGCATCAAGGCGAATCAAGGCAAGCGTCGGGCGCCTTGATGCATAGGCGACAAGGCGGACACCTAGGCGACAATAAGGCGAGCAAGTCGCAAGGCGTCAATATATTATAATAACTGTTGTTTATAGCCTACATTGTACTATAGACAGCAGTTTATATAATAATCGTTGTCAAAAGTCCAATGCAGGTTATAGACAGCGGTTATTATAATAACCGTTGTTTATATCTTGTAGTCTATAGACAGCGGTTATTATAATAACCGTTGTCTATAGCCTGCCTGCCAGACTTTAGACAGCGATTATTATATAAACCGCTGTCTAAAGTTTCTTTTTTTAACTTGACAAATTGTTTACCAACACACAGATTGTTTCTTCATAGCAATTAGCAGTAAGCATAGCTTCTGATATCATGATAACTTCTGATATCATGATATCTTGATATCTTCTGATATCATATCTTCTGATATCTACTGATATCTTCTGATATCTACTGATATCTTCTGATATCTACTGATATCTTCTGATATCTACTGATATCTTCTGATATCTACTGATATCTTCTGATATCTACTGATATCTTCTGATATCACTATATCTTCTGATATCATTATATCATGATATCTTCTGATATCATTATATCTTTATATCTCAGCACATTCATACCATGAAATAGCAAGCACAAAGGTTCTGATATCAAAAATTAATGATATCTCAAATTCTCAATTCTCAATTCATTCATATCATGAAGCAGTAAACAGTACGAAAAATAATGACACTCAATAGTCAATACAGTCATCACTCTTCAGAGTAAGAAATAATAGAAAAGTGAACACAAAAAAATCATAGTATAGTATTATGATCAAATCCAAAATATCTCTCTTATACACAACAGCATATTAGCATGAATAATATTTTTAACATAAACTTTAAATAATCATAAAATATCAAATAGAATCATCTAGTAAGTCGGCATTGGTATTGCATGTGCTTGGTTGGTTTGAGATACTTGTCTTTTGCTCATAATTATCTTCAATATCTTCATCATCATTGACAACGAAAAAATGATATAAATCTTCATCCCCTTCATCCATTAGTTGAAGATTAATTTCAGCTTCACTTTGTAAATTTTGAGGCTCAGTTTCAGTAGCTCTCTCTACAGCTTCTCATGTAAGATTATCATCATCAAAACTAGAGCATCTTCTGGTTTGTTCATCATCCATTCACTACTCCAATCTAGCTCATCAAACACTAAAGGGTTGTAGTTTCTTCCATTTTCACGTCTTTTTTGGAATCGTGCATGTAGACGACGATTATATTGGATGTATACAAGATCACTAAGTCTTTGATGCACTAATCTATTTCTTTTCACAGTGTGAGTCTGAATTAAGATAATTGCAAACTTATTAGTAAATATAGAAATATTAAATTTTATATTGAATATTTGTATACTTACAAACTCAAAAGTATTTCAGTTGCGCTCACAACTAGAAGAAGAACAACATAAGTCAAGTATGCACAATGCTACCTTTGTAAGGTCAACATTCGGTCTTCCATGTGTACCCCGCCAATCCATTATTTATTTAAGACAAATATAATTTAATATATAAATAATTTAAGAAAAAAAAGTAATCAGTACTTACTTGTATTTAAGGTGGTTTGTTACCTAATAGTCATAGGCTTTTCAAAACTATTTCGAGATGTTTTGTAGTTTATACCTTGCTCTGCAATCTTGTCTTGTAATTTTTGATTGGGCACTAGTCTTGCAATAACATCATTGAAAGCATCTTGAAATTTTCAGACATCATCTTTATGGTTTTCTCGTATTCAAAATATTTGTTTGGATTTAGAAACAAAGCCGTCATCTACTGATATCTTCTGATATCACTATATCTTCTGATATCATTATATCATGATATCTTCTGATATCATTATATCTTTATATCTCAGCACATTCATACCATGAAATAGCAAGCACAAAGGTTCTGATATCAAAAATTAATGATATCTCAAATTCTCAATTCTCAATTCATTCATATCATGAAGCAGTAAACAGTACGAAAAATAATGACACTCAATAGTCAATACAGTCATCACTCTTCAGAGTAAGAAATAATAGAAAAGTGAACACAAAAAAATCATAGTATAGTATTATGATCAAATCCAAAATATCTCTCTTATACACAACAGCATATTAGCATGAATAATATTTTTAACATAAACTTTAAATAATCATAAAATATCAAATAGAATCATCTAGTAAGTCGGCATTGGTATTGCATGTGCTTGGTTGGTTTGAGATACTTGTCTTTTGCTCATAATTATCTTTAATATCTTCATCATCATTGACAACGAAAAAATGATATAAATCTTCATCCCCTTCATCCATTAGTTGAAGATTAGTTTCAGCTCCACTTTGTAAATTTCGAGGCTCAGTTTCAGTAGCTCTCTCTACAGCTTCTCATGTAAGATTATCATCATCAAAACTAGAGCATCTTCTGGTTTGTTCATCATTCATTCACTACTCCAATCTAGCTCATCAAACACTAAAGGGTTGTAGTTTCTTCCATTTTCACGTCTTTTTTGGAATCGTGCATGTAGACGACGATTATATTGGATGTATACAAGATCACTAAGTCTTTGATGCACTAATCTATTTCTTTTTCACAGTGTGAGTCTGAATTAAGATAATTGCAAACTTATTAGTAAATATAGAAATATTAAATTTTATATTGAATATTTGTATACTTACAAACTCAAAAGTATTCCAGTTGCGCTCACAACTAGAAGAAGAACAACATAAGTCAAGTATGCACAATGCTACCTTTGTAAGGTCAACATTCGGTCTTTCATGTGTACCCCGCCAATCCACTATTTATTTAAGACAAATATAATTTAACATATAAATAATTTAAGAAAAAAAAGTAATCAGTACTTGGATTTAAGGTGGTTTGTTACCTAATAGTCATAGGCTTTTCAAAACTATTTCGAGATGTTTTGTAGTTTGTACCTTGCTCTGCAATCTTGTCTTGTAATTTTTGATTGGGCACTAGTCTTGCAATAACATCATTGAAAGCATCTTGAAATTTTCAGACATCATCTTTATGGTTTTCTCGTATTCAAAATATTTGTTTGGATTTAGAAACAAAGCCGTCATATACAATTTTTGCTCTATTTGATTTGTCCACTTATTTTCAGCAATCTCAATAATCTTTCTTTGTTATCAAAATATTTTTTGATCTTTTGTTTATCTTCTTTCGTTGTCACATATACTTCAGGCATAGCTGGTCTTTCATTTACATCTACTAATTGCAAAAAAACAATCAGTGGCTTTACTCTTTTTAGGCAATCTCTTACTCCATTCTAAAAAATGATTGAAAGTATTGTTTCAACAACTTATTTTTCGGCTTCAGTTTTGTCAAATTAGCGGCATTTCACGAATGCGACAAAGAATAATTTCAACTTTTGCTCATGCTTAAGCACACTTTGTAGAGTAAGGAATGATGTCGCAAATCTAGTCACTGAATGTCTCACTAGATCACCACTTAAAGTAGCCCTTACTGCATCAAGTAAACGAGCGTGTCTGTAAATAAAATTTGTAATCATCATTGTCTTTCTTATCACGATTTTGTTCTGTTGTAGCTTGCATATATCCTCTAGCATGAGATCAATGCAATGAGCTGCACAAGGAGTCCAGAATAATGTGGGTCTTTTCTCCATTAAAATTTTACCAGCTGCCTTGTAATTGGAAGTATTGTTAATCACCACTTGTATACAACATAACTTTGTATATATCGAAAGTTGTAGATTATTAAACTTGAAATATGAAAATTAGTGAAACCAAAAAATTTACCTGAACAGCGCACTCTGCTCTTATCTCTCTAATCTTACTATCAAACAACTTTGATATCATTGTAGCATCTTGAATATGACTAGATGCATCTACGTAACCCATAAAATAGGATCCTTCTGGACAGTTGACTAGTAAACTGATCAAATGTCTTCATCTCCTGTCTGTCCAACAATCTGACATAAGAGTGCAATCATATCTCCTCCAGTATATTTGATATCTTCTTTTAATCTCCTTAACTTTATCTTTTGCATTCAATAATAATGGGACTTTTAAATCATGATAACTAGGACCTTTATAATCAGGCACATACTGTTCAACTGCTTCAAGCATGACTTCAAAACTTTGTGACTTTGCAGCATTAAATGGAATTCCACATTTATAGAATCAATCAGTAACATAACTATCAACTCTCTTTTTTTCTTCAGGTGATCTAAAATATCTCTCGATAGTAGTTTGTGCAACACCTTTAGCACGTCTATCACCAACTACATCTTCAGGAGCATGTCTCACATGAGCATTCATAAGACCTCTTTTTTGTGACAAGTGAATTACTTTTCTCTTTTTTGACACTTGTCCTATAACTTGAGCCAAATGAAGATTTAGTTGTAGATAATGTAGGGGATACATTACGTGATCATGTTGTTCTTTTTCTTGTTCACTCTCATTATCATCATCAGCAGTCAGATGTGCATTGTCTTTTTTTATCATTTAAAGCAAAATACATCTCAGGTGTTATTTCAGAAGTAGTCTTAAAACACTTTGATACATCTTCATACCCACCACTAAGTGTTGCTTCAACCTTTTGATACCTCATTTTATAAATCTATCATACAAATTATATTTAACTGTATTTTTATCTTTTAAGTCGGGTCAATGTTCATACTTCCATTGAGGATCCTTTGACTTTGCTTTTATTTTATGATCTGTTTTTAGAAGATCATTGTTATCAATGGATTGAGGAAGACTGTTGTTGTTTTGGTCTTGCTCAATTCATTGATAGCAATGATTGAGCAAGACATATATAATACAGAGTTAGGTCGGGACAATGAAATAACTGGTTATTCTTAAGTTAAAGAAATCATCACAATGAATTCTATTTAAAGTATAAAGAATTAAAGAACATGCTCATTTACAAGAGTCAACAAGTGTAACACTCATTCACAATTTTACAATAATCAGTCATCCGGCCGAGTCAGCGATATAAAGAGAACTAGGAAACAATATTAAAAACCAGTATACAACAGGTAAAAAGAAGCAACTACTAAGAACTTAAACTTACAACGGAAACTAATAAAATAAACTAAGGGTAATCACATACTTGATATCTGGATTCACAGAGCCACTAAACATGAATAGAAATGAAATGACTGAAAATCTGAAAAAAAAAATATAAGTCTGATACAAGGCATAAAAAAATATTAACAAGGTACATTTTCCATAATTACAAATATATGCTGAAATAGAGAAAATTAAAAGTGTAAGCAACTACAAACTGACTCCACTAAACGCTCATCCTAGGTGTAGTTTCCCACCTGGGTCACCTGTAAAACATTGTCCACGAGGGGTCAGAGTGAGAAAAAATAATTCCTCCTAGTGACACTAAAAACTTTTTCTTAAATGATGAATGCATGTCTTTTGAAAAATGATTTTGTTCATTAAAATCTTTATGTTATGATATGCATGCATTTACTATGCTCCCTGGTCAACAGACTTACTCGTTCTACGTTCATGAGCTCTCATTATATTTACCCAAGTTCTGGCGTTCACTAACTAGTGTATTGTCTCACGTCAGGTCTATACTTGAGTTCTAGGCGGTTTCTAGCATGCACATCTACTTGGAAGGCTCTAAGCAGAGTAGCTCCTAACGCGCATCTGAAGCTGACAACCCGAGACCATCTGACGAACTCAATTGTTCTAGTGTCGCGCGGACAACGTCTCGAATCTACTAACTGTCTCAAAGGGAAGTCAACTTCCAAGACTGTAGTGTTCATAGGGTACCATATGCATTTTGAGAAAGGTAGTGCGCATCTACCTAGCACGAAAAGACTTATGTGTGCTTACCGACCTTTTTGGTCTGATGTTACTCTGCTTGGGACATCTGCTTTGGTGTACTACTGAGCGACCCTTGACTTTCTCGTGGTCGACTAGAAGAGTCATTCACGTCCTTGGTTGGACAAATTTCAAGCCTATGTACACGGGTAAAGGTTTTGTATCTAACGTTATTGTTCATGATCTGACTACTTTGGTCTTGGAGAAGGGTGTCATCCTACACATTTTCCGCGACCGTTTTCCTACCATCACACCTTTCTATGCATGATCATGATATTTGTACAAAACCTACACATGCGTATACAAAATACATTTCTTGCTATGTCTAACTAACAGGAATTAGGCTTCATTGTCGTAGTGGTGCGGCGCTCGTACACTCGGTGCGGCGACATTTGCTTTTCTGACGGAAATCTGACTACTGCGGACTTCCGGAACCTTGCCCCGAGGCAACCAAAAATCTACAAACCAAGCAACACCTAAATTTCACATTTTCCCCTTAGGATTTTTGTTGGAAAAATTCTAATAAACTAAGGTAACGTAGTATATTACCTTTACGTGGGAGTGATTGAGGCTCACAACGCGCCCAACTCCAATATCGCGGTGGATTCCGTACTCCAAAACCTAATTAGGGCAAGAAGAAGAAAACCTAGTTTAGATTAACTTCCAAATCGAAAGATTTCCATGAAGGAATAGAGACAATGGAGAAAATAAAACTCACCAGAAGCTAACGTTTTCAACTTCCACCGGTTAGGGTTGAGTCCGGTTCTTCCACGGCCAAGGAAGGAAAAGGAACACTCACCGGCGTCCGTAGAGGAAGGAGGAGAAGTCGGCGTTGATTTCTGGAGGGGGATCGGACGTCGGCAAGGGCTGCGGGGGGTGAGGCGTGCGTCGTCGCCGCTTGCGGAAACAGGAGGGTCGGCTGCGGTTTTCTCCCGTGAGAAAGAGGTTCACGGGATTATAAAATTTCGGGCATGCGGTTTTGATAATAACCGCAAAAGAGAAAAGGGGTGAGACTTGCTATTGGCACCCCAAAATGTGCTAATTCACATTAACTCCTATTAAACATACAAATTTGTCGTGCTTCGTCACTGAATTAAAATGCGTCTCACTATCAATATGACTAACATAAATCACAAATTAATAAATGTGATCTTTTGACCGCACTAATATTGTACCTCGACGACGCGATGTCTCGATCAAAATTTGTCGCGACACGATCCTACAATTAAAATAAGTTTTTGCGTTAGTACGGATGTTATAAATCTCCACTCCTAACAAAAATTTTCGTACTCGAAAATTATAACCATACCTGAACCGAAGAGGAAAGAATAGTCTGCATTGCTTTTAAGCTCATCCTCTCGCTCTCAAGTATACTCTGTACGGTCATAGTTTATCCAAAGGACTTTGACCATGTGAATCTCTCTATTCCTGAGCTTCTATATCCTTGAATCCACGATTCTGACTGGTTTAACCCCAATACTAAGATCTGTTTCGATTGGTGCTTCCTCAGTACTGATGATCTGACTGAAATCTCTGACTGCTCTCCTCAGATAGGAGACATGGAATACAACATGTACACCACTCATTTCCTCAGGTAAGGTCAACCTATATGCAACCTCACCAACTTGTTCCAGTACCTCAAAAGGACCAACAAATCTGGGGCTCAGTTTCTTCATCCGCTTTATTCTAGAGACTCCTCTGACTGGTCTGACCTTCAGATAAACGTAGTCTCCAACCCTGAATTCTACTGACCTGTGCTTCTGATCATGATACTTGGCCTGGCAATCCTGAGCTGTCTTCATACGCTCTTGAATGAGCTTGATTCTGTAAGTGGTCTTATCAATCCATGACTCCCTGATGGTAGATCTTTCTTCACTTTCAGCCCAACACAACGGTGTCCGACAACGTTTACCACAGAGGACCTCGAACAATGTCATTCTAATACTCGTCTGCAAACTGTTATTGTATGAGAACTCCACAAGAGTAGCATACTTCTCTCACTTTCCTCCAAAGTTCAATATGCACATCTGTAGCAGATCATCCAAAGTCTTATTTGTGCGCTCAATCTGTCCATCTGTCTGGGGATGGAATGCGGTGCTGAAATGTAATCTGGTACCCAACCGCTCCTGAACGTAACTCCACTTACTGGAGATAAATCTGTCATCTCGGTCTGAAACTATAGTCTTGGGAACACCGTGAAGTCGAACTATCTCGTCAATATATAACTGTGCCAATCTGAGACCCTGATCTGTCTTCTTAAGAGGAATGAAATGTAAGACCTTAGAAAGCCGATCTACTATAACTCATAAAAAACCATTCCCACTCTGTGATCTTGGAAGACCATGGATGAAGTCCATGGATATATCCTCAAAAGTCCACTCGGGAATGGGAAGTGGCTGCAACTTGCCTTCAGGCCTTTGGCACTCTGTCTTAACTAACTTGTATGTCTCGCACTTTCCTACATAATCTGCAACAACACTTTTCAAGTCTGGCCACCAGACTACCTTCTTGAGATCAGCATACATCTTCGTGCTACCCGGATGTATAGAATATCTGGAATTGTGTGCCTCAAATAGAATGTCTTCGCGAAGGTGGCTAACATTGGGGATACACACCCTGCCATTAAGCAATAATAAATCATCATGAATAGTAAATCTCTCCTTCTGACCCGTCTGCACTGAGATCCAAATCTCTGTCATCTTTGGATCCAACGGTAAGGCTGTCCTGATTCTATCTTTAATGTCGCAAGTGATCTCCATCCAACTCAACCTTGCAGAACCAAAACTACAGTGTGGCACAACTGTGATGTTCAGTCTCTCCAGTTCCCGCACCAACTCCTCCTGCTGAGTGAGAAGGAAGAAACACGAACTTCTACAGCTAAGGGAATCAGCTACAACGTTTGCCTTTCCTGGATGGTACTAAATGTCTACGTCGTAGTCTGATAGAAACTCTAACCATCTGCGCTGCCTCAAATTGAGCTCCCGCTGATCAAAGATATACTTGAGACTCTTATGATCAGTGAAGATCTCGCAACGAACTTCATAGAGATAGTGTCTCCATATCTTCAGAGCATGTATGACTACTGCAAGCTCCAAGTCATGCATGTGATAGTTCCTCTCATGAACCTTTAACTGTCTCGAGGCATAGGCTACGACCTTTCTATGCTGCATGAGAACACATCTCAAACCCTGACCTGACGCATCGCTATAAATCTGAAACCCGTCAGGCCCTGAAGGTAAACTCAAGATCGGTGCGTTCATCAATCTGCCCTTCAAGTCCTCAAAAGCCAATTCACACTCAACTGTTCAATCCAAGCTCTTACCCTTCCTGGTGAGGGAAGTCAGTGGTAAGGGTATCTTTGAAAAATCCCTGATGAATCTCCTGTAGTAACCAACTAGACCCAAAAAGTTGTGAACATCTGAAACTGTCGTTGGCATTGGCCAATTCTTAATGGCTTCTATCTTCTTCAGATCGACACTAACTCATTTCTGACTGATGACGTGGGCTAAGAATGCAATCTCTGAAAGTCAGAACTGAAATTTAGAAAACTTAGCATACAGCTGGTTCTTCCTGAGGGTACTCAATACAATCCTGAGGTGTGCGGCATGATCTTCTGCACTGCTTGAGAACACCAAGATGTCATCAATAAAAACGATAACAAAACTAGTATACAGTAACTTAAATATTCTACTAATAAGAGTTTGTTCTTACACATTCCTATGGCTCTGTGAATCTTTCTTGGGTCCAGGAATCCTAAACCTTGCTCTGATACCAATTTGTAACAACTCTTCCCAGTTTTACAATAATCAGTCATCCGGTCGGGTTAGCGATATAAAGAAAAATATGAAACAGTATTAAAACTAATATATAGCAGGTAAAAAGAAGCAATTACTAAAAACTTAAACTTACAACGGAAGCTAAGAAAGTAAACTAAGGGTAACCACATACCTGATATCTGGATTCACAGAGTCACTAAACATGAATAAAAATGAAATGACTGAAAATCTGAAAAAACATTATAAAGCTGATACAAGGCATAAAAAAAACATTAACAAGGTATATTGTCCACAATTACAAATATATGCTGAAATAGAGAAAACTGAAAGTGTAAGCAACTACAAACTGACTCCACTTAACGCTCATCCTAGGCGTAGTTTCTCACCTGTGTCACATGTAAAAACATTGTCCACGAGGGGTCAGAGTAAGGAAAAATAACTCCTAGTGACAATAAAAACTTTTTCTTAAATGATGAATGCTTGCCTTTTAAAAATGATTTTGTTCATTAAAATCTTTATGTTATGATATGCATGCGTTTACTATGATTCCTGGTCAACAGACATACTCGTTCTACGTTTATGAGCTTTCATTATATTTATCCAAGTCTCGGCGTTCACTAAATAGTGTACTGTCTCACGTCAGTTCTATACTTGAGTTCTAGGCGGTTTCTAGCCTGCAAATCTACTTGAAAGGCTCTAGGCAGAGTAGCTTCTAACGCGCATCTGAAGCTGACGACCCGAGATCATCTGACGAACTCAATTATTCTAGTGTCGCGCGGACAAGATCTCGAATCTACTAACTGTCTCAAAGGAAAGTCAACTCCCAAGACTGTACTGCTCATAGGGTACCATATGCCTTATGAGAAAGGTAGTGCGCATCTACCTAACACGAAAAGACTTATGTGTGCTTACCGACCTTTTTTGTCTGATACTACTCTGCTTGGGACATCTCCTTTGGTGTACTACTGAGCGACCCTTGACTTTCTCGTGGTCGACTAGAATGGTCATTCACGCCCTTGGTTGGACAAATTCCAAGCTTATGTACACGGGTAAAGGTTTTGTACCTAACGTTACTGTTCATGATTTGACTACTTTGGTCTTGGAGAAGGGTGTCATCCTACACATTTTTCGCGACCGTTTTCCAACCACCGCACATTTCTATGCATGGTAATGATATTTGTACAAAACCTAAACATGCGTATACAAAATACATTTCTTGTCATGTCTAACTAACAGGAATTAAGCTTCGTTACCGTAGTGGTGCGACGCTCATACACTCGGCACGACGGCATTTACTTTTCTGACGGAAATTTGACTACTGCGGACTTCCGGAACCTTGCCCCGAGGACACCAAAAATCTGCAAACCAAGCAACACCTAAATTTCACATTTTCCCCTTATGATTTTTGTTGGAAAAATTCCGATAAACTAGGGTAACCCAAAATCAAAGGCTAACGTAGTATATTACCTTTACGTGGGAGTGATTGAGGCTCACAACGCGCCCAACTCCAATATCGCGGTGGATTCCGTACTCCAAAACCTAATTAGGGCAAGAGGAAGAAAACCTAGTTTAGATTAACTTCCAAATCGAAGGATTTCCATGAACGAATAGAGACAAGGGAGAAAATAAAACTCACCGGAAACTAACGTTTTCAACTTCCACCGGTTAGGGTTGAATCTGGTTCTTCCACGGCCAAGGAAGGAAAAGGAACACCCACCGGCGTCCGTAGAGGAAGGAGAAGAAGTCGGCGTTGATTTCTGGAGGGGGATCGGCCGCCGGCAAGGGCAGCGGGGCGTGAGGCGTGCGTCGTCGCCGCTTGCGGAAACAGGAGGGTCGGCTGCGGTTTTCTCCCGTGAGAAAGAGGTTTACGGGATTATAAAATTTTGGGCATGCGGTTTTGATAATAACCGCAAAAGGGAAAGGGGGTGAGACTTGCTATTGGCACCCCAAAATGTGCTAATTCACATTAACTCCTATTCAACATAAAAATTTGTCGCGCTTTATCACTAAATTAAAATGCGTCTCACTATCAATATGACTAACATAAATCACAAATTAATAAATGCGACCTTTTGACCACACTAATATCGTACCTCGACGACGCGTTGCCTCGATCAAAATTTGTCGCGACATGATCCTACAATTAAAATAAGTTTTTGCGTCAGTACGGATGTTACAACAAGACCATTTAAAGGTCATTTTCATTTGTTCTACTTATATACAAGTATGAACTTTGTCAAGTAACGTAATGTGTAACATGTGTTACATAAATAGATCTGTAATAAAAAAAATATTTGTCAATCATGAATCATTAAACACAATTAGTGATTATATAATCACAAATCTTATTTCGAATATTATTTATTTTTTCCGGCGAAAATTGTCACTTCATTATAGATCTGCAATAAAAAAAATTTGTTAAAATCAATTCAACATAATTATTATAATTTACCAATATACATGCACTTAACTTATCAATGATGGCATTGACACACTTCTAAGAGCATCAACTATATCAATCAAGTAGCACATGATATAATACACACATTGAATATTATCTGATTATTTTGGGCACTAAAAAATAAATAATTGTTACGTATTTTAATTACAAATTTTTAAATATTTAAAAAATTACAATACATATTCTCATATAGGATATAACTTAGCGGCTTCCACTTTAAAACTTTTGAATTGTAAAAACTGGTATGCCGATTTTTTGTTAAACCATTAAATGCATTTCATAAAATATAAAAAAAATTAGTATATAGCCAAATCTGAATTCCAAATAGAAAAATAATTAATTAATAAACTTACTTTATAATGACATTTTTAATATCATCACGAATGTCAAGATTTAGGGGATCAAGACAATAAATTGTATTATTATTGTAATCAATAATAGCCAACATCCAATATTCTCTGTGCAACAAATGAAATAATTAATAACTTAATTAGAATAAAAAATAGCAATAATCATTGATACAGAGATACTTCATACTTACAATCTATGATAGGTCAAAAATAATAAAGAATCCGATTGGAGTTGACTAAGCCTGATTTTTAGATCTTCAGCTCGTGATTTTGAATGTGTCTTTTCATACTTATCATCAAAAACAAAAATCGTTGTTGGATTATGAAAATATACACTTCTACTATATGCAAATTTCTTTAATTCTGAATCTATGTAACTGCAAAAAAACATGTAAATTCAAAATCAATTTATATATTAATAAAAAATCTTAATTTTGTAAGATTTGATGCTCAGTACTCACCTAATACATGTTAATATGATGTTAACTCCAAATTTTTTCATATTTAGAAAATCGTACAATTCGGAAATTTCATAGTATGTACTTGTTGATTCAACAGTCTCAAATACTGTTGGATCTAATACTAAAGATATTATTTTATTTTCTTTTTTCATCGTAGATATGAAACTGTGTAACATAACAATGAATTCATTTGTAGTCTGTAGAAAAAAAAAGAATTAGTATTTTAGACATCAATATTGAATCTATTGATTACATAAAAGTCAAAAATAATAATTATAATACCGGAGAAGGAAAACGCCCATGTGATGTCTCAGGTTCATATGGCCTGAATTCAAACTCCGGCTGACAAAACAAAAATAACAAAAATATTATTTATTATCTGCTCAACAAAAAGAGGGCATGACATTTCATAAAAGTATAAATAATTAAACATAATAATACCTGAGATATGTATTGAGAAGTTTTTCGTGCAAGAGCAACACTTGTTCCAGTTCCAGCACTAAACATGCGCATAAGTTTTTCAATTTGATTCTTCATATTATTCATCTCGGCTTGATGCGGTTGTTGTTGTCTTATATAGGCTTGGTGTTCTTCTTGTCGTTGGCTTATATAAGCTTGATGCTCTCGTTGTTGTTGAATTCATAATTTTTGTTGTTGGCTCAGTCTTTCTTGGACTATAGCTTCTACATCTTCAATACGAGCTACTGATCTCCTCTCGCTCTGCCTATCATTCTTAAAAAAAATTTAATAGTGAAAAACTTGTCACCAGCTCTAACTCTGTCTGGATGTTCTTAGCCTAAAACAGATGCAAGGATGTCATCTCTTCCCTGTGATATTGTTTCAGAACTCTCAGACTTTTAGCTCGACAACTCATCCTAAGCAAAAATAATAAATATTAATGCATAATTGCAGATAAGAGACGCGACTGTAAGAATCAAAAAGTCGAGATAAAAACTAAAATTTACGACTTACGGCTTCAAATAGACAGTATAAACAGCATTTTTTACAACAACCGCTATAGAATAGACAGCGGTTGTTGTAAAAACTATTGTCTATTCTAGGGTTCGTGGTAGAATAGACAGCGGTTTATATATTAACCGTTGTCTATTCTAAGGATCATGAATAGACAGTGGTTTATATATAAACCGTTGTCTATTCTAAGGAACTAGAATAGACAGCGGTTGTTGTAAAAACCGCTGTGTGTTCTAGGGTTTGGGGTAGAATAAACAGCAGTTTATATATTAATCGCAGTTTATTCTAATGATCAGGAATAACCAGCGGTTTATATATGTAGATAGGAGAATGGAAATAGAAAGTGCAATCTTATTCTTCCACAAAGGGGCTTTATATAGGAACTACAACATGACTCACAACACCGATAGGCGGTGTGGGACTAAACATAATAACACTAAAATATTAATATCTCTAACACTCCCCCTCAAGCTGAAGGGGAAGCCTACAGCTTGAACACAACATAAAATAGAGGGTAAAAGAAGGAAGGCAGCGTGGGACAAAGCAACAGCCACTGAGGCCCAACCGCGTGTCACCGGGGATACTTCAACCGGGCAATAGCCACACGACGTTGGTCCGCAAACCGACCATGACAACGCTGGATACACTCGGAGCGGAAACAAGGTCAACCACGCAAGACCAAACCAACCCTACCAAATCCAGAGAAAACGACGAGGAAACACAAACAACATATGAAATCAACCTAGGGGCCATGTGTGACTAAGGCAGGAGTCGGGAAAGAAGTATCCGAGTCGCCATGATCACAAACACTCCCCCTCACGTGGATCATGTGCAAGAAGACATAGGTTATACCTAGGGGCCGGGTGTGACTAAGGCAGGAGTCGGGAAGAAGCATCCGAGTCGCCGATATCACAAACACTCCCCCTCACGTGGAATACATGCATGAAGGTATAGACTACGCCTAGAGGCCGTGACGTACACTCCCCCTCACGTAGATCACGTGCAAGAAGGCGGAAATCATAGAGACGCAATACAACAACCCAACAACAACTTGTAAAAAAAAAAAAAAAAAAACATCAAATATCTAAGGGGCCGGAGAAGATGAGCAGCAGCCGCAGACGGAGAAGACGCAGCTGCAGCAGCAGCGGGCCGGATAAGCAGCGGCAGACGGAGAAGAAGCGGCTGCAACAGCAGCTGGCCGGAGAAGCAGCGGCAGACGGAGAGAGAAGTAGCCGCCGGTGAAGGAGAGCAGCGGCAGAGCCGCAGCGGCACGGAGAGGAAGCAGCGCCTGGCACCTGGAGAAGAAGCAGCTGCAGCTGCAGGAGGTCGGAGAAGAAGCAGCGGCAGAGCCGCAGGCTGGAGAAGGAGAGGTAGCCAGAGAAGAAGCAGCTGGAGAAGAAGTAGCCGGAGAAGAAGAAATCGGAGAAGAAGAAATCGGAGAAGAAGAAATCGGAGAAGCCGTCGGGGCCATTGATGTCGCAGAGGAAGCAGAGAGCCGACGGGAATGTCGATGTCGCAGATGCACAGGAACCAGACGAGGAAGACTGAGGGAGAAGCAAACGACGGGATCGTCGTCGAGGAGCAGCGAAGCCATCAAGAGAAGGAGAGAGAGGCGTCGACGTCGTCGATGTCGCACAGGAAGCAGTCGACGGCGATGTCGAAGACGGAAGCCGGAGAAGCCTTCGACGTCGCAGACAGAAGCAGGCCAGGGCAGCGACGGCGGAATCGAAGCCGCTCCTGTCGACGGGATTCACAATCGACTCCGTCAACAGGAGCGGGAGCGGTCGACGTGAGCCCTAGCAGGGCGCGGGAGAAGAAATCACGGAACGGGAGGGGGGATTCGGGCGGGACGGGAGCGGGAGGGGGAAATATCAGCAGCTCGGGAAAAAATTTTGTTTAGGTCTCAGATCATTAGGCTCTGATACCATGTAGATAGGAGAATGGAAATAGAAAGTGCAATCTTATTCTTCCACAAAGGGGCTTTATATAGGAACTACAACATGACTCACAACACCGATAGGCGGTGTGGGACTAAACATAATAACACTAAAATATTAATATCTCTAACAATATATAAACCGCTGTCTATTCTAAGGATTTAGAATAGACAGGGGTTTATATATAAACTGATGTCTATGATAGGGTTTGGGTTAGAAAAAATAGCGGTTGTAAACTAACCGCTGTCTATTCTAGGGTTCGGGTAGAATAGACAGTGGTTTATATATAAACCGCTGTCTATTCCCATATTTTAAAAAAAAAAATAAGGCGTCAACGCCTTGTTTTCAATTGGCCGTCTGGACGCCTAGGCGATGCCATAACAAGAATGCTCGTGTATATATATATAGACGCACATACACATACACCCTTATATACCCTTATATTGTATTAATGTTTATCTTTGAACTTGGAACTTGAATAAGAAGGAGCTTAGGGTCTGCGTGGTTCGCTGCCCTCAAAAATTGGGAACTAAAGTCTATCTCGACATAGCAAGTCTGAGGGAGTGTTAAGCATGGGTGAGTCATCATACTTTTATTACATGGCATTGTATTGCATCACACTACATAAGACCTTCGTCATATAAATCAGTATGAGTTCTTTTATATGATGAATTATTGTTTATGTACCAGATCCTTAACTTATAAATTTGTATGAACATTTTTATAAGTTAAGTTCAATTCTTGTTCTTATACATTGCTGCTTATTATACTGCTAGTGTATCTCTTATACATGTGGATACTTATTGTTATTATTTAGTAGCTTATTGATCTATTGATTTGATAATTGTTAAGGTATGAACATTCATGGGCCACCTGTTTATTCTATACACTACTGTTTTTATTTTACCTCTTTTTCTCTCCATCAATAACCCTAGGGGTATCATTGCCTCATTGGTTTGATCAGTTGCTCTCGCTAACCTATTCAGTCATCGAGTCGTATCCACATCACTGTCTTCAACATCGAGTCTCTCCAGAACGCGGGTAACGCATC
Organism: Platanthera guangdongensis; assembly: GCA_039583875.1. Taxonomy (NCBI): domain Eukaryota; kingdom Viridiplantae; phylum Streptophyta; class Magnoliopsida; order Asparagales; family Orchidaceae; genus Platanthera; species Platanthera guangdongensis. The sequence continues at coordinate 151,365,887 of CM077160.1, read as the reverse complement.
TTGTGTACCTCATCTTGTGTTCCGCATCTCGTGTTGCGCATCTTGTGTTTCGCATCTTGCCCATCGCGTTTCTTCCGCCTCGGCCTTCGCATGCATTGCGCTTCTCCATATCTGATCCAATGTTGCCCTCCGCCATCAAGCTTCTCAGGCGTCGTTCATCTGCAAACTGACTCTCTCTCGTCGCACAACCGCATAACCTTCCTTCACCGTTGTGTCGCATTCCCTCCTCGCAGCACCGCATCATCCGCCATATATTCCCAACGACATTGCCACCTACGACCTGCAGCCGACCATTCTGCAGCTTCGTCTTCTGACCACTAGGGCCTTCTGCTCGTCGCACAGCCATGTGCGCCATGACAGATCAACACTTGGATGTCGTTGAACGCCGTCTGGACGAGCAATCCTCAACACTCGTCGATCAATCGTCCTGCATGGCTTCTATGTCGGTGACCATGACCGTCATTCTTCAAAAGCTGGAATCCCGCGACGACCGCGCATCCAGTTAAGCTCCACCGCTCTCACCCTCGGGAAATCCCTCCTCCTTTGTGGGCCTTCTAGCGACACCGTTGTCGATTCACACTGGCCGACCTTGCCACGCCCTAAACATCTCACGCCTTGGAGGTTCCCCACTTCAACGGATCAGACCCCCTTGAGTGGATCGCAAAGGCCTAGCAGTTCTTCGATATCCAAAAGACACCCGACAACCAAAAAGTCTTTTTGATGCTTCTAACCATGGATGGCTCTGCGCTACATTGGGTTTGGTGGCTCCGCAACTCCTCCCCGCTTCTCTCTTGGGTTGATCTCAAACTAGCGTAAGGTAAACGGTATGACCATCGCTACGCCGGCAATGCGGATGAGTGTTTGTGTGCCCTCCGTCATACATCCTCGGTAGAATAGTACATCAACGACTACATCGAGTTGGCCAACCACGTTCCCGCCCCCCCCCCCATCATTACATGGGCTTTTTCATAAAAGGCCCCCCAGCCGCACATCTGATCTCGTTTCCATACTCATCACCCTCATGACCCTCATGACATCTCCGACGCTATGGAGGTCGTCTGATTGATCGAGGTTGATTTCTCAGTTCAGCCCGTCGATTGGTCTTGCACGACTCTGGCGGTCACAGCCTCCTCTTCGCGTGTCTCCTTTCCACCAGCACATCAGCGGCTTCCTACGGGAGATGCGGCCCACCAACCACCTAAATTGCCTCCTCCTTTTCCTCTATCTCGGCCGCCGAAACATAACTGTCACTCCTCGTAGGAATACAATGATATGCGTAATGAAGGGTTGTGTTTTTGCTACAAATATCCTATTCCCCGGGACAAGATTGCCCGCACAAGGAGTTCTGGCTGTTCATGTGTGAAGACAGGGATGAGATCACGACCATGGACTTTAATGCACTAGTCTTGGAGGACCACACCCTACCGGCACTAAACCCAACGACACCTTGCAATTGGATCTCACGCACCTCTCTCTTGGAGGCATCTCCGGCCCACAGACCATGAAACTCTAAGGACATCTCCAAGGGGCTCCGATAGTACTTATGAACAATAGCGGCATGAGCCACAACTGTCTTTGTGAACTTCGTGACATGTCTGCAGTTGGTTGCCGACCAGACTGTGTCCTACCTCGTGTACCTCGGTGACGGCCGATGCTCTCAGGCAGGCGATCTTTGTCACGGCCTTCCACTGTAGGTGGGGCTGTATAGCGGCTCCGCGAACTTCCGCGTATTGCTATTGGGAGGGGTGGATGTCATTCTCGACATGGCCTGGTTGCAAATTTTGGGCGACAATCAGCATAATTGGGCCTCCGTGCAGATGTCCTTTTAATAGGCCCACCGCACTTGCACACTCGTGGGGGGGAGCCTTGCAATGTGTCGTCGACTGATCTCGCGCGGCGCAGCACAACGCACTCACTTGATAGACTTTCAAGCCCGTCTGTGGCGCATCGCTCTGACGAAGGACGACGTCACTATGTCAGTTTAGCCTCCTCCGCCACCTAAGTTATCTCACATCTTGGACCAATTTGCCTCCATATTTACTTTGAGTCTTCCATCATCACGCCCCACCGACTACCGGAATCCGCTTCAGGAGGGTACCAGGGCAATTTATGTACGCACGTACTGTTATGGTCATGTCCAAAAGGACAAGATTGAGCGACTCATGTTTGACATGTTGACTGTCAGTTTGATCTGCCCTAGTGCTAGCCCTTTTCGAGCACGGTCCTCCTTGTGCGAAAGAAGGATAGCAGTTGGCATTTTTGTGTTGATTACCGAGCCCTCAACTAAGCCACCATAGCAGACAAGTACCACATCTCAGTCATCCAGGAGCTCCTGAATGATTTATGTGGCGCCACTTCTCCAAGATCGATCTCTGATCTGTGAATCACCGGTGCGCACCGGACATTCAGAAGACCGCTTTTCGAAACCATGACGGACACTACGAGTTCTTGGTCAAAACATTCCTCGTCGAGGTGATGCGCCTCCATGGTTTTTCTCATTCGACTGTTAGTGATCGAGGCGTCATCTTCATGAGCACCTTTTGGAAAGGGATAATCAAACTGCAGGAGAAACAACTTCAGATAAGCTCGGCATACCATCCGCAGACGGACGACTAATCGGAGGTTCTAAACCGTTGTTTGGAAACCTATTTGCGTTGCTTTACTACGAGTCGTCTAAGGGATTGGAGCTAGTGGTTAGGCTAGGCAGAATTCTCTTACAACACCTCCTTCCACCATTCCGCCGGCATGACTCCTCAGATGGTTTCATTCTCTACTTGCCCGAAACCATCCTGGACCGCAAGCTAGATGTGTCAACAACTAGCAGGTGTTAGTTGCATGACAACAACAACCTTCCTCCAACGCGACTTAGGGAGGCCGCGACGACTTACTCCGTCAATTTCTGGAGTTTTTCCTTGAGGATGAGACAAATTTAAACGGGGATATTGATACGGAGGTGGACGGGACGAGCCTTGAAGGAGCAGATACGACGTGGCGGGTGTACTTTTGGAGGAAACCAACGGGAGCATGAGTTGATGAGATGGTGCGACCGAAAGGCTTGGAGTGGTTATGTTGGTCGTATTTACTTATCTACCATTATGTTGGGATATATATTTCCCCTTATCCTGTATTAATGTTTATCTTTGAACTTGGAACTTGAATGAGAAGGAGACTCGGGCTAGTTAAGAGGTGTTCCTCTTAGAAGTGTTTTCGATATTCATCTCCTTCCTCCATCGATAACCCTAGGGGTATTATATTGCTTCCATATCATCTATACATAAACCAAAATATCATCAGGAAGCACTCATAGTTCCTAAGTGGTAAGTTGTTATGGTATAAGAGATTGCGAATTTGGAGAAAATTTAAAAATGAGAGATGATTGATCTTCCTCCTGGAAAGAAAATTACTAGATGCAGATGTGTCTTTATGATTAAGGCTCCGTTTGGCACGGTGGTGGCGGTCATGAACATGGAGGTTAAACTGACATTTGTTAACGCATACCTAAGAAACTTCATCTACTTTTTTGTTTAAAGGGATGAAGTTTGTTAGGTGGTTGTTAACAAATGACAGTTTAACCCATGTGTTTACGACCGCCACCGCTATGCCAAACTAAGCCCAAGTAGAATGTTTATGGTGTTGTTAAAATATAAAAGTCGTGATTCTTAGCACGGAGATAGACTCAGAAATTTGACATTGATTATGATGATACTTTCCCACATTTAGTAAATATTAATACTACCATAATTTTCTCCATAAAGAACTAGAGAGAAAAAAATCACATTAGCACTCAACCTAGGTTCATTCCAAAAAAACATAAGGAAAATTATGCAAACTACAAAAGACATTATATGAATTGAAACAATTCCCTAGATGTTGGTTTGGCCACTCCAACAAAGCTATGTTTTCCTTTGGATATACACAATGAAATGCCAATTATACCTTGTCATTAGAAAAAAATGAGGGGAAGATTTTCATATATGTTGATGATATTATTGTAATTGGGAATGAACATCATATCCCTCAAATAAAAATTTGTTGAAGAGTTTAAGATGAAAAATTTTGGTGTCCTTCCATACTTTTTAAAAATTGAAGCCTATTGAACTAAAAATAACATCATCTCTCGGAGAGGGTACATTTTGAACCTGCCCGAAGATACTTAAATGGTAGGTATATTGACTCTCCTATTGAGGACAATCATATAATTGGTAAAGATAGTCATGAAAAAAGATGTAGCTAGTTATCAATTAGTGGGTTGTCTCATTTATCTCACTCAAATTAGGCCTGATATTTCCTATATTGTTGGGGTCTTGAGAAAATTTATGAATGATCTTATAGATAGACATCATGATGCTGAATTTAGGATTCTTTGATGCATGAAGGCTACTCCTAAGAAATGATCTTATTATTCCCTAACAATAAGACTGATAACTTGACTATTAATGATAAAATAAGAATAGAGACCTACATAGATGCAAATTTGGTTAGATCTATGAAGGAAAGAGGAAAAAAGTGTTCTTCACTAAATATTGTACTTTTCATGGTAAAAAGCTTGCAACATGGAGAATAAAAACAACTTTCGGTTGTCAGTTTCAGTGCAGAAGCTGAATGTCGGGACTTATGGCCCTTAGAACTTGTGAAGGCATGTGGCTCAAGGAACTAATGATAGATCTTTAGGTGTTTTCAACTAACCTATTCATTTATTCTGCAACAAAAAAATATGACATGTGTATTGCCCAAAATTCAGTTCAACACGAACATACCAAATATTAGAGATCAATGAAAATTTTATAAAGAAATTTTTTGATAATAATTCATTTTGATTTCTTTTTGTTAAATCAGGAGACCAACTTAAGATATTCTACTAAGAATTTGAGGGGAGTGTTATAAGGATAACTAGTATTATTGTATTTTTCAGGTTGGAAATGATCAATCTTCATACCAAACTTGAGGGGAGTGTTATAAGGATAACTAGTATTATTATACTTTTCATGAGGTTTTTGTGTGTATGTTCGTAACTATTCTCGACCTTTAGGACCTTCTATTGTATGATTGTATCCCAATTGAGAAGAAATGAAAATTTTTGTCTTCATCATGCTCCAACAAATAACATTAACTTTACCGCTTGTACTCGATTTTGTTCCAATCTACAAACCATAATCCATGGTCAACATGGGTGAGCACTGCGCCCATGCACTATTCATGTTGGAAGATATATATCTATGTTTGGAAGAAACATACAAGTATTACTACATATGAAATTTTGTTAATAAGACAACAAACCTTACACAAATAAGTTCAGAGGTTTTGATTGCAATTATGGAGATCAAGAAAAGTAACATAAAAATGATTAAACTTTCGTATTGTCTCGTCAACAATGCCAAGTTGTCAATTTGTCATGTCAAATTTATTATTAATATAGAACAAAGAAAATTCTCTTCTAATGCATCTTTGCTTTTAGTGTAGAGAAATATAAGTGTTGTATAATATTTCAATTTAAAATAATTCAAAGGTGCTTGTAATATACACATCCTTTTTAAAGGAAAAAAAAAGAGAATGCCTACAAAGATTTCATGAGAAACAGATCTCAATGAGAAGGTGAATATTTATATAAAAATGAGTAATTAAATATTTAAAGGTGCACATACTAAAGGTGAGAATAAAGGATATATATTAATTATATTTAATTTCTAAAATAATTATATGATTAAATGTATCTTTCAATAAGAAATGTTCACATACGATTATAATGTAAGAAAGATTGAATAAATGTGCCTTTCAATGAGACATTGAAACATCAAGTACATTTCATTACAACAATGTTAGTTTTACAAGACACGGGAGTAGTAACAGTGGTACTTAGTTTGTTATGTTAATATATTAAATTAACCACGGTTAGCAATGGAAGTGATATTTATTTTATCATATCAATTTATCTACCACTTATTACTGACGGAAAGCACCTTATTACTGATGGAAAGCTTGCCTTTTGCATCTAAGTCTGCAAAAACTTTCTTCTGTTGAACCCAATTTGTGCCCTTGTGCTGATCTACTCAATGTCCCTCAAGAAAATATCCTCAATCATCAGAGAGAGAGAGGGAGAGAGATCAAAAGAGATTCGAGATTCGAGGGTTCTGGTAGAACTCGGAGCCAATGTTTTTCACGTGATGGGTGGGCTCCTCCATGGAGTTGTCGGGATTATTGAGAAGATAAGAGAGGCAAGTTCGAGTAGGAAAGGGATAAAATAACCAAATGTATGTCAAATGAGAGTTTGATGGCAATGGACACAATAGAGAGAAGTTGTGCATGACTTGAAGGGCACAACATACCCTCTCTTTCAATTATCAAACACAATAAAGTATTTTTGTATCTAGTAGAAATGCTAAACATCATCACAAAGAGTTTACCACAAAGCTACGGTTTTCATTAGTACCATCTCCCTCTCTAGCTCCATTTCTCTCTTCAATATCTCACCCTGTAGCTATACTATCATATTCCACAAACGATAAGATCATGTAGTTAATGACTATCTATATACTAACTTGAAAAAAAAATTACTAGCTCTCTCCTATGAAAGAACTACATAAGTATAGGTTCATTTCAGTGAAAATCTGCTTGTTTCAACCAAGAAAAAGTAGAATTGCATCTAGAGAAAAGGATATAGAGCAGAAGAAATCATTTACACTCTAAAAATATAGAGGCTGGTCTCATGGCAAGATGCAAATTAACTTAATAAAATAATAGTTAGAAGATTATTCCAACATATGCAGTCAATCCACAACAAATAAATGGGAAATTGAAATGATGCCACTATTACCTAGTTTTAATGCTTGAGTGGGCATAGTTCAAAGCTCAACTATCTATATATCATAAAAGCATATAATTTCCAATTCATTCAAAAAATTTTACACCAACTGTTAATTATGCTCCAAAATTCCTAAGGGGACAAACACGAGAACATGAAATTAAGACTTATCCTCCAATTAAAGAACTTTCCAGGTTGTTATATTTTTTTACCACCATAAATAGAGCAGTTAAGTCAAAAATAGCTAGCAACCAATAAAGAGCAACAATTGGTGGCAATATGAAAAAGTAATAATCTTATAACATGAAGAAATATATATACAAACATTTACACCTTAACTGAGCGCTAAACAAAATCAGGCATAGTAAACAATAGCAGAATCTAAAAATGTTGAACTATGTTCCACCCCCACAATGTTTTCACTCTACAGAACATGTGATTAAAATGAAATGAGTTCCAAAGAAAAAGTTGGCACTAGTATGTAAAGAGTATCATAAGGCACTATCCACCCAGAAGCATGGTTTTTTATGTACAGAAGTCCCCCATAATATATTATGTTTTCACACACCAATTTGCACAAAGAGGCGCTTTTAACAAACACTGCATGGTAACAAAAAAAGTTCATCAAATTGTATGAACCAGAGAGGGAAAACCTTAGGTTCATCGCAGGATAACAGAGACGACATGAGGCACCCTGTTCTCATCAAACGGAAGGGTAACATATTCAGAAGCAAACTCCTCCACTATCTCCCCAGGAAGCTCTCCGTGCACGGCCTTGCAGTACAAATACAGTGCTGCGTGGGTCACGAGGAGGTAAAAAAGCAGCAGAGCCATCAATGCAGAACCAAGTATCGTCTTCCCAACCACGGGCATAACCTCAAACCAGCTCCCGGAGACGGGAATTTTCCAGAGCCCCAGACTCCACTGTGTCAATCCGATTCCAGAACCGAAAAACACCCAGAGACAAATCGTCGCCGGCCACATCCCATCGATCAACTCACCGCTCCTTTTCAGCGGCGCAAACCCCAGCTGGACTCCATTACAGCCACCACGCCGGCGAGGCACCATTCCAGCTGGAGACGGGCGATTGTGATGGCAGCAACGATGGCAGCGAAGCTGTACGGGGGGACGGAGCCAGATTCAACGTCTAAGAGGGAGAGAAGTAAGAGTAGGAGGAGACAGAGGGAAACGATGAGGGCAACGATGGCAGAGAAGATCAAAAGTGCGGATAGGAGAGTGGCAATGAGGCGGAGAACGGGGATGTGGAGAGATCGTAGATTGGTGAGCAGCTTGACGGGTCGGCCGTAGAATCCATGGTTGACGCTGCGTGTGATTGCTGCGGCGGCGGCGGAAGCAATAGCGAGTGAGAGAACGGCGGCGGCGGAGAGAATTAGGGTTCCGGTAAGATCTGGAGAGGAGGGTGATATGGGAGAGGATCGGAGGAGCGACTTCGGATGGAAGGAATGGCGGCGGTGGATGAAAAGAGGGAGAAGAGAGGGGGAGGCAATGAGGAGGGAGGAGAGCGGGAGGAGGAAGAGGACCGATAGGGCGAGAAAGTGGCGGGAGTGATCGGAGACGACGCGGTAGGACTCGGAGAGGACGCCGGCGAGCATCGCCGGCCATGAGTAGGAAGACTTCGCCGTTGCCATGGATATTGATGACGACGAGGGTTTGTTCTACGCGAGCGTTTGGGAGGAGATTGTGAATGTGAGTCCAAGGGGAGGAGAAAAAGGTGCATATAACGGAGACCGTTATATATTTATCGGCTGGAGTTCGACAGCACGTAATGACTATTTATTTGGGCGTTTCTCAACTCCGTTTTGTGCAAACGCCGTCGGAAGGAGGGTAAACAAATGAACCTCCGGCGGCGTTTGCTTCGTTTCCACCCGCCCGCCTTGAGAAACGTCCCAAAAACTCCGTTTGGAGCAGCCACCTCCCCCCTCCGGTTCGAACTCTCCGTTTCCACCCGCCGGATCGACCCGCCACCGCTAAAACAAATGAAGCCGTAAACTTATACCTCGAAGGCTGGAAGTAAAAAAATAAGAACGGTGTTTTTGGCAAATTTATTTGTGCTATTGGCAATCCATTACTAATGACCGATTGTAAAATTTTTAAGAGCATTGTTAAAGACATTTTTTATTTGGCTAGTGACAGCTCATTGATAATGGTAAAACAAATATTTACCCATGTAGACCAACTTGTTAATGGCAGCCCACTTTTTAAAAAAAAACATAAATTTTATGAAATAAATATGAACCATAGTAACAAGATGTCACTCCAAATATTAATTGTTCGATCCTTCCTTTGTTCACGAAAAATTAGGTTTCGTTTGCTATAAAATGATCTCATATGATGAGATAAAAACATTTCAAAATACTATGGGTGTCTAAAATAAATGATCTTTATGTTCCGTCAAAGCGCACCTGAAATTCAAAAATAAACTATTACGTTAAAGAATCTACATTACAAAACACAAATCATCCCAAAAGTTCTATGTAAATACACAATTAAATTTAACATATTCGCATTCACAAAAAATAAATTTTGACAAGGAATTTAGGATTTACGGAAGCCCTAATCGGGAGGATCACCGGCTGCGGGAGAGACGGCATTCGATGAGAAAAATTCGGGATCCACTTGCTCGGCTATGGATGAGAAAAATTCGGGCTTGGTCATCTCCTCCGCCGGGGAGGCGGCGGGAGGGGAGTGCTGGAAGAGGAGTAATGGTTAGGACTGGAAGAGGAGAGGATGGGCAAGGGCGAGTCATCTCCTCTGACGGGAGCGGCGACGGGAGGGGAGGTGCTGGAAGAGGATGTCCGGTTAGGACTGGAAGAGGATAGGATGGGGAAGGGTGAGCCATTTACTCCGGCGGCGACGGTGGCGAGACAGGAGGCACTGGAGACAGCAGCGAGCGGAAGGCGCCGGGCGGCAGCGGCTAGGGAGAGTGAGGATATCGGGCAGTGGAATGAGGAAGAATAGTAAATATAGGGGTTGTCATTAGGTTTAAATTCTAAACCTAAAAAAAGAGGAATTAATTAGAAAAGTTGGGCTGCCACTAGCCAAATAAGGGTTGTCTTTAACAATGTCCAATTTTAATCATAAACCATTATGTTAATGACAGATCTAAAGAAAATTTAATAAAATAAAATAAAAAACTAGCTGTTTTTTTTTTCAATATTCACAATAATTTGTGGCTCATAACTTCTTCAAAAATAACATACATTTGTTTGTACATAAAAATTAATTAGTCAAAAATAATTGAATCAAAAGAGCTACATGTCTTGTTTCATTCTTTGACCAGCTTCTAAATCCCTAAAAAACCTTAAAAAATGAAACCCTAAAAATGGAGGAAGAGTTGAACAAAAAACGGAATGAAAAACCTTAAAAACGGAATGGAAACACTCAAATTAAAATCTATGAGTTGAAGGAAAAAATGGGATTCAGGACTTGCAAATCGTACCAACGATAGGGGCGGGTGGAATTGGTGGAGGCGATTCACTGTGGGGGTGTCGGGGCTCACATGAAGAATGTCGGCGAGGGACTGTGGCGTCGAACTAGAGCGGGGCGGCGGACCCGAACTGGAGTGGAAGGGAGGAGTGCGATCGGCGCCAGGGAGGACGACACAGGTATCTGGTTCGGGAGGCGATTCCATGGCCGGGCTTTTAGGGTTGGACAGCTTTTAGGTTATAAAAGAGGAAACAAAGCCGGGATTTTTAAATAGTTGGGGTTTGCCAATATCCATTTGGGGTTTGACAATAAAATTGTCCAAAAATAAAGCACAAATTGCTCCCTAAAAGACTTTGTTAGACTTAAAATATATTTTTAATAATTTTCTAATAATCTCCATGGTTCCATGGATTTTCTGAGTCAAATCGGAAAGTGTTTCGCCCAAGTACATGGGAACAAGCAAATCCGGCCAAGTCAGCCGCGCATAGACCCGGACATCCCGAAAGCACCCAAGAGGGAGGCTGAACCCACAAACGTGCACGGCAAGGCCGCGCCTGGCCTACGCACAGGCACGCGCGGCCAGCACGCCAGGGGTCGCGGCCTGCGCGCGCGCGGTCATGCGTGTGTGCAGGCCCACACACCCAGCCCGCGCAGCCGTACCCGCCAGGTCGTGCTCAGCCAACCCACCTGGTCCAGGGCCGCATGCCTGCACGGAAGCAGTGCCACGCAGCCGCCGGAGCACGCGTGCACGCCCCGTCGGCGACCCTCGGCGTCCCCAGCCGCCTCCTTCGCTGTCGGCTGCCTCCGGCCGCCGCCGCCTACGGGCATCTTGTATGGGCCGCCTGAACAACCCGGAGGGAGGGAGCACTATCGTCATTTTGGCAAAATGGTGATCCAGGTGATCAGAAAGGAGCAACGTCTTTCTCCAACACAAATCACTCTCATCTACAATTACCACTGTGACCCTCTAGAAAACTATAAATAGGCAATCATGCCTTCATTTGAAGACAAGCAACTCTAGAGGGAAGAAAGAGCTCTGAGGTTTTCCGGTAAGATCGTGGACTTAGGTTGATTCTCCACTCAGGAATTCTTTCCACTCTCCTCAAGTGACGTCAACACTTCCGCGAGAGCACTCCCATTTAGGCTTCATGTCAACGAGAGCGCTCCATTTAGAAGCTCTGTGGACTTAGAGGATTTTCCAGCCGGAACGCTTCCACTGAGGTTCTGTGAGTTCAACATCATCTCAAGACCGGAGCGCTTCCATCGAGGCTCGAGCTATTTATCCATTTTCCCCTCTTTTTGTACTTGTAACGGAATAGCGGCCTATTGCCCTTCGAGATCAAACATCACTCTTTGTAATCTCCCAAGAACTAGTGAATTTTGGCTCGGCACAGATCCAACCACGTGACTTTTCACCATTTTCGGATTTTCCATGTAAAAAATTTATATTGTCATTTGCAGCTATTCAATTTGACTGTTTGCGCACCCAATCCGATTCCGAGCTAAGGCAGTCTGATTTCTCTAGACCGGGGAAAGATCGGGCGTCCTGCAATAGTGTGGCGCCGACTGTGGGAAAGTGTTCCCAAAAACCCTGACAAGTTTACCGAATCCCTCAACCAACAGTAATGACAAAGGGAAGCGCACAAATTGCCCGTAATGCGACGCTAAAAGAGCGCGCCAATCCAGCCCCCGCAGACTCGCCTGCTGGCAACTCCCCGCTTTAGGGAGAATCCACTGTCACTGCATCTGAAGCATCAGGGGAAGAATGCAGACATCTGATAAGGGAGCGTCACGCAAGAACGCTCGCCTTGCTGGAAAACTTAAGGGCTCGTCGCGCTCCCAACACGAATATCTCTCCTGAAGGCCCGCTGCGGATCCCGAGTCAGATGACGCCTGAAGGCATTGCCCGCAAAAAGGATCCCGTCTCTGATAAGTTGTCTAACGCCAATGGCTCCACACACCTCGCATTGTTCGACGAGCTTCCCAAGCACGCGTGGGTAAAATCTCGTGTGGCAGAGGAGGCTGTCGCTCAGGCCGATAGAGAACTCACTCTCAAGGAAGTGAGGTGCATGATCGAAGAGGAATCTGGACACAGAGGGCACCAAGGTGAAAACGTGCGACGCACAACCCACCTCATCTCCCTACTAGCTCTATCGGTCCTGACATATCTCGTTCTGCCCCGGATCCAACTCCACGACTTCGAAATATTTGACAGAACAGGTGGTCCTCTGGAGCACATTAGTCTCTTTATAGCCATCATGTGCATGTACAACACCCCGACACACTTTTGTACCTGGTGTTCCGGACAAATCTGAGAGCAGAGGCTTACACTTGCTTCCGCTCCCTAAAAGTGGGAGAAATCAAGAACTTTGCAGAACTAATTCATCTTTTTATGGATCAGTTTATCGCCAACAAGCAAATCATTCGATACCCCTCACTTCTTACAGGAATCCGACAGATCGAGGGAGAACTACTCAAGGATTTCTTCCATCGCTTCACTGCAGAGGCACGGTTGATCTTGGGGGTTAACTTTGAGCTCCTACACGGAACCTTCCTCGGAGGGCTCAAACTAGGAAAATTTTATTCCATGCCGATGAGCGAAACACCACCCAGCTACCATGACCTCATCCAACGAGTCAAGGATCACATCACAGTAGACAAAGCCATCGAAACGCATCGACAATAATTCAAAGGAAGCTCGAAGAAGAAAAGAAATCTTGAACCACAATGAGGCCCCAAGGGAAACGACAAGCATCACGACAATCCGTATCGGGACCAAGGAACTCGTCTGCATCGAGACTATACTCCTTTGAATACCACTCGAACCAACGTATTACTCGCCATTCGTAACAGTAGTGAGCTTTGCAGCCCAAACTGCTTGCGCCAAAGAGAGGAAACCAATCACAATATTTTGATTTCCATCGCGGATACGGCCACGAGACAGAGGGCTGCAACTGGTTGAAGGACGAGATCGAGCGCCTCGTCCAACAAGGTCTCCTCTGAAGATTTGTGCAAAAATCCGCCCCAACATGCCTGCACCACAGAGCGACAATCCTGTTAAAGGATGAATAGCAGCCCGACACATATAGGTTAGAGGCACAAGCGAGAGTCGCTCCCCCTATTAACGCGTGCAAAGCCCACGTCTCAACTCCCTGTTTTTTCGTTGACTTAATAAGCCGCAAAGTGGAACTTGCTTGCATGCTTATCTATCTCATTTTTATAATATTACAATTACTTTTGACATCCGTCAGACATACACGTCTCCCTGAAGAAAAGCCCCGAGGTAAATATCACAAGCCAGTGACAAGAAACGTGTTGTATCTATAAAGCAGGGTGTTTCGCCTCCGCGTTGCAGAGCATATAGCTCCGACATTGTCAGGCATTTCGCCTCCTCGTTACATACCATATCGCTCCAATGTTGCTGGGCATTTTGCCCCTGCATTGCAGAGCATCCCGCTCCCATGCTATCGAGGGTTTCGCCTTCACGTTATATAACATCTCGCTCCCACGTTGTCGGGCGTTCTGCCTCTGCGTTGCAAAGCATCCCGCTCCTACGCTGTCGGGCATTGTGCCTCCGCATTGCAGAGCATCCATCTCCCACATTATTGGGCATTCCGCCTCTGCATTGTAGAGCATCCTGCTCCCACGCTGCCAGGAGTTACGCATTCACATTGCAGAGCATCCTGCTCCCACACTGCCAAGCATTCTGCCTCTGCGTTGCACGACATCCTGCTCCCACGCTGCTGGGCATTCCACCTGCATGTTGCAAAACATCCCGCTACCACGCTACCGGTTGTTCTGCCTCCACGGTGTAGAGCATCATGCTCCCACGTTGTCGGGCATTTTGCCTTCGCACTACAGAGCATCTCGCTCCCACGCTGTCGGGGTTTCACCTTCACGTTGTAGAGCATCTCGCCCCCGTGTTGTCAGGCATTTCGCCTCAGCATTGTAGAGCATCTCGCTCCCACGTTGTCATGTGTTTTATAAGACCTCCTACCCCAACCTTAGCCCGGGTCGGGTCGGAGACGGGTCTTACTGCCCGAGACATCCACCCAGTGCTTCCCAAGAGGCAACAACTCACTCTACTAAGCGCTAGTCGACCGCTTTGCCTGACTTGAATCATAACATACACATCACAACACATCACAAAAATGCGGAATAATAATAGAATGCCACAAAAATATGTATAATAATTATATATATGTCAAAGCAAGCAAAGGTCGTAGCTACTGTTTATACAACATGCTCGTAGGCTGCAAAAGACAACAACTACTAACATTCTATCACTCGCAAGTCTGCGCTCTAATAACTCACGCCTCGGAAGTCTGGAGATGACGGGGGTGCCTCTGCTTGAGTAATCCTATCAGCTATCACATCAGCCTGCAGCAGCTGGACATTATGGTGCTCCGTCTCCAGTGAATGGTTATTAAAATAATTGTTAGTCACAGAGCTGAGTGGAACTACATCTCCTCCCCGGATCCATATTTTGGGGATGAGCTCACGCACCCACTAAAAGTAAATAGCATAAGCATGAGAAGGTTAGTACAATATTTCACATATATATATGCTAGGAGCAACTATTTGTAAGAATATGCAGCACAATATAACTGAAAATAATAATAGTTTAACCGTCAATTATATAATAAACGCTCCACTAGCTATCAACACGACAGATACTCACAACATGTATTTACACCGCAGGTATTCAAAACCTACCAACACTCCGCAGGTGTTCAAAACCCGCGCACACACCCTATATTGGCACAATATGGACTGTTTCTCTTTAAGCAGGGTAGCAAGCCCCGCTAGCCTCACCGATGTAGTCGTCAGTGAGAGTGGATAGTCCTAACACTTATGAGGGTAGTCGTACCGCACTAGCTAGGACCCAACGTACAACCATGTGTACTCTTGAATGTGAGCGACATCCGGCGATTCTGAATTTAGGCCGACCAATGGAGAAAACCCAACGGGGAGAGAAATAATGGAAAGTCACCCGTGGTACGCATCTTCTTGTCGCCAAGAGTCGTCGACCTTCCCGTAAAAGTACGAATGGTCTGCAGAGGTGACTGACCCGCCACAATTTACCGCAATGAATTTATTAACATTTAGTTAAAAATAATAATATATCTGGCACGCATAGGGTCTGTGGCGGTCTGCCCTACTATGCTTAAAAAATAATTTGGAAAAGTGACATTCAGCTCAAATTTTTGCAAGGAACATGAGAGCACTTTATTCGGGGCTAACTCTGGAGGAATGACTCAACTCCCGTTATCCTCAACTAAAGCTCAACCTCAAACAATCAACTGCTCGTCAGAGCAGAACCTGTGCTTAAAATGCTAAAACAATAAATTATAGAAAATATATGTGCAATAATAAAAGCTGATGAGAACATAAACTGCAAAATTGAAATGTTGAATTAAAATATGATTAGTACGAAACTAGAATGTGTTAAACAAAAAGAACTGAAAATAAGTACTGAAAGGAACTGCACCAGTACGAGATTGGATTAGTACTTAAAAGAAATGAACTGAACTGGAAGAAATAAGCAGGACCAGTAAGAGACTGGAGTATTGAAAAGAAAGTACTGAACTAAAATAAATAGATGAACTGGACCAGTACAAAACTGAAACAATGAAATAAATCACTCTAATCAAGAGGCTTCGGTTCCATCTCCATTCTTAGGAGGCAAGTTCAGTTCCATCTCCGTTCATAGGAGGCAAGTTCAGTTTCATCTTCATTCATAGGAGGCAAGTTCAGTTCCATCTTTGTTCATAGGAGGCAAGTTCAGTCCATCTTCATTCATAGGAGACAAGTTCAGTTCTATCTTCATTCATAAGTGGCAAGTTCAGTTATATTTCTGTTTTTAGGAAGCTTCTTTTGAGTTGCACTCATTATTAGGATCTGATAATTGTTCAGTTACTCCTCTCAATCATAGTTTAATCGAATTGGGGAAGCTTGTTATGGTTTGCAGCTTTCTTATTCATTCGAGAATAATTATCAACTTATTTGCTCTCGTCGGATCAAACCTGAGCATCTTATTATTAGAGAGCAAGTTTTTCCTTGAAATTCAACATCGAAAAATCAATTCCAAACATTGGAGAAACTCTTTACCCGAGACAAGGTTTGACATTTCACCTTCCAAGTTTATCTAAAATTTCCGAGAGATATCAAAATAGAGGCGTTTGGTGATTTTGCAAAAAATCCTCAAAACACTCAGAGCTTCTTATTTGGGTTTTTTAAGATATCAAATCAAACCATAAAATTACCAAATTTTTTGTGAAGATTTCCCTCATCAAGGGAAATAATTTTTATGTTCAAAACTTTTTTTCTAGAAGCCTGGATTTTTCTCAAAAAAATTCAAATCTTATGTTAAATATTTGGTCTGCAAATAGTCATCAAGAGCTCATCCTGTGGCTGAGATCGAGCCAAACAGGGATTTCCTCCTTCTGTCCTCATAGCGGATCGGGCACAGATTGGTTGTGGGGTCCAAAAATCACGCGGGCGGGTAATTTTATGTGACTACTACAGTCTGATCTTCATTATCAGATCGGACGGCAGCTGCGCTTCGCCGGCGGTGGAGAAGATAATTTTGCTGCCACCGCCGACCGGCAGCTGCAAGGTACTGGCGCCTCCCCTAGTAGGCTCGTCGGGGCCGCCGATCAACTGGGCGGTGGTCCGGCGTGTAATACCCCAAAGTTCCTGAAAATAATATAGAATTGGTCATTGGAGGTTACCGCGTGGCGGTAGACCTGTCACTGGCAGTAGCTAGCTGAATTAATGGACCAAGGTCTCTGGTCGATACTGCCCGACGATAGTAAGCTACCGCAGAGCGGTAGTAGGAATGGCAGAGCGGTGCTGGATGACAGGATGAGGCCACATCCACGCCAAAGGTTATCGTGCGGCGATAACAAGATACCGCACGGCGGTAGCTTCCTGATAATGGCTGTAGATGAGAATATTTTCTCATTTTTCTCTCATTCTCTCTCTCTCTCTCTTAGTTCTTGAGGAAAGAGAAGGGAAAAATCAGGAAGCAAAAGTAAGGGTGATCCAACCCTATTTATAAGGCATTCATATGATCGGATTCACGAATTGAAGCCAAATCTGCGGAGAGGAAGTTGTGGTGATCAGTTCCATCCGGATCAAGTGCAAGAGCATGGCTCCTAAGCAATCAACGAGGGTAACAACTTTTTCCTTGGATGAGTGAAGTCTTCAATTTGCATACATGCATGGAACCTGTCACCCAAAAGATGAAGAAAATGGTGGTTTACCATGGGTAGATCATTGTGATCCCCGGTAGAAATTGCATATAGAATCCAGAATCGAAGTACAGAATAGACATGTTGTGTGAAGCCCATCTGGATAGGTTGGTCTGGATTAGTGATGATTGATTTGTGTGCTAGATAAGACTCCGTGGATAAATGTGTGGATAAACATATAGAATTCGGGGTCATGGGGTATGCAGGATACTGCAGTAAAAATACTGGAATTGGTTTTCTAGGAAAAATACCCAAAATGGGGGAAAAATAACTTCTGTCTCCTACCACGCAGCGGTAGTGTTACCGCTGGCGATAGCTCCCAGTGAGCTATGTGAGGCGTGTCTCGTCGAGACCTGTGAGCCATTGTAATTGTGTGGCCTGTCTCGTGGAGACTTGGGGGCCTGTATTTGAGTGGGAACTTAAATTATTCCACTATATGTAAGTGAGAACTTAATTGTTCCGCTTGGCAAGGGGGATGCTGACCCGCATCGCGGCTTGCGAGGCTAACGGTTTTAGCAATGGGCTATGACTAACATATACCCACGCTGTGACGATCGACTTGGAGTGAGTCACTGGCATGGATCTAAAAGTAATAGAACGTCTTTGACTTTGTCGTAGCATGGGAAGAAAAGACTAGAAATGCTCAAGAGTGTCGTCTTAAGAATGGTGGTGGGCTTGACTTTTAGCACACCAATATGTGCCCTGAGTGCACGGGGCGTGTGTCCGATCATGCCAACGTCTGTGGTAAATGGTGCTTAAATTGCACATTTTCAAATATGTTGTTGCTTGTAGGGAAGGAGAACTATCGCCCCTAGTAAGGGGTGAGGTCGTTATAATTTGGTCAGTTAATATTGACCGTTGCTTTGTTTGCCACATTTTGGTGGGCCGTGTTATGCAGGTGCTGGAGAGCCAGATGGAAAGTAGCGGGCTGAAGTCCTTTATGTTGCGATTTGCTGGCCCTCGAAGGCCTAAAGACAAACATTTATTGTTCTTATGTGTGGCCGACATGTGTGTCGATGTATGATTGACACATATTATAAAGAAACAGTTGTAAGGCCTTAAAGTCAGAACATATTGTGTATGAAATAATATTCCTATGTTTATAGTGGACATTCCTGGCTTTTGGGTTCTACGACTATTAATTATTTCCACTAGAATGCACTCTGAGTTAGGATACGTAAATAAAATGGTCTCAATGAGTTACTCTGCTGACTGTCTGTGGAATATAGTGTGCGGCCCTGTCCGGACCTTCTGTTATATTTGACATGACGGATGAATGTGTTACAATTTGGTATCAGAGGCTGGTGTCGGTCTCTCTTATTCGAATTGTGGTCAAATTCTTTTAAGGGGTAGTGAGTACGTGTATGTTTGTTACCGTTATAACATGAAAAATTGCATGAATGTCCACTTAGGAATGAAAATACATATGTTTGTAGAACCTGCGTGTTCCTATAATTGTTTTTTGCAATATCGTGAGTTGCTTAATTGTGTGTTTCATGATTATAGATTTATAGGCGACTAGAAGTGGTGCGGGGCAGCATAAACCCCAGCGCTCGGCGGAGAGTAGTGCACCAACCGAGGTGCCAACATCTCCTCCTTCTGCAGAAACGATCTGTTTGGTTGCTAAAACCGTGTTCGCATTAATCAATGCGCAACTAGAATGGCGAGTTCAACCTCCTATCCCTGGGATAGTATATGAACCAGTTGGCGTAGTTGAGCCTGTGACAATGAGACAAGTGGTCGTTGAGCCAGTGGCTGCAAGACAAGTAACAAAAAATCAATTGAAATACTTAATGAGTTTCA